>CALYLW010000075.1:0-363028 GCA_944989445.1 Ampullaceana balthica | reverse complement strand
TTAAATTTTTTTTAATGACATCTCTTAAAAATCATGACTATGCCATGCAATCTAGTTTTGACAAGGTGAGACAACAAAGAATCCTCACACGGGATCTTTAGTATACTTTATGTATACGCTCCCTCAGATTGACAAAATATATCTAATGGTCCAATCGTTTTGAATAAAAGTCACTTGATTAAATTTTCAGTTTTCGAGTAGTTTTTAAACAATTTAGTTAACTCCATTAATCCAAAATTGCAATTATCAAACTCTTCACACAATGAATGGATAAAAATTCCATTCCTTTATTTATAATTCACACTTCATAATTAATAGTCCATAGCCTTCCAAGTTATGTTTACAAATATTTCCTGGAATCAACTAGCAGTGAGCTTGTTGACGTCATGACCTATATATGTTCACCGTGTGTCATCATACAGTAAGCCTACACGACGCAGATTCCAGCACTGTGTAGTATACTTGTACTGTCGTCGACTGTGACGTAGAACAAACTAGACGACCTAGTTGTATACACCGCACGCCGTGACCATGTGCGTTTATCATTATGCCGCCATCTTGAAATATTCTTGTATTTTCATTGAACCACAAAATTTTATTGACAGCTTCTTACGAACTTGAATATTCACAAAACAAGATAGCTGCTAATATTTCTTCTTTTAATGAATACTTTCCTTTTTGAAATATTTAATACTTGTTATTTCCACGAAACCTCCTTTCTAAAATATCTTGTACTTGTACTGTGTTCACTTTGAACTTATGCCTAATGGCAATCACTTTTACTTCGACACCAATGTAACTGAATAACTCTCTCTTGTAGGCGTTCTCTCAATACATAATCTTGTATACAATAATCCACTGAAGAACTTGTTTCAATTAAACAACTTTAATATTTATACTTTATACAATAAGTATATTGAGGTTATACAACATGGAAATCTTGAGGCACACACACATTCGGTCCTTTCACTACGGAACTCCACTGACAACTGATCGCCCAACCCTTTCAACCAATGGGAATGCTCCTTTCTTCCCGCGTTTATTATTCACGTGACCTTACGTCACAAATCATGTTAATCACACGTGACACATCTCCTGGAGGGTTGACAGCATGGGCCTTTCGGGCTTGCCTCTTCTATTCTGCGGCGGTGGTCCGGTTTGCCTCGCATGACCTGGCACCTTCGTGGATGGAAGAGCGCCAGGTGGATCGGTCCATTGCAGCTCGTTCCCACGTGTCTGGATTGATGACAAACGCTTTCATTGGGGCTTTCAGTTGTTTGGTTAATGTTAATCTGGAAACCAAAAGGATTATGATTTAGCGTTAGGCCACAATCCGCGATAATTGAGCGTAAATATGTGTATGGTGATTATGGCTCAACGATCTTCTACTAGCAGAAAGGTAAGCCTAAAGATGGTTTTGTTGACTTCTTCAAAATTAATTGCCCATCTCTCAACATACCGGCACCTGTAACACTTGCTGGAACAGACCTGGATGATGTTTACGAATATTTCGTAATCAGCCGAAAATCAGCTGAAAATGTCAATTTACGGAGAAATCCGGCTAATCCGGATATCAGCCGAAAAATTATGTCAGCCAGCCGAAATGTTAAAATCCGGCTAATCCAGATCTCAACCGAAAAATTATGGCAGCCAGCCGAAATTTAAAAAAAATTCGGCTGGCAGGTCTATTTCATCTGATAATGGTAATCAACCTGTTGTTTTTTTTTCGCTGTACCGTGTTTCTTAAATAAAAAAATAATTTTTAAAATTTTAAAAATGATGACGTTATAGTCAATAAAAAACTTTTCCACCATCGATAAATTTTGAACTTAGTTGGGGTTTTTTTTAGTGGTTGTTCACGTGACATGGAGGCAGCGTAATAATACAAAAGATTTGAAATTTGTGATAAGACGATGTTTTGATGGAAATTTGAAGCAAATTTGATAATGAGAACCGCCCTTAAGACTGCACTCTAATATTTAACACGCGTGAAGCCAATTAAAACGTCATTAAATAAATTGTAAGCAATCAAATATTTGAGTGGAACTTTAATTTAAATTAAAGCGCGTTTTTATGTGACATCACAGTTCTTAAACACACCCTCCCCCTCGTCACACATAGTCGCAAATGTGTGACCCCCCCCCTCCCCAAGGTGTGTGACGTCATTTTAGGGGCCCTACGGTTCACCGACAAAACGGCCCCAGACAAAACGGCCCCGGTCAAAACGGCCCCTGTCAAAACGGCCCTTGTCAAAACGGCCCCATTTTTATTAGAGTTTTAAATTTTTATAATTTGTTTCCCCTTTTTGTTCAGACAACCCATTTCACACTCGATTTCCAGAAGTGAAGAAAAGGTGCTTGGAACAAGAATTTTTTTTATGTCTATGAGGTTTGAATAAGGTTATTGTTTTATTGTATTTCCAAGTTAAAATTTAATGGTATAGTTAGTTGTAGTATTACTACTCCACTCTTCGTTCTTCTACCCTTAAACTAAATGTTTTAGATTTAGTGATGTAATTATGAATACTTGCTGCTCCTTTTTAAATGCGTATAAGTTCACAAAAGTTTTCTTTGGCAAATGGGGGACAATAAAGAAAATTCATATTAAAAGGGGCCGTCAATAAATGACGTCCCGCGCCTAAAGGGGGGGGGTAGGGGTCAAGCATTTGTGATGATGTGTGGCGAGAGGGGTGTTTAAGAAATTGGACGTCACCTCAAAATGCGCAAAAATAAAAGTTCCACTTAAATATTTGATTGTTTTCAATTTATTTAATGACACTTTCAATGACACTTGTTACGATATTAGAGTGCAGTCTTACACTAGCTAAATACATGGTTAAATGAAAAAAAAGTAATTTGCAACATGCTAATTTTCAATTAGAAAATACGGCTTTTGAGGGGGGGGGTCAAAGCTTTGTGACGTAATTTTGGAGAGGGGGTGTCTAAGTTTTTGGATGAAGTGTGACGAGGTGGGAAAGAGGGGGGGGGAGTAAAAATCGGCCGAAATCACGTTACTTCATTTATGTACGGCCCCTAATTATTCTAGTGTGAGTCTGACCAATGTGAGGGTGGCATTTTAGATTATTTTCTAATTATAAGAGAAAAAACTTTTTAATGGGGACTGTTTGCATGATTCCTTTTTTGAACCAGATAAATATTTAAATGTAACCAAATCATGCATAGCTATCTATACGGAATTTTTTTATTTGTTGTGAGTGATATGTATTATGAACTGTATACACATATTTAAGCACAATTAGCAAAAGAAAAAAAATAATGGTTAATTAAATGTATCTATATAATTACATTTTATTTAATTATTTTAGTGACATATATTAACAACAAATTTATTATGTAATAATATTACTAACAAAACGAAATAATTAATAACAGTAAAAGAAATATGATCTTATCTAATTGATCAAATTTTATGGTTTACTCCAGGTTGCAAACTCAAAGAAATGTTTCTTTGTTAAGTTTTACAAGAGATAGAATTACACTTGGTTACAGCACCAGAAACATATATAAAAACGACCCCATGAATAGGTTAGCGGTTAGAAAATATAAAATTTGTTAAAATATGTCCCCAAATGCTCACAAATTGCACATAAATACACACATCTCCTTAAAAATTGTCTCCGTCCGGGGCCGTTATGTCGGGGCCCATTTGACAGGGGCCGTTTTGACCGGGGCCATTTTGACAGGGGCCGTTTTGACACGGGCCGTTTTGACCGGGGCCGTTTTGACAGGGGCCATTTTGGCCGGGGCCGTTTTGACAGGGGCCGTTATGTCGGGGCTGATTTGTCGGGGCTGTTTTGTCCGGGGCCGTTTTGACGGGTCACCGGCCCCTACAGGTGCGTATATCTTGCTTGTCTAGCTTGTAATTCAATGACATAAGACTTAAGTATAAGATAAAACATTTGTGTATTGTGTGGTTGCTGCCATCTTTAGATGAATACACATTTTAATAGTAATAAATGAAATTGCACTTTAGTTTGTTGTTGAGGGATATTTATCTATAATATTAAATAGGGGGGGGGGTGTTGGGGAATAAATTCTCAACATGACAAAACAATTCAATTTTAACTTGGAAATAATCCATAAAGATAATCTACTACATTTCTTGATGGACTTATCTCCCATAGTGATAGAAACAACTTTCATATTCCGTATGCAAGAAAAAAGACATGCAAAGTCACATTCTTCACATTTGAAATTTGGGCGTTGCATGGGTTGCCTGAACAAACTAGAAAAACCAAAACTTAAAACAAAAATTTTAAAATTATATTTAAAACTAGCAAAATACCCCCGCTTCGCTGCGGGAAATTAGTATTTCAGTTACGTTGAGAAACCGCGTAACACAAATTCAAAACACCAATTGATTTCAATCTGGATCATGATTGATATAATACATATATTAACTTCACCATCTTGTCTGCCTGTCTGTCCTAGTCCCGCAGAAAAACAAAAGCGAAACGTAAAAAATGACACACTTCCCGAGATCCTATCGAGCTGATAATTTATTTATTTTTTGTCTGCTACCATTGCGGGAGGGTACTCAACAACAACTCTCCAAAGATTCATGCTGCTGCCAACACGAGAAATCGGAGAATTAGTGATGAGTCAGTTTTTTATATAAGAAAAAAACTACATTTGGGCCCCCGGCCCCCAGTAAGTAATAATTTATATAATTTTTTAACCTGTTACCATCGCAGAATGTTACTTAACAACTACTCAAAGTTTCATGCTTCTTCCTACACAGGAAATAGGAGAATTAGTGATTTTCTTTTTTTATATGGCTCATATAAGGGGGAAAAAACGATTTTGGGCCCCCGGCCCCATGAAGCTGAATTTTTAAATTCTTTTCCGCCATTTGTCGTCCAGAGAGGCTACTTGAAAACTTCCCAAGGTTTCATGTTTCTACCTACGCGGGAAATCCGAGAATTAGTGATGAGTGTGTTTTAATATAAGAAGAAATTACATTTGGGCCCCCGGCCCCCATTAAGTGATAATTTAAATATTGTTTTTACCTGTTACCATTGTGGAAGTGTACTTAACAACTACCCCAACCTTCATGCTTCTACCTACACGGGAAATAGGAGAATTTGTGATTTTCAGTTTTTATATAGCTCATATAAGGAAAAAACTTCATTTGGGCCCCCGGCCACCAGGAAGTGATAATTTAATATATTTTTCTCCCGTTGCTCCCGTTTGTACTCAACAACTTCCCAAAGTTTCATTCTTCTATCTACTCGCGAAATAGGAGAATTAGTGATTTTAATTTTAATAGAGCCCATAAAAGGAAAAAAAGCGTTTTTGGGCCCCCGGCCCCCAAGAGTGTGAATTTTAAAATTCTTATTCGCCATTTATCGTCGAGAGAGTGTACTCAGCAAGTTCCCAAAGTTTCATATGAGCAATATGAGAATTTGTGATTTTCATTTTTTATATAGCTCATATAAGGAAAAAAATTCACTTAGGCCCCCGGCCCCCATGGATGTGATAACTTAATTATTTTTTTTCGCCAGTTACCATCGCGGGTTTGTACTCAACAACTTACCAAAGTTTCATGCTTCTGCCTACTCGGAAAATAGGAGAATTGGTGATTTTCATATTTTATATTTCCCATATTAGGAAAAAAAGCCTTTTTGGGCCCCCGGCCCCCAAGAGTGTGAATTTTAAAAATCTTATACGCCAATTTTCGTTGCGAGAGGCTACTCAGCAAGTTCCCAAAGTTTCATGCTTCTACCTACACGGGAAAATGGAGAATTAGTGATGAGTCAGTTTTTTTTATAAGAAAAGAATTACATTTGGGCCCTCAGCTCCCATTAAGTGATAATTTTTTTTCGCTTGTTAGCATCGCGAAAGTATACTTATCAACTGCCCGGTGTTTCAGGCTTCTACCTAAACGGGAAATTTGAGAATTTGTGATTTTCAGTTTTTATACAGCTCATATAAGGAAAAACTTCATTTTGGCCCCCGGCCCCAAGCAAGTGATAATTTAATTTTTTTTTGCCCGATACCATTGCGGGTTTGTACTCAACAACTTCCCAAAGTTTCATGCTTCTGCGTACTCGGGAAATAGGAGAATTGGTGATTTTCAAATTTTATATAGGCCTAATAAGGAAAAAAAAAGTTTTAGGGCCCCCGGCCCCATGAGTGTTAATTTTAAAATTCTTTTATTCCAATTTTCGTCGCGAGAGGCAACTCAACAACTTCCCAAAGTTTCATGCTTCTACCTACACGAGAAGTTGGAGAATTAGTGATGAATGAGTCAGTGAGTGAGTGAGTCAGTGAGGGCTTTGCCTTTTATTAGTATAGACTAGCAAAATCCCCGCGCTCCGCTGCGGAAGTTACCCATTTTATTACTAAAACTAGCAAAATCCCCGCGCTCCGCTGCGCAAGTTAGAATTTTAGTAAGCGTTGAAAACCCATTTCACATCAATTAAAAGTACCAGTAGATTTCAGTCTGAATCATGATTGATATACTTGTTTGTCAATATTTGTCAAGGTCGTGTAAAATAAAATGGGTACTTAAATGACATTACGGGCCCCCGTGCAAAATGAATGCAGGATGTGGATATCTCATAAGGTCTGAGGATTTCAATCTAGGTCATGATAGAGAAATGTGACTATATTTATTTAAATTATTTTTAAGGTAACAAAGCTTTAAATGTTTACGAAAAAAAATTATTTTGAGTCCCGGCCCCAAAGGAACAGACGTTAGAAATTCATTACCATATATAATTTTATTTTATTTTTTAAATCAAATTTGGCCATAGTTCATCCATTTACCTAGTAGCCACATTTTAAATTACCTTTCATATAACTAATGTTAAAATATGGCATACAGGCCCCCAGCCCGGAATAAGTGGTGTTTTTAAAGCTTTTAATTTTTAATGCCAGAAACCTTCGATGGAGCGTATCCAAAAACTGCCTAAAGTTTAATGGCCGTGGGATGAATAAAATACATTTACAATTAATACGTCTTTACAAAAAAATAAAAGAATGGCCTGTGGCCCTATCGGCCCTTATTTCAAAACAACAGCTTATTTCAATTTGGATTATGATGAATATATTTATAGTATACATTTCTTTTTTTAAAAATTGAGGGAAATCGAATGGTTAAATGTCTTAAACGTTTACAAAAAGATATTAGGGGCCCTCGGCTACACAATATTGAAAAAATATAATTTTAATGCCCTAACAAATTTTAATATAGGCCATCAATATTTTATCTTCCAAGTTTTTTAAAAATACATTTACACAGTATCCAAAGTTTTAAATTTAACTCATATAAGTTAAAAATATTACTTTTGTGTCCCGAGCCCCAGTGAGTGATAATTAAACAAAAAAAATTAACCGGTTACCATTCCGGGAATGTACTCAACAACTTCCCAAAATTTCATGCTTCTAACTACACGGGAAAATGGAGAATCTGTGCTGATTAACTTTTTATATAAGAACAAAAATTGGGCCCCCGGCCCCCAGAGAGTGAAAATTTAAATATTTGTTGGCATGTTACCATCGCGGGTTCGAATCCATGTGAAAGCATGTATTTGTTCCCGGTGCCTAGGGCGCCCCTGAGTCCACCCAGCTCTTAATGGGTACCCGACATCAGTTGGGGTAGTAAAGGCGGCTGGGCATTGTGCTAGCCACACAATCCCCTCGTATGCCATGGCTATTGAAATTTGTGAACGCTGTTTCACTTGCCCCATAGGCCATTCATGGTTTGAGAGGGAACTTACTACTTACTACCATCGCAGGAGTGTACTCAATAATTTTCAAAAGTTTCATGCTTTTCCCTACACGGGAAATCATAGAATTAGATTTGAGTCAGTTTTTATATAAGAAAAAGTACATTTGGGCCCCCGGCCCCCAGTGAGGGATAATTTAAATATTTTGTTTTCATGCTACCATCGAGAGAGTGGACTCAACAAATTCCCAAAGTTTCATGTTTCTACCTATACGGGAAAGTGGAGAATAGGGCGATTTTCAGTATAAGGAAAAATAAACGCTCGTGGGCCCCCGGCCCCCATGAGAGTGAATTTTAAAATTCTTTTACGCCAATTTTCACTGCGAGAGGGTACTTAACAACTTCCCAAAGTTTCATACATTTACCTACACGGGAAGTTGGAGAATTCGTGATGAGTCAGTTTTTAATATTAGGAAAAACTTCTTTTGGGCCCCCGGCCACCAGTAAGTGTTAATTTAAATAGTTGTTTCACCTGGTACCATCGCGGAAGTGTTATTATAAACTTCTCAGAGTTTCATGCTTCTACCTACACGGGAAAATGGAGAATTAGTGATAAGTCAGCTTTTTTATAAGAAAAAAATATACATTTGGGCCCCCAGCCCCCATTAAGTGATAATTTTAATATTGTTTTCGCTTGTTAGCATCGCGGAAGTATACTTATCAACTGCCCTGTGTTTCAGGCTTCTACCTAAACGGGAAATTTGAGAATTTGTGATTTTCAGTTTTTATACAGCTCATATAAGGAAAAACTTCATTTTGGCCCCCGGCCCCAAGCAAGTGATAATTTAATTATTTTTTTTTGCCCGATACCATTGCGGGTTTGTACTCAACAACTTCCCAAAGTTTCATGCTTCTGCGTACTCGGGAAATAGGAGAATTGGTGATTTTCAAATTTTATATAGGCCATATAAGGAAAAAAAAAGTTTTAGGGCCCCCGGCCCCATGAGTGTTAATTTTAAAATTCTTTTATTCCAATTTTCGTCGCGAGAGGCAACTCAACAACTTCCCAAAGTTTCATGCTTCTACCTACACGAGAAGTTGGAGAATTAGTGATGAATGAGTCAGTGAGTGAGTGAGTCAGTGAGGGCTTTGCCTTTTATTAGTATAGACTAGCAAAATCCCCGCGCTCCGCTGCGGAAGTTACCCATTTTATTACTAAAACTAGCAAAATCCCCGCGCTCCGCTGCGCAAGTTAGAATTTTAGTAAGCGTTGAAAACCCATTTCACATCAATTAAAAGTACCAGTAGATTTCAGTCTGAATCATGATTGATATACTTGTTTGTCAATATTTGTCAAGGTCGTGTAAAATAAAATGGGTACTTAAATGACATTACGGGCCCCCGTGCAAAATGAATGCAGGATGTGGATATCTCATAAGGTCTGAGGATTTCAATCTAGGTCATGATAGAGAAATGTGACTATATTTATTTAAATTATTTTTAAGGTAACAAAGCTTTAAATGTTTACGAAAAAAAATTATTTTGAGTCCCGGCCCCAAAGGAACAGACGTTAGAAATTCATTACCATATATAATTTTATTTTATTTTTTAAATCAAATTTGGCCATAGTTCATCCATTTACCTAGTAGCCACATTTTAAATTACCTTTCATATAACTAATGTTAAAATATGGCATACAGGCCCCCAGCCCGGAATAAGTGGTGTTTTTAAAGCTTTTAATTTTTAATGCCAGAAACCTTCGATGGAGCGTATCCAAAAACTGCCTAAAGTTTAATGGCCGTGGGATGAATAAAATACATTTACAATTAATACGTCTTTACAAAAAAATAAAAGAATGGCCTGTGGCCCTATCGGCCCTTATTTCAAAACAACAGCTTATTTCAATTTGGATTATGGTGAATATATTTATAGTATACATTTCTTTTTTAAAAAATTGAGGGAAATCGAATGGTTAAATGTCTTAAACGTTTACAAAAAGATATTAGGGGCCCTCGGCTACACAATATTGAAAAAATATAATTTTAATGCCCTAACAAATTTTAATATAGGACATCAATATTTTATCTTCCAAGTTTTTTAAAAATACATTTACACAGTATCCAAAGTTTTTTTTTGTTTTTGTTTTTAAAATTTAACTCATATAAGTTAAAAATATTACTTTTGTGTCCCGAGCCCCAGTGAGTGATAATTAAACAAAAAAAATTAACCGGTTACCATTCCGGGAATGTACTCAACAACTTCCCAAAATTTCATGCTTCTAACTACACGGGAAAATGGAGAATCTGTGCTGATTAACTTTTTATATAAGAACAAAAATTGGGCCCACGGCCCCCAGAGAGTGAAAATTTAAATATTTGTTGGCATGTTACCATCGCGGGTTCGAATCCATGTGAAAGCATGTATTTGTTCCCGGTGCCTAGGGCGCCCCTGAGTCCACCCAGCTCTTAATGGGTACCCGAATTCAGTTGGGGTAGTAAAGGCGGCTGGGCATTGTGCTAGCCACACAATCCCCTCGTATGCCATGGCTATTGAAATTTGTGAACACTGTTTCACTTGCCCCATAGGCCATTCATGGTTTGAGAGGGAACTTACTACTTACTACCATCGCGGGAGTGTACTCAATAATTTTCAAAAGTTTCATGCTTTTCCCTACACGGGAAATCATAGAATTAGATTTGAGTCAGTTTTTATATAAGAAAAAGTACATTTGGGCCCCCGGCCCCCAGTGAGGGATAATTTAAATATTTTGTTTGCATGCTACCATCGAGAGAGTGGACTCAACAAATTCCCAAAGTTTCATGTTTCTACCTATACGGGAAAGTGGAGAATAAGGTGATTTTCAGTATAAGGAAAAATAAACGCTCGTTGGCCCCCGGCCCCCATGAGAGTGAATTTTAAAATTCTTTTGCGCCAATTTGCATTGCGAGAGGGTACTCAACAACTTCCCAAAGTTTCATACTTTTACCTACACGGGAAGTTGGAGAATTCGTGATGAGTCAGTTTTTAATATTAGAAAAACTTCTTTTGGGCCCCCGGCCACCAGTAAGTGTTAATTTAAATAGTTGTTTCGCCTGGTACCATCGCGGAAGTGTTATTATAAACTTCTCAGAGTTTCATGCTTCTACCTACACGGGAAATATGAGAATTTGTGATTTTCAGTTTTTATATAGCTCATTTAAGGAAAAACTTCATTTGGGCCCCCGGCCCCCAGTCTTTGATAATTTAAATATTTTTTGCCTGTTAACATCGCGGAAGTGTACTCAATAACTTCACAAAGTTTCATGCTTCTGCATACTCGCGAAATAGGAGAATTAGTGATTTTCAAATGTTTATATAGCCCATAAGAGGGGAAAAAACGTTTTTGGGCCCCCGGCCCCCATTAGTATTATTTTTAAAATTCTTTTACGCCATTTGTCGCCGAGAGAGGCTACTTGACAACTTCCCAAGGTTTCATGCTTCTACCTACGCGGGAAATCCGTGAATTAGTGATGAGTCAGTTTTAATATAAGAAAAAACTACATTTGGGCCCCCGGCCCCCAGTAAGTAATAATTTAAATATTGTTTTTACCTGTTACCATCGTGGAAGTGTACTTAACAAATAACCCAAGTTTCATGCTTCTACCTACCCGGGAAATTGAGAATTAGTGATTTTTAGTTTTTATATAGCTCATATAAGGAAAAAACTTAATTTGGGCCCCCGGCCCCCAGGAAGTGATAATTTAAATATTTTTTCACCCGTTACCATCGCGGGATTGTACTCAACAATTTCCCAAAGTTTCATGCTTCTGCCTACTCGGGAAAAAGGAGAATTGGTGATTTTCAAATTTTATATAGGCCATATAAGGAAAAAAAACGTTTTTGGGCCCCCGGCCCCCATGAGTGTTATTTTAAAAATTCTTTTACTCCAATTTTCGTCGCGAGAGGCTACTCGAAAACTTCCCAAAGTTTCAAGCTCCTACCTACACGGGAAGTTATATAAAGTAATGATGAGTCTGTTTTATATAGCTCATATCAGAAAAAAACTACATTTTGGCCCCCGGCCCCCTAGTGAATGATAATTTTACATTTGTTTTGATTGCTACCATTGCGGAAGTGTACTTAAGAACTCTCCAAAGTTTCATGCTAATACCAACACGAGACATTGGAGAATTAGTGATGAGTCAGTTTTTTATATAAGAAAAAAACTACATTTGGGCCCCCGGCCCCCAGTAAGTGATAATTTATATAATTTTTTAACCTTTTACCATCGTGGAAGTGTACTTAACAACTACTCAAACTTTCATGCTTCTTCATACACAGGAAATAGGAGAACTAGTGAATTTCAGTTTTCATATAGCTCATATAAGGAAAAAACTACATTTGGGCGCCTGGGCCCCAGTAAGTGAAAATTTAAATATTGTTTCGCCTGTTACCATCGCGGAAGTGTACTCAACAACTTCCCAAAGTTTCATGATTCTACCTACTCGGGAAATAGGAGAATTAGTGATTTTCAAATGTTTATATAGCCCATAGAAGGAAAAAAACGATTTTGGGCCCCCGGCCCCATGAACGTGAATTTTAAAATTCTTTTTCGCAATTTGTCGTCCAAAGAAGCTACTTGACAATTTCCCAAGGTTTCATGCTTCTACCTACGCGGTAAATCCGAGAATTAGTGATGAGTCTGTTTTAATATAAGAAGAAACTACATTTGGGCCCCCGGCCCCATTAAGTGATAATTTAAATATTGTTTTTACCTGTTACCATCGTGTAAGTGTACTTAACAACTACCCCAAGTTTCATGCTTCTACCTACACGGGAAATAGGAGAATTTGTGATTTTTAGTTTTTTTATAGCTCATATTAGAAAATAACTACATTTGGGCCCCTGGGCCCCAGTAAGTGAAAATTTAAATATTTTTTCGCCTGTTACCATCGCGGAAGTGTACTCAACAACTTCCCAAAGTTTCATGCTTCTACCTACTCGGGAAATAGGAGAATTAGTGATTTTCAAATGTTTATATTGCCCATATAAGGAAAAAAACGATTTTGGGCCCCCGGCCCCCATGAAGGTGAATTTTAAAATTCTTTTTCGCAATTTGTCGTCCAAAGAGGCTACCTACTTGACTATTTCCCAAGGTTTCATGCTTCTACCTACGCGGTAAATCCGAGAATTAGTGATGAGTCTGTTTTAATATAAGAAGAAACTACATTTGGGCCCCCGGCCCCATTAAGTGATAATTTAAATATTGTTTTTACCTGTTACCATCGTGGAAGTGTACTTAACAACTACCCCAAGTTTCATGCTTCTACCTACACGGGAAATAGGAGAATTTGTGATTTTTAGTTTTTTTATTGCTCATATTAGGAAAAAACTTCATTTGGGCCCCCGGCCCCCAGGAAGTGATAATTTAATTTTTTTCTCCCGTTGCTATCGCTGGTTTGTACTCAACAACTTCCCAAAGTTTCATGCTTTTGCCTACTCGAGAAATGAGAAAATTAGTGATTTCATATTTTATATAGTCCATAAAAGGAAAAATAGCGTTTTTGGGCCCGGGGCCCCCTACAGTGTGAATTTTAAAATTCTTATTCGCCAATTATCGTTGCGAGAGTGTACTCAGCAAGTTCCCAAAGTTTCATGCTAATACCTACACGGGAAGTTGGAGAATTAGTGATGAGTCAGTTTTTTTATATAAGAAAAAAAACTACATTTGGGCCCCCGGACCCCATTAAGTGTTATTTTAAATATTGTTTTCGCTTGTTACCATCGCGGAAGTGTGCTTATCAAATACCTAGTGTTTCATGCTTCTACCTACACGGGAAATAGGAGAATTAGTGATTTTTAGTTTTTATAAAGCTCATATAAGGAAAAAAACTTCATTTGGGCCCCCGGCCCCCAGGAAGTGATAATTTAAATATTTTTTCTTCCGTTACCATCGCGGGATTGTACTCAACAACTTCCCAAAGTTTCATGCTTCTGCCTACTCGGGAAATAGGAGAATTGGTGATTTTCAAATATTATATAGGCCATATAAGGAGACGTTTTTGGGCCCCCGGCCCCCATGAGTGTTATTTTTAAAATTCTTTTACTCCAATTTTCGTCGCGAGAGGCTACTCGACAACTTCCCAAAGTTTCATGCTTCTACCTATACGGAAAGTTGGAGAATTAGTGATGAATCAGTCAGTGAGTGAGTGAGTGAGGGCTTTGCCTTTTATTAGTATAGACTAGCAAAATACCCCCGCCTCGCTGCGGAAATTAGTATCTCAGTTACGTTGAGAATCCGCGAAACACAAATTCAAAACACCAATTGATTTCAATCTGGATCATGATGGATATAATACATATATTAACTTCACCGTCTTGTCTGTCTGTCTGTCCTAGTCCCGCAGAAAAACAAAAGCTAAAAGTAAAAAATGACACACTTCCCGTGATCCTATCGAGCTGATAATTTAATATTTTTTTGTCTGCTACCATTGCGGGAGGGTACGCAAACACTTCACAAAGTTTCATGCTCCTACCTACACGGGAAGTTATATATGTAATGATGAGTCTGTTTTATATAGCTCATATCAGAAAAAACTACATTTTGGTCCCCGGCCCCTTAGTGAATGATAATTTTACATTTGTTTTGATTGTGACCATTGCGGAAGTGTACTTAACAACTCTCCAAAGTTTCATGCTAATACCTACACGGGAAGTTGGAGAATTAGTGATGAGTCAGTTTTTTTATATATGAAAAAAACTACATTTGGGCCCCCGGACCCCATTAAGTGTTATTTTAAATATTGTTTTCGCTTGTTACCATCGCGGAAGTGTGCTTATCAACTACCTAGTGTTTCATGCTTCTACCTACACGGGAAATAGGATAATTAGTGATTTTTAGTTTTTATAAAGCTCATATAAGGAAAACACTTCATTTGGGCCCCCGGCTCCCAAGAAGTGATAATTTAATTTTTTTTCCTTCCGTCGCTATCGCTGGTTTTTACTCAACAACTTCCCAAAGTTTCATGCTTTTGCCTACTCGAGAAATGAGAAAATTAGTGATTTCATATTCTATATAGTCCTTATAAGGAAAAAAAGCTTTTTTGGGCCCCGGGCCCCCAACAGTGTGAATTTTAAAATTCTTATTCACCAATTATCGTTGAGAGAGTGTACTCAGCAAGTTCCCAAAGTTTCATGCTAATACCTACACGGGAAATAGGAGAATTGGTGATTTTCAAATTTTATATAGGCCATATAAGGAAAAAAAAACGTTTTGTGGCCCCCGGCCCCCATGAGTGTTATTTTAAAAATTCTTTTATTCCAATTCTCGTCGCGAGAGGCTACTCGACAACTTCCCAAAGTTTCATGCTTCTACCTACACGGGAAAGTGGAGAATTAGTGATGAATCAGTCAGTCAGTCAGTCAGTCAGTCAGTGAGGGCTTTGCCTTTTATTAGTATAGAAAAACTACATTTTGGCTCCCGGCCCCCTAGTGAATGATAATTTGACATTTGTTTTGATTGTGACCATTGCGGAAGTGTACTTAACAACTCTCCAAAGTTTCATGCTAATACCTACACGGGAAGTTGGAGAATTAGTGATGAGTCAGTTTTTTTATATAAGAAAAAAACTACATTTGGGCCCCCGGACCCCATTAAGTGTTATTTTAAATATTTTTTTCGCTTGTTACCATCGCGGACGTGTGCTTATCAACTACCTAGTGTTTCATGCTTCTACCTACACGGGAAATAGGAGAATTAATGTTTTTTAGTTTTTATAAAGCTCATATAAGGAAAAAACTTCACTTTGGCCCCCGGCCCCCAGGAAGTGATAATTTAAATATTTTATTTTCCCGTTACCATTGCGGAATTGTACTCAACAACTTCCTAAAGTTTCATGCTTCTGCCTACTCGGGAAACCGGAGAATTGTTGATTTTAAAATTTTATATAGGCCATATTAGGAAAAAAAAACTTTTTTGGGCCCCCGGCCCCCATGAGTGTTAATTTAAAAAAATTTTTACGCCAATTTTCGTCGCGAGAGGCTACTCAACAACTTCCCAAAGTTTAATGCTTCTACCTACGCGGTAAATCCGAGATTAGTGATGAGTCTGTTTTAATATAAGAAGAAACTACATTTGGGCCCCCGGCCCCCATTAAGTGATAATTTAAATATTGTTTTTACCTGTTACCATCGTGGAAGTGTACTTAACAACTACCCCAAGTTTCATGCTTCTACCTACACGGGAAATAGGAGAATTTGTGATTTTTAGTTTTTGTATAGCTCATATAAGGAAAAAACTTCATTTGGGCCCCCAGTCCCCAGGAAGTGATAATTTATTTATTTTTCCTCCCGTCGCCATCGCTGGTTTTTACTCAACAACTTCCCAAAGTTTCATGCTTTTGCCTACTCGAGAAATGAGAAAATTAGTGATTTCATATTCTATGTAGTCCATATAAGGAAAAAAAGCTTTTTTGGGCCCCGGTGAATTTTAAAATTCTTATTCGCCAATTATCGTTGAGAGAGTGTAATCAGCAAGTTCCCAAAGTTTCATGCTAATACCTACACGGGAAGTTGGAGAATTAGTGATGAGTCAGTTTTTTTATATAAGAAAAAAACTACATTTGGGCCCCCGGACCCCAGGAAGTGATAATTTAAATATTTTTTCTCCCGTTACCATCGCGGGATTGTACTCAACAACTTCCCAAAGTTTCATGCTTCTGCCTACTCGGGAAACCGGAGAATTGTTGATTTTAAAATTTTATATAGGCCATATAAGGAAAAAAAAACTTTTTTGGGCCCCCGGCCCCCATGAGTGTTAATTTAAAAATTCTTTTACTCCAATTCTCGTCGCGAGAGGCTACTCGACAACTTCCCAAAGTTTCATGCTTCTACCTACGCGGTAAATCCGAGATTAGTGATGAGTCTGTTTTAATATAAGAAGAAACTACATTTGGGCCCCCGGCCCCCATTAAGTGATAATTTAAATATTGTTTTTACCTGTTACCATCGTGGAAGTGTACTTAACAACTACCCCAAGTTTCATGCTTCTACCTACACGGGAAATAGGAGAATTTGTCATTTTTAGTTTTTGTAAAGCTCATATAAGGAAAAAACTTCATTTGGGCCCCCAGCCCCCAGAAAGTGATAATTTATTTTTTTTTCTCCCGTCGCTATCGCTGGTTTTTTTACTCAACAACTTCCCAAAGTTTCATGCTTTTGCCTACTCGAGAAATGAGAAAATTAGTGATTTCATATTCTATATAGTCCATATAAGGAAAAAAAGCTTTTTTGGGCCCCGGGCCCCCAACAGTGTGAATTTTAAATTTCTTATTCGCCAATTATCGTTGAGAGAGTGTAATAAGCAAGTTCCCAAAGTTTCATGCTAATACCTACACGGGAAGTTGGAGAATTAGTGATGAGTCAGTTTTTTTATATATAAGAAAAAAACTACATTTGGGCCCCCGGACCCCAGGAAGTGATAATTTAAATATTTTCTTTTTCCGTTACCATTGCGGGATTGTACTCACCAACTTCCCAAAGTTTCATGCTTCTGCCTACTCGGGAAACCGGAGAATTGTTGATTTTAAAATTTTATATAGGCCATATAAGGAAAAAAACTTTTTTGGGCCCCCGGCCCCCATGAGTGTTAATTTAAAAATTCTTTTACGCCAATTTTCGTCGCGAGAGGCTACTCAACAACTTCCCAAAGTTTCATGCTTTTGCCTACTCGAGAAATGAGAAAATTAGTGATTTCATATTCTATATAGTCCATATAAGGAAAAAAAGCTTTTTTGGGCCCTGGGCCCCCAACAGTGTGAATTTTAAATTTCTTATTCGCCAATTATCGTTGAGAGAGTGTAATCAGCAAGTTCCCAAAGTTTCATGCTAATACCTACACGGGATGTTGGAGAATTAGTGATGAGTCAGTTTTTTATATAAGAAAAAAACTACATTTGGGCCCCCGGACCCCATTAAGTGTTATTTTAAATATTTTTTTCGCTTGTTACCATCGCGGACGTGTGCTAATCAACTACCTAGTGTTTCATATTCTATATAGTCCATATAATGAAAAAAAGCTTTTTTGGGACCCGGGCCCCCAAAAGTGTTAATTTTAAATTTCTAATTCTTTAATTATCGTTGAGAGAGTGTAATCAGCAAGTTCCCAAAGTTTCATGCTAATACCTACACGGGAAGTTGGAGAATTAGTGATGAGTCAGTTTTTTTATATAAGAAAAAAACTACATTTGGGCCCCCGGACACCATTAAGTGTTATTTTAAATATTTTTTTCGCTTGTTACCATCGCGGACGTGTGCTTATCAACTACCTAGTGTTTCATGCTTCTACCTACACGGGAAATAGGAGAATTAGGGATTTTTAGTTTTTATAAAGCTCATATAAGGAAAAAACTTCATTTTGGCCCCCGGCCCCCAGGAAGTGATAATTTAAATATTTTCTTTTCCCGTTACAATTGCGGGATTGTACTCAACAACTTCCCAAAGTTTCATGCTTCTGCCTACTCGGGAAACCGGAGAATTGTTGATTTTAAAATTTTATATAGGCCATATTAGGAAAAAAAACTTTTTTGGGCCCCCGGCCCCCATGAGTGTTAATTTAAAAATTCTTTTACGCCAATTTTCGTCGCGAGAGGCTACTCAACAACTTCCCAAAGTTTCATGCTTCTACCTACTCGGGAAACCGGAGAATTGTTGATTTTAAAATTTTATATAGGCCATATAAGGAAAAAAAACTTTTTTGGGCCCCCGGACCCCATTAAGTGTTATTTTAAATATTTTTTTCGCTTGTTACCATTGCGGACGTGTGCTTATCAACTACCTAGTGTTTCATGCTTCTACCTACACGGGAAATAGGAGAATTTGTCATTTTTAGTTTGTGTATAGCTCATATAAGGAAAAAACTTTATTTGGGCCCCCAGCCCCCAGAAAGTGATAATGTATTTTTTTCTTCCTCCCGTCGCTATCGCTGGTTTTTACTCAACAACTTCCCAAAGTTTCATGATTTTGCCTACTCGAGAAATGAGAAAATTAGTGATTTCATATTCTATATAGTCCATATTAGGAAAAAAAGCTT
Organism: Ampullaceana balthica; assembly: GCA_944989445.1. Classification (NCBI taxonomy): domain Eukaryota; kingdom Metazoa; phylum Mollusca; class Gastropoda; family Lymnaeidae; genus Ampullaceana; species Ampullaceana balthica. Next base: position 344,268 of record CALYLW010000075.1, on the reverse strand, counting down.
TTTTGGGCCCCGGGCCCCCAACAGTGTGAATTTTAAAATTCTTTTTCGCCAATTATCGTTGAGAGAGTGTACTCAGCAAGTTCCCAAAGTTTCATGCTAATACCTACACGGGAAGTTGGAGAATTAGTGATGAGTCAGTTTTTTATATAAGAAAAAAACTACATTTGGGCCCCCGGACCCCATTAAGTGTTATTTTAAATATTTTTTTCGCTTGTTACCATCGCGAACGTGTGCTTAACAACTACCCCAAGTTTCATGCTTCTACCTACACGGGAAATAGGAGAATTAGTGATTTTTAGTTTTTATAAAGCTCATATAAGGAAAAAACTTCATTTTGGCCCCCGGCCCCCAGGAAGTGATAGTTTTTTGTTTTTTTTTCCTCCCGTCGCTATCGCTGGTTTTTACTCAACAACTTCCCAAAGTTTCATGCTTTTGCCTACTCGAGAAATGAGAAAATTAGTGATTTCATATTCTATATAGTCCATATTAGGAAAAAAAAGCTTTTTTGGGCCCCGGGCCCCCAACAGTGTTAATTTAAAAATTCTTTTACGCCAATTTTCGTCGCGAGAGGCTACTCAACAACTTCCCAAAGTTTCATGCTTCTACCTACGCGGTAAATCCGAGATTAGTGATGAGTCTGTTTTAATATAAGAAGAAACTACATTTGGGCCCCCGGCCCCCATTAAGTGATAATTTAAATATTGTTTTTACCTGTTACCATCGTGGAAGTGTACTTAACAACTACCCCAAGTTTCATGCTTCTACCTACACGGGAAATAGGAGAATTTGTGATTTTTAGTTTTTGTATAGCTCATATAAGGAAAAAACTTCATTTGGGCCCCCAGTCCCCAGGAAGTGATAATTTATTTATTTTTCCTCCCGTCGCCATCGCTGGTTTTTACTCAACAACTTCCCAAAGTTTCATGCTTTTGCCTACTCGAGAAATGAGAAAATTAGTGATTTCATATTCTATGTAGTCCATATAAGGAAAAAAAGCTTTTTTGGGCCCCGGTGAATTTTAAAATTCTTATTCGCCAATTATCGTCGAGAGAGTGTAATCAGCAAGTTCCCAAAGTTTCATGCTAATACCTACACGGGAAGTTGGAGAATTAGTGATGAGTCAGTTTTTTTTATATAAGAAAAAAACTACATTTGGGCCCCCGGACCCCATTAAGTGTTATTTTAAATATTTTTTTCGCTTGTTACCATCGCGGAAGTGTGCTTAACAACTACCCCAAGTTTCATGCTTCTACCTACACGGGAAATAGGATAATTAGTGATTTTTAGTTTTTATAGAGCTCATATTAGGAAAAACGTTCATTTTGGCCCCCGGCCCCCAGGCAGTGATAATTTAAATATTTTCTTTTTCCGTTACCATTGGGGATTGTACTCAACAACTTACCAAAGTTTCATGCTTCTGCCTACTCGGGAAACCGGAGAATTGTTGATTTTAAAATTTTATATAGGCCATATAAGGAAAAAAAACTTTTTTGGGCCCCCGGCCCCCATGAGTGTTAATTTAAAAATTCTTTTACGCCAATTTTCGTCGCGAGAGGCTACTCAACAACTTCCCAAAGTTTCATGCTTCTACCTACGCGGTAAATCCGAGATTAGTGATGAGTCTTTTTTAATATAAGAAGAAACTACATTTGGGCCCCCGGCCCCCATTAAGTGATAATTTAAATATTGTTTTTACCTGTTACCATCGTGGAAGTGTACTTAACAACTACCCCAAGTTTCATGCTTCTACCTACACGGGAAATAGGAGAATTTGTGATTTTTAGTTTTTGTATAGCTCATATAAGGAAAAAACTTCATTTGGGCCCCCAGTCCCCAGGAAGTGATAATTTATTTATTTTTCCTCCCGTCGCCATCGCTGGTTTTTACTCAACAACTTCCCAAAGTTTCATGCTTTTGCCTACTCGAGAAATGAGAAAATTAGTGATTTCATATTCTATGTAGTCCATATAAGGAAAAAAAGCTTTTTTGGGCCCCGGTGAATTTTAAAATTCTTATTCGCCAATTATCGTCGAGAGAGTGTAATCAGCAAGTTCCCAAAGTTTCATGCTAATACCTACACGGGAAGTTGGAGAATTAGTGATGAGTCAGTTTTTTTTATATAAGAAAAAAACTACATTTGGGCCCCCGGACCCCATTAAGTGTTATTTTAAATATTTTTTTCGCTCGTTACCATCGCGGACGTGTGCTTATCAACTACCTAGTGTTTCATGCTTCTACCTACACGGGAAATAGGAGAATTAGTGATTTTTCGTTTTTATAGAGCTCATATTAGGAAAAAACTTCATTTTGGCCCCCGGCCCCCAGGAAGTGATAATTTAAATATTTTCTTTTCCCGTTACCATTGGGGATTGTACTCAACAACTTACCAAAGTTTCATGCTTCTGCCTACTCGGGAAACCGGAGAATTGTTGATTTTAAAATTTTATATAGGCCATATTAGGAAAAAAAAACTTTTTTGGGCCCCCGGCCCCCATGAGTGTTAATTTAAAAAAAATTTTACGCCAATTTTCGTCGCGAGAGGCTACTCAACAACTTCCCAAAGTTTCATGCTTCTACCTACGCGGTAAATCCGAGATTAGTGATGAGTCTGTTTTAATATAAGAAGAAACTACATTAGGGCCCCCGGCCCCCATTAAGTGATAATTTAAATATTGTTTTTACCTGTTACCATCGTGGAAGTGTACTTAACAACTACCCCAAGTTTCATGCTTCTACCTACACGGGAAATAGGAGAATTTGTGATTTTTAGTTTTTGTATAGCTCATATAAGGAAAAAACTTCATTTGGGCCCCCAGTCCCCAGGAAGTGATAATTTATTTATTTTTCCTCCCGTCGCCATCGCTGGTTTTTACTCAACAACTTCCCAAAGTTTCATGCTTTTGCCTACTCGAGAAATGAGAAAATTAGTGATTTCATATTCTATGTAGTCCATATAAGGAAAAAAAGCTTTTTTGGGCCCCGGTGAATTTTAAAATTCTTATTCGCCAATTATCGTTGAGAGAGTGTAATCAGCAAGTTCCCAAAGTTTCATGCTAATACCTACACGGGAAGTTGGAGAATTAGTGATGAGTCAGTTTTTTTTATATAAGAAAAAAACTACATTTGGGCCCCCGGACCCCATTAAGTGTTATTTTAAATATTTTTTTCGCTTGTTACCATCGCGGAAGTGTGCTTATCAACTACCTAGTGTTTCATGCTTCTACCTACACGGGAAATAGGATAATTAGTGATTTTTAGTTTTTATAGAGCTCATATTAGGAAAAAACTTCATTTTGGCCCCCGGCACCCCAGGAAGTGATAATTTAAATATTTTCTTTTTCCGTTACCATTGGGGATTGTACTCAACAACTTACCAAAGTTTCATGCTTCTGCCTACTCGGGAAACCGGAGAATTGTTGATTTTAAAATTTTATATAGGCCATATAAGGGAAAAAAAACTTTTTTGGGCCCCCGGCCCCCATGAGTGTTAATTTAAAAATTCTTTTACGCCAATTTTCGTCGCGAGAGGCTACTCAACAACTTCCCAAAGTTTCATGCTTCTACCTACGCGGTAAATCCGAGATTAGTGATGAGTCTTTTTTAATATAAGAAGAAACTACATTTGGGCCCCCGGCCCCCATTAAGTGATAATTTAAATATTGTTTTTACCTGTTACCATCGTGGAAGTGTACTTAACAACTACCCCAAGTTTCATGCTTCTACCTACACGGGAAATAGGAGAATTTGTGATTTTTAGTTTTTGTATAGCTCATATAAGGAAAAAACTTCATTTGGGCCCCCAGTCCCCAGGAAGTGATAATTTATTTATTTTTCCTCCCGTCGCCATCGCTGGTTTTTACTCAACAACTTCCCAAAGTTTCATGCTTTTGCCTACTCGAGAAATGAGAAAATTAGTGATTTCATATTCTATGTAGTCCATATAAGGAAAAAAAGCTTTTTTGGGCCCCGGTGAATTTTAAAATTCTTATTCGCCAATTATCGTTGAGAGAGTGTAATCAGCAAGTTCCCAAAGTTTCATGCTAATACCTACACGGGAAGTTGGAGAATTAGTGATGAGTCAGTTTTTTTTATATAAGAAAAAAACTACATTTGGGCCCCCGGACCCCATTAAGTGTTATTTTAAATATTTTTTTCGCTTGTTACCATCGCGGAAGTGTGCTTATCAACTACCCTAGTGTTTCATGCTTCTACCTACACGGGAAATAGGATAATTAGTGATTTTTAGTTTTTATAGAGCTCATATTAGGAAAAAACTTCATTTTGGCCCCCGGCCCCCAGGCAGTGATAATTTAAATATTTTCTTTTTCCGTTACCATTGGGGATTGTACTCAACAACTTACCAAAGTTTCATGCTTCTGCCTACTCGGGAAACCGGAGAATTGTTGATTTTAAAATTTTATATAGGCCATATAAGGAAAAAAAACTTTTTTGGGCCCCCGGCCCCCATGAGTGTTAATTTAAAAATTCTTTTACGCCAATTTTCGTCGCGAGAGGCTACTCAACAACTTCCCAAAGTTTCATGCTTCTACCTACGCGGTAAATCCGAGATAATGATGAGTCTTTTTTAATATAAGAAGAAACTACATTTGGGCCCCCGGCCCCCATTAAGTGATAATTTAAATATTGTTTTTACCTGTTACCATCGTGGAAGTGTACTTAACAACTACCCCAAGTTTCATGCTTCTACCTACACGGGAAATAGGAGAATTTGTGATTTTTAGTTTTTGTATAGCTCATATAAGGAAAAAACTTCATTTGGGCCCCCAGTCCCCAGGAAGTGATAATTTATTTATTTTTCCTCCCGTCGCCATCGCTGGTTTTTACTCAACAACTTCCCAAAGTTTCATGCTTTTGCCTACTCGAGAAATGAGAAAATTAGTGATTTCATATTCTATGTAGTCCATATAAGGAAAAAAAGCTTTTTTGGGCCCCGGTGAATTTTAAAATTCTTATTCGCCAATTATCGTCGAGAGAGTGTAATCAGCAAGTTCCCAAAGTTTCATGCTAATACCTACACGGGAAGTTGGAGAATTAGTGATGAGTCAGTTTTTTTTATATAAGAAAAAAACTACATTTGGGCCCCCGGACCCCATTAAGTGTTATTTTAAATATTTTTTTCGCTCGTTACCATCGCGGACGTGTGCTTATCAACTACCTAGTGTTTCATGCTTCTACCTACACGGGAAATAGGAGAATTAGTGATTTTTCGTTTTTATAGAGCTCATATTAGGAAAAAACTTCATTTTGGCCCCCGGCCCCCAGGAAGTGATAATTTAAATATTTTCTTTTCCCGTTACCATTGGGGATTGTACTCAACAACTTACCAAAGTTTCATGCTTCTGCCTACTCGGGAAACCGGAGAATTGTTGATTTTAAAATTTTATATAGGCCATATTAGGAAAAAAAAACTTTTTTGGGCCCCCGGCCCCCATGAGTGTTAATTTAAAAAATTTTTTACGCCAATTTTCGTCGCGAGAGGCTACTCAACAACTTCCCAAAGTTTCATGCTTCTACCTACGCGGTAAATCCGAGATTAGTGATGAGTCTGTTTTAATATAAGAAGAAACTACATTTGGGCCCCCGGCCCCCATTAAGTGATAATTTAAATATTGTTTTTACCTGTTACCATCGTGGAAGTGTACTTAACAACTACCCCAAGTTTCATGCTTCTACCTACACGGGAAATAGGAGAATTTGTGATTTTTAGTTTTTGTATAGCTCATATAAGGAAAAAACTTCATTTGGGCTCCCAGCACCCAGGAAGTGATAATTTATTTTTTTTTCCTCCCGTCGCTATCGCTGGTTTTTACTCAACAACTTCCCAAAGTTTCATGCTTTTGCCTACTCGAGAAATGAGAAAATTAGTGATTTCATATTCTATATAGTCCATATAAGGACAAAAAGCTTTTTTGGGCCCCGGGCCCCCAACAGTGTGAATTTTAAAATTCTTATTCGCCAATTATCGTTGAGAGAGTGTACTCAGCAAGTTCCCAAAGTTTCATGCTAATACCTACACGGGAAGTTGGAGAATTAGTGATGAGTCAGTTTTTTATATAAGAAAAAAACTACATTTGGGCCCCCGGACCCCATTAAGTGTTATTTTAAATATTTTTTTCGCTTGTTACCATCGCGGAAGTGTGCTTATCAACTACCCTAGTGTTTCATGCTTCTACCTACACGGGAAATAGGAGAATTAGTGATTTTTAGTTTTTATACAGCTCATATAAGGGAAAAAAACTTCATTTGGGCCCCCGGCCCCCAGCTAGTGATAATTTAAATATTTTTTCTCCCGTTACCATCGCGGGATTGTACTCAACAACTTCCCATAGTTTCATGCTTCTGCCTACTCGGGAAATAGGAGAATTGGTGATTTTTAAATTTTATATAGGCCATATAAGGGAAAAAAAACGTTTTTGGGCCCCCGGCCCCCATGAGTGTTATTTTAAAAATTCTTTTACGCCAATTTTCGTCGCGAGAGGCTACTCGACAACTTCCCAAAGTTTCATGCTTCTACCTACACGGGAAGTTGGAGAATTAGTGATGAATCAGTCAGTCAGTCAGTCAGTCAGTCAGTGAGGGCTTTGCCTTTTATTAGTATAGATGACATTAGCACGGGCCCCCGTGCAAAATGGATGCAGGAAGTGCATATCTCATAAGGTCTGAGTATTTCAATCTAGGTCATGATAGAGAAATGTGACTATATTTATTTAAATTATTTTTAGGTATCAAAGCTTTAAATGTTTACGAAAAAAATATTTTTGGGTCCCGCCCCAAAGGAACAGACGTTAGAAGTTCATTACCCTATATAATTTTATTTTATTTTTTAAATCAAATTTGGCCATAGTTCATCCATTTACCTAGTAGCCACATTTTAAATTACCTTTTATAACTAATGTTAAAATATGGCATACGGGCCCCCAGCCCAGGAATAAGTGGTTTTTTAAAACTTTTACTTTTAATGCCAGAAACCTTCGATGGAGCGTATCCAAAAACTGCCTAAAGTTTAATGGCCGTGGGATGAATAAAATACATTTACAATTAATACGTCTTTACAAAAAAAAATAGGGCCTGGGGCCCTATCGGCCCTTATTTCAAAACAACAGCTTATTTCAATTTGGATTATGATGAATATATTTGTTAGTAAACATTTTTTTTTAAATTGAGTGAAATCGAATGGTTAAAATGTCTTAATCGTTTACAAAAAAGATATTAGGGGTCCCTCGGCTACAAAATATTGAATAAATATAATTTTAATGCCCTAATGAATTTTAATATAGGCCATCAAGTTTTTATCTTCCAAGTTTTTTAAAAATACATTTACACAGTATCCAAAGTTTTGTTTTTTTTTGTAATTTAACTCATATAAGTTAAAAATATTACTTTTGTGTCCCGAGCCCCAGTGAGTGATAGTTAAACAAAAAAATTAACCTGTTACCATTCCGGGAATGTACTCAACAACTTCCCAAAATTTCATGCTTCTAACTACACGGGAAAATGGAGAATCTGTGCTGATTAACTTTTTATATAAGAACAAAAATTGGGCCCCCGGCCCCCAGAGAGTGAAAATTTAAATATTTGTTGGCATGTTACCATCGCGGGAGTGTACTCAATAATTTTCAAAAGTTTCATGCTTTTCCCTACACGGGAAATCATAGAATTAGATTTGAGTCAGTTTTTATATAAGAAAAAGTACATTTGGGCCCCCGGCCCCCAGTGAGGGATAATTTAAATATTTTGTTTGCATGCTACCATCGATAGAGTGGACTCAACAAATTCCCAAAGTTTCATGTTTCTACCTATACGGGAAAGTGGAGAATAAGGCGATTTTCAGTATAAAGAAAAATAAACGCTCGTGGGCCCCCGGCCCCCATGAGAGTGAATTTTAAAATTCTTTTACGCCAATTTGCATTGCGAGAGGGTACTCAACAACTTCCCAAAGTTTCATACTTTTACCTACACGGGAAGTTGGAGAATTCGTGATGAGTCAGTTTTTAATATTAGAAAAAACTTCTTTTGGGCCCCCGGCCACCAGTAAGTGTTAATTTAAATAGTTTTTTCGCCTGGTACCATCGCGGAAGTGTTATTATAAACTTTCTCAGAGTTTCATGCTTCTACCTACACGGGAAATATGAGAATTTGTGATTTTTAATTTTTATATAGCTCATTTAAGGAAAAACTTCATTTGGGCCCCCGGCCCCCAGGAAATGATAATTTAATATTTTTTCTCCCGTTGACTATCGCTGGGATGTTACTCAACAACTTCTCAAAGTTTCATGCTTCTACCTACTCGGGAAATAGGAGAATTAGTGATTGTCAAATGTTTATATAGCCCATAGAAGTACAAAAATCGATTGTGGGCCCCCGGCCCCCATGAAGGTGAATTTTAAAATTCTTTTTCGCCATTTGTCGTCCAAAGAGGCTACTTGACAATTTCCCAAGGTTTCATGCTTCTACCTACGCGGTAAATCCGAGAATTAGTGATGATTCTGTTTTAATATAAGAAGAAAACTACATTTGGGCCCCCGGCCCCCATTAAGTGATAATTTAAATATTATTTTTCGCTTGTAACCATCGTGTAAGTGTACTTAACAACTACCCCAAGTTTCATGCTTCTACCTACACGGGAAATAGGAGAATTTGTGATTTTTAGTTTTTTTATAGCTCATATAAGGAAAAAACTACATTTGGGCCCCTGGGCCCAAGTAAGTGAAAATTTAAATATTTTTTCGCCTGTTACCATCGCGGAAGTGTACTCAACAATTTCCCAAAGTTTCATGCTTCTACCTACTCGGGAAATAGGAGAATTAGTGGTTTTCAAATGTTTATATAGCCCATAGAAGGAAAAAAACGATTTTGGGATGAAGGTGAATTTTAAAATTCTTTTACGCCATTTGTCGTCGAGAGAGGCTACTTGACAACTTCCCAAAGTTTCATGCTTCTACCTACACGGGAAATCCGAGAATTAGTGATGAGTCAGTTTTAATGTAAGAAAAAACTACATTTGGGCCCCCGGCCCCCAGTAAGTGATAATTTAAATATTGTTTTTACCTTGTCACCATCGTGGAAGTGAACTTAACAACCATCCCATGTTTCATGCTTCTATCTACACGGGAAATAGGAGAATTTGTGAATTTTAGTTTTTATTAAGCTCACATAAGGAAAAAACTTCATTTGGGCCCCCGGCCCCCAGGAAGTGATAATTTAAATATTTGCTCTCCCGTTACCATCGCGGGATTGTACTCAACAACTTCCCAAAGTTTCATGCTTCTGCCTACTCGGGAAATAGGAGAATTGGTGATTTTCAAATTTTATATAGGCCATATAATGGAAAAAAAACGTTTTTGGGCCCCCGGCCCCCATGAGTGCTATTTTTAAAATTATTTTACTCCAATTTTCGTCGCGAGAGGCTACTCGACAACTTCCCAAAGTTTCATGCTTCTACCTACACGGGAAGTTGGAGAATTAGTGATGAATCAGTGAGTGAGTGAGTGAGGGCTTTGCCTTTTATTAGTATAGATTCACAACTAAAAAACTAGACTTAAACCATGGATGGGCGTAGGGTGCAATAATCTTATGTATCGAGTTAGAAGGAACGTCCGAAATAGAAAAGATAAGACGGGCATAAGATCGATTCATGGAAACTTGAGCCATCAAGTCTTCTTTGCTGTGTATGGAATATAAATTATATTTATAAATCTAGTATATTTAGAAATACTGACACATGGAAATTGAAGTTGAATATTTTAACGTAATTATTAGTATTTTAGATATTTAATTTTGAAAAAAAAATTAAAAAATGTTAAAACAAAAGTCCAGATTATGATTATGAAAACATTTATATTTAATGTATAGATTAAGATTTAACTTAAATCTTAAATTTTAAGTTTAATAGACTGTATCTCGTAAAGAGTGCACGCAACAATTTAGAAATAATAAAAACACAAAATCTTGAAACTAGAGTAATAAACAAACTGTCTGCCGGTGTTGCAAAATAAATCCTCCCCCATACAGAGTCTCCCCCCGGAGACTCTGTTTTAAAACAAATCCTCCGGGGGGAGAAAATGTTTTCATCCCGATTAAAATAAATTCGCCCCTACCCTGTAAAATATTGTCTCCCCCCAAAATAAATTCGCCCCCATCATACTTTCGATATAAAACAAAGAGATCATTAAAAAACAAAAGAATAAAGAAAACTTACTTGTGTATTGCTGTAATATTAACACATGTTTAATGTGTTTAAAATATAAGAGGAGGGGGGTTCGGTCCATACCGTTTGACACCTCTCATGGGCATGACATAATACTCACATATGTTTACTGTAATACTACTTATTGTAGTGGCGTAGAAATAGAGAGATAAGAGGGGGTTGTGGACCATACCATTTGACACTTCTCAGGGGCGTGATATAATTTGAAAAACTGCTTAATTATTTGATTTTTTCACGCTGTACAAATTGACGCACAATTGGGGTGTATAAAGACAGTTGTTTTATTTCATAAAGCAAGGATTATGTCTTTATAGGCATGGGTTTGTGTTGTTACTATAAATAGTAAGGTTGTACAACGTCGGGTATTCAGACGAAGAGAAAGTTTCTTAATATCTAGAGTCGAGGGGGAAAGGGTGGGAGTGACCCAATTAAGTAACCGCACGGAGGGAACAAAAATCGGGCTACGACACTGACCTGTTTAACTTATGACCTGATTATAAAGTATTTTTTTTTAAAAACTCTGTGGGCTATGCATTGTTATTGTGAGACGCAGGGGCGAGGCAGGCGTCAATGGAGGGGGGGACATGGTGGTGCTGACTGCACTGGCTGACACTATCACAAAGGGTAAAACAAAATCTAAAATTAAGTATGTTCCCGTTATTTGGCACTGGCAGACTCGGAGGAGGACTATGGGTTTTGTCGTGAGCGGGTGACACATTGAGCTTATATATATATATTAGGGCTGCGGAAATTATCGATTAATCTCTCGATTAATCGTTAAAAATTTTATCGATTAAATATCGATTAAAATAATTTTAATCGATAAAATTCGATTAAAATTTAAGAATATATTTATAATATTTTTTACAAATTTTAGTCATAAATAATAAATTATTAATAATTAATAATAATTTATATATATTTTTTAACGTACAAACATCCCCCGCGTAATATTAAAATTTATTTTATTAATCTATGTTGACCGGCAGACGTCAATTATAAAATGTCTGACAGCCAGAGCCGTCTTTACACCATTTTTGGCCCCCGGGCAAAAATATAGTGTTGGGCCCTTCCCCCGCAGTAATAAAAAATGAATATACATAATATATATAAATAAACATATTCCCATGGGGCCCATATGCTCGTGGGCCCCCGGGCAAATGCCTAATGGGCCTATGCGTTAAGACGGCCCTGCTGACAGCATCAGCGCAGTTAAATTTAAGGCAGTGGCTATTGAGACGCTAACGTCTTAATAGCCCACAGGCTATTGAGACGCAAACAAAAAATAGGCCAATGAAAACTAAGTATTTACGGTTGGCGCATTTATTCTATTGATTGCGCCAAAAAGTTGTTACAAACGCGAAGGAATTATGACTTATGTATGTATATATAACAATTCATTTTACCCATTGGAAATCATTCACTTACTTTGATTTTATTAATCCATAATATTGATAAGACAATAATATTGATGTCTGATAAGAAAATTATAAAGCTTACGGAGTAAACAGTGATGATAAATGAAATTGATTTAAATACCATATTATTTTTAAATCGTCAACTCGCCAGAATTATTGAATTTTGCGGCGCACACGACGTTCCCCCCCCCCTCTTTTTCCCCATTTTTCCTGTTCCAATAGGGTTTGAGCTACACTCACCGTACTCCCTTTCCAACACATAACAATTACATTTTTTAAAGAAAATATCAGTTTTGATATTAATATGGTAATCTTACGTCAAATGTCTTTGATTTGCAGGAAAACTGTCACTAAAAGACCGAAATCGAATTTGAGGACCGATTAATCGCCCGGTATATTTGCTACGTCTATCAAATGACTCTCGTAATATAGGTACTTCACTAAGCGGCGCGCGCCGATCACTTTTTTGGATGCGGGAAACAGACTATAAACCGGTGACCAGAGAATAATGATAGGTCACGGGGTCATATGCTTTTATACTTTCTTTGTCTTTATAAAAACAGACTATAATTACATTGTTGTCTATTTTGTGAGCACATGGACTACTATCATTGCGATCCTGAATTTGTTAAAAAGTATTTAGTGTTTGTAGTGGAAATTCTTTGTTTTGAGAATAGGTAAGTTTATAATTATTTTCTTTTATATACTATACGTATTGTCAAATTACTTTTTTCTTCATAAAGTCTTGTCGTTTAACTGATTGTTCCATAATATAAATAGTAATAGTCAGCGACCTTGACCATTGTTCACATCAAACGCGCACTGTGTGCTAGCTCTCTTACAATGCCTCGACAACTAAGCAAATTAAAATAAAATAATAAAAAAATCATTCCATAGCCGTTGGGGAAGTAAACTAATAGTGATGACGTGTTTATTATTTATGTACGGTAATATGGAGAAAGCGATGGGAAGTCGCTTGCGTTAGTCTCGTATGCTGCCCTGCATCTTAACCGTAACAAAACAAAAACGAACTCCGGGTAATATGCTAATACGGGATTATTGAAGTTGCCTAGAGTCCTAGGCCTAGAGTGTAAACAAATAAAACAATTTTAACGCTGATAATTAATTTACCTCACCCACCACCCTTTTTACATGCATTTCTGTTCTTTATTTCTTTAAAAATAAAAAGAGTGGTGTAATTTTTAACGCAATCAATAGAATAAATGCGCCAACCTTAATGAGTAAATACTTAGTTTTCATTGGCCTATTTTTTGTTTGCGTCTCAATAGCCTGTGGGCTATTAAGACGTTAGCGTCTCAATAGCCACTGCCTAAATTTAAACATATAACTAGAAAGTTGAGCAAATATGTTGCGTTTAAGCTGACTGCGGATGGCAAAGTCGAAGATGGTGAAAACATTTTCTGTGTCCACTGCCATAAACAATTCTCTTTTAAAGGATCAAATACATCGCTGACGTACCACCTTCAGCACAAATCAAGTATCAACACATTGTCATGAAATTTAGTTCAAAATATTCTTAATTTTCAATGTCCGTGAGAAATGTTCAGTTTAATGACGTCATAAATTTCTATTTTTGGTTTTAATCGAAATTATCGATTAATTAATCGATAATTTTTCAAAAGTTAACGATTAAATTTAAATTAATCGATAACAGCACTAATATATATATATTATATATATATATATATATATATATGTGTGTGTGTGTGTGTGTGTGTGTATGTGTGTGTGTGTGTGTGTGTGTGTGTGTGTGGTAGATATTACAAATGCTTTGTACGGAATAGACGTGATTTCAATTTCATTTATTTTCATTTAGTCAAAAGTTTGCGTACACACACAAACAAATTTTTTTAAAATTAAATTATTTTGTAAACATCCAAAAATACAGCGCAATTATTGAACCTTATTTTCATAACATCACCATGCACGAATAGATTATCTCATATCACGATTGTGAAATTATCTTTTACTGTACACGTGTATTATTTTTCTTTATGAATTTGAATTTTTAACTGCCATAACAGTTTTAAATACAACAAATATATTAAAATTTCAAAGCATTTTACACATGTTACAAAACATTTAGACGTTGGGTCCAATAATCATGACTAACATTAAATTTTCTGCCTATAATTTATACCGCCCTTTCTAGAGTGTCTAAACTAATTATGACATTATGGACTGGACAGGCCAATCTAGAGATGTGTCCATAAGAGAAAAAATAATTAAGAAAATTGTATCTATCCGTTAACATATTTTACAAAGTCCTTGAATGGTACTTTGATTTTACTATTTATATTGCTAGATATTCTAAAATATTAGAAAGCTTTAGGAGATTTAAAAAAACAGCATTAACACAAGAGAATCACAACTACAGGTTATATATTCTTTTTAGAAGGTATAAAATACTTCGAGGATAACAATTAAGCTACAATTGAAAATCGCATAGTGAGAAAAGATTATTTTTTTTAAAAAAATGATCAATACTTTCATTACAAAAACTAGTAATGCAAATTTTATCTTTCAAATATTAAACAAATTATTAAACAAATTATTAAACAAATTATTAAACATACATACATACATACATACATACATACATACATACATACATACATACATACATACATACATACACACATACATACATACACACATACACACACAGACACACACATACACACACACAGACACACACACAGACACACACACATACACACATACACACATACACACACAGAGACAGACACACATACACACACACACACACACACACACACACACACTACGTACATACGTACGTACATACATACATACATACATACATACATACATACATACATACATACATACATACATACATACATACATACATACATACGTACGTACGTACATACATAAATTCATACATACACACATACACACGTACACTCATATAAATTACTCCCTAATGCCTCCCTTTGCGTGATTATTACATTAGAATAACTCATTAGACTACAGGTGACCAGACCCTTAGTAATTGAGAGCCGTTTTAAAATATTTAAAAATTGTTGAGAGTTGCATTGAAATGCATTATGAGCCATAAAACCTTGCTTGCAAATCTTTCAGTAATCCTTTTAATATATCTTTCATAAATTGCACGCGAGCCGCAATGTGAACACAGAAGAGCCGCATGCGGCTCGCGAAACGCGTTTGACCACCGTTGCTTAGAACGTGAAGGTTTCCTAAGCAGACTTCTTCATACCTCAGCTAACTATGACTCGATAGACAACTTAAATGGCCAATACGTGCCCACCTTGAAGCAATCTATCTACTAAGACATATAGCTAGTCTTTACCCGCTCAACAAATGACGCTTCATGTTTTCCTGTCGCATTTCATCAATAAACAAGCCCACCTCTGTGCTACCCCTTAAGTCTCCATGATTCTAACATTCCGTAAGGTCATTGACTTTATGCCTAACTAATTCAGCGGCACACCTAAACGGGAATCTCAAGCTAACTAAGCGCCTCATCTCAACCCAGATCTCCACAACACTTTGATCTGGGTTATACTGTGAATTTAACGCAATGGGTATCACCAACCCTAGCTAAGACACTGATTGTTTAATCGTGTAACCTGTTTTTTTACTTTATTTTCTAAATTTAAAAACCTTGGCTACATTTGATTTGTTAAATTTTCTCCAGTAACTTTAGTAAACGCTACCGATAATAGACAGTAATAATGTTTTTGAATTATTTTAATGCACACATAGAAATCGGTAATTTCGTTTAGGTCCTTAACACATGATCTACCCACAAACGTAAAGAGTGAATTCTTGTTCCGAAATATCGGTGTCACGTTCTCGTATTACATGATCATCTTTGTATTTCAGTTCATTTGTCTGATATTCTTTTAAATAACTCTGGGCAATTAACCAACTCTAAATATGTGTCTATACGGGCATACACCCACTTAGCCCGCAAATTGCTACGCCCCTGACAAAGCTTAAGATTGCTCAATTTCCAATAATCATACAGAAATGAATGTAGAACAAATACAAATTATGTTTTAAGTCATAAAGTTTAATAAAACAATTATTTATAATTTCCAATAATTAAGGGGAGGGTTTATTTTAACCCGGAGACTTCATTTTAAAACAAAGTCTCCGGGGGGCGACTTTGTTTTAAAATAAACTCTCCGGGGGAGACTTTATTTTGGGGGAGACTTTATTTCGTGACACCGGCACCCTAATTGTGGTTCGAAACGATAAAAGGAAAAAAAACAACTTTAAAAAAGATATTCGAAACCTATGCCGGTGCCTATGCTGCACTGTTGCAATCCTACGTCCTACCATAACTGCTTATGCTTATAATAAGCAGCTTTTTAAAGTTATATTATAACCAATTATCCTAAATGGGTACTCGTCATGAGTTTTAAAGACGGAGACAGATTATTTAACGAATATGGTTTAGTATTGGCATATGAATTGCACACTTTTGGCCTAAATATAGTGATATCAGTTCATTTTTTAGCCGGAGTGATTATTCACACAGCCGCGGTGTACCCAGGCCGAAGCCCTCTGAGCTAGGTACACCTCAGCCGTTTACGCAGGCCAAAAACAATCTGAGTGTACCGCCACGGTGTAAGTAGACTATTCGTAAACCTATAATGTCGGCACCAAATAAAAGTGTCAAGTAAGTAACTGAGTTTAACTGACTGTTACTTAATTTATTAATCGCGCTCAATGTTTTTATGGTAATGTACATTTGCGAACTTCCAGTTTCACGGGCCAGACCAGGACTAGTGATAGATTGTGAAATAATCTCTCTATAAATAAACTCTATTCTATACTTATGAAGTTTAAGTTATGAACGAACTCTACTCGGTAATCCCTTATTATTATGGCCGATGGTAGACACCACGTAACGCGCGGTGTAAACCCAGTTGGGTGGATGACACGCATTTCGCAGTCTGTTTATTTTGGTATACCCAGTCCACCTTAATAGCTTAAAATTTATTTTTAAAAAGATTTATGATTTTAAAATAAATTTGGTAAAAGTAAAAGCAAAGAGAACGGTGCGCTCGATAAATTATAAATCATATTTTTGGTTGCTATATTATATTTGTTGTTTTTTCTATTTTAATTTTAAAAATAGACAACTAAACCTAACCCAGACCCTAAAACTGAAACTACAACCTTAAAAAAAAAGACTCAAACGAAACTCGAACCTCCACCTGACACCTAGAGTTCAAGAATCTAATGTCCTAAGCCTAACCGTGAGACCACAGAAGCTCATGTACCGTATGAATTTTAAAAAATCTTATAAACTTTATAATAAAGTAGTCACATGAAACGGACCCGGATGAAAGAGCAAAATGTGACGTCACATTTACGCGACAACCAAGCTTTACAGTGTATGCCCCGCATTGCGAGGTGTCCACCCACTTCGTATTATTATTTCAGCGCATTTTAAATTTTTAGAACAAAATAAATAAAATAACTTACTTTTACTAATTTTAACACTTAAATCAGAAATAAAAAAAGTATTTAATGCTTTACAATTAGTTTTTCATGTGTTTTGTTGAGTTTAAAGGGGTTTTTAACTTAGAAAAAGGTTTTTAAAAGCAGACTTCCAACAAGAACAATGGCGCCGTTAGTCACAGAAGATAGTGAAATATACAAATTTTTATTTCGTAAAAATCGTAAAATAGTAATTTTATTTCGACAAAAAAATAATGTTTTAATTTTAAAATAGATTTCATAATAATAATTAATGAAGTAAGTTTGAAAAAATGTTTTTTGATGACTTGAAATATAAAATGCGCTGAAATAAGGGATTAACGTATGACATGGACTGTCTGACCAACTGACCATGATATTGTTTTAGGGCAGGGTAACCAACAAAATAAAATTTCCTGAGTGAATACAACACAAATAGCCCATCATACATAAAGCAATTAATTCTAATTTAGAAATACAACGCAAAGATAACTTAATGCAACCCTCAGATAGACATATAAGTATAAGGATAAAAACACCTTTCTTAATCTTATTCGGTATGCAAGAACAAACAGACAAACACATACAAATTTTCGTTCTTCCCGTCCGGAATTCGGGCGTGGAATGGGTTGCCTGAAGAAACCAGGAAAACCAACACATTATCAACATTTAAATCTCTAATAAATTCTTTGCATATAAGCTGACTTTTAATTAATTGTGAAATGAATATTTTTCAACATGTTTTTTTTTAAGCAACCCAAACTTAAAGATTGCAGTTGGGGCTCTACTATGTGAGGGCTGTGAAATTACTGGAGATGTGACAATAGGTAGGTAATTTAGAATATTAACTTTACATATAACATATTTTATGGCATGGATGAAACTTGTTTAACCTGTTAAAAGTAAAACTTGTTTTTATTGGAAAAGAGATGCTGTACTAATGTATAAATAGTATTTTAAAATTATCAAACAGAACTTTAAGTTAAAATCTCTGAGAATTTTTTTATTAATTGGTTTTACCAGATTTTATTTATGTTCTTTTTTTAAATTTTTATACCCACTGTTTGTTGTTGGAAGTAATTAAAATGTAAAATTTTAATCTTAAAGTTTCCACAAATATAGATATATGCAATAAAGTCACTGTGGCAGTTGAAAATGTTCCAAGTTCAATTGTAAAACAAAATGTCTTTTGTTAGATATGCTGGCTCTTGAAATGGTTTTATCTTATTTTATTATGTATTAAAATTACAAACTTTATCTGTTTGTTCAAGTCAAATCTTGTTGTTGAATTTTCACCTACATACTTCTATTTTTTAATTATTTTTTTTAAACTATCAATTCAACTTGAATGCAATTGATGATTTTAATTTTAAGAATTAAAAAAAATATTTTATCTCTTATCTTATCTTCCTAGAAATTGAATAAGAAAAGAATTGTTATAATAAATGAATTCAATCCATCGTATTACTCATGAATAAATCAAAGGGTAAAAACGAATTAAATGAGGAGACAAGCAAAATAACAACACAGGGTATGAAGAGGTTATGGTTAAGGAAACAAAATAGATCATATTATCTAATCAAATTCAATCATTAATAATTTGATTGTATTAGCTCAAGAATTGAAAACTGATAATTCCAGTTGCTTTTTAAAATATCAACGCCTTATATATTGTTGCATTCATGGAGAAAAGAGGAAGGCCTTTTGCCTCAGGTGGAATTTTTAAAAAAAATTATTTTGAGAGTAGGCTATTTTCTAAAAATTTCTTTCGACTGCCTAGGTGACACTATGCAGATGATCCAAATTTTAAAAAAAAATATTCATGATATTTTAATATTTCTAAAACATTATGATCTAATCGCTAGAATTTCAGTGAGAGCTTATCAATTTGAGTCTAATTTGTTGTGTAAAAGTAAAATACCAATAAGGAAAACTTTGAATTGTTCTTAAAACATTTGTTTATTAAATGTTTTTTTTTAATTAGGAGCAAGAACAATTGTCCACCCCAAAGCCAGGATAATTGCTGAAGCAGGGCCCATCAGCATAGGAGAATACAACATCATTGAAGAACTAGTAACCATAACTAACAAGTGAGAATATTACATTTCAGTATTGAACATCTTTTAACAGTAGCACAATTTGATATACTTTTAAGTGTTACGTCAAAGTTGTTTTGTTGCGTTGGGGAAGGGTGGAGGGTTAAAATTTAGTTTAAAAAATGTCTATGTGTGGGTCATAACCAGAGCCAGACTTGAGAGCCGACGACTAGAGAAATGGAGGTAATGTAACTTTTAAAAAATTAATAAGCTCCCCTGGCAGAAATTTTATTTGTCTCATTAATTTTGTCATTTTCAGATCATCCACAGATGCTAATAGTGGCAAAGTTCTCATCATTGGCAACAACAATGTTTTTGAAGTGGGGGCTTGTATCCTTTGCTGTGTTATTTTTTTTTATTTTTTTTTCCCCCATAACCTCGTGGTCGTAGCGGGTTCTAATGTTTCCATTAGAACTTTCTCGGTGCTTGGTAGACCTTGGCAGTGCCCATCTCCTCTTCAGGTCAGCGGACGACTTTTAAGCAATAGTCTTTCATCAATGTTTTTATTGTGGCCTTAATGTGGTCTAGATCCCGCGACCCCAACTTCTTTATGAAACAAATAAATACAAGTTTAAAAAGTCCTGAGTTACTTTTTTTTAGTTAATAAATTTAACTTGCCATGCCATGTCGTCATGAACCAAATGTGGAACCAAAGCGTCTTTTGGGATGATTTCTTAACTCACTAAGATATTGAGGCTGTGCGAATTGGTGACCACAATGTGATAGAATGTAAAGGTGTGTAAACTGCTGGTCATTAGCTGGTTTTATGCAACCTTTAAGGAACACCAAAAATTAGCTATTTCTTTCAAAGGATAGACTTGTAGTAATGATAATTTTTTTTAATGCTTTCCAATATATTCTTTAAAACTATGAATTGGAGACCTTTAAGTCTATTTATATAAATTAATGTGATTTTAATGTAGACAATAAATTTTGAATTTTTTTCCCTTAAATTTTGTGCCTTCTCCTTCTTCACAAAAAACAACAACTGTTACATATCATTTGATATGGAATTGAAAGAAAATAGCTAATGAAATATTTGAGCAAATTAGTACCAGGATATTAACAATTTCAATATAAAGTGTAAGAAAACATATGTTTATTTATATTTATAGTTTTGTTGTGTTATTTGGTTATTTTTTTAGCAAAGGTTGGACCAAAGGTTGAAATTTCCAATGGGACCATCATCGGAACTGGATGTGTGCTGAATTTGAGTGAACAGCTTCCAGACAACACCGTCATTTATGGAGAAAAGTGTGAACGGAGAACACAGAGAGAGAGGCCTCCAGTAAGTTGAACAATTTAGTTTTTAAACGCCACTACTAACTTACTGCACTAATCAAAGGATGTCAAAATTGACTATCATTAATATACGTTACTATATGAAAACTTAAGGGCTTTAGAAAATTAACCTGCTAATCATTAATGTAAATTACTATATGAAAACTTCAAGGGCTAAAAAAAAATTAACCTGCTTAAAAAAATAATGCACAAAACAAAAATCCTTCCGTTTAGAGTTCTATGAATTACCAATGAATCAAGCTGAAATGGACATTCCTCATACTCATAATATTGTTACTGTTTTATGTTATCCAGGCGCAGACTCTGCAGATTGAGTTCCTGACTAAAATTCTACCCAATTATCACTACCTGGTCAAGCCCAATATGCAGCCTCGACTAGCTGCTTCAACAACACCAACAGTTAAGAAATAAATATGAAGCTGCACTAAATTGCTACTAATTTCTAAAGGGATAAAAAATTTAAATGAAAAAACTACCAGCAATTTGAAGTTATTTCTAAATAGATGGTGAGCTTCTCAAGCATCTCATTGTAAGTTTATACTTACTGAAATCTTTCTTTGCAATATTTATATCCATGAAGAATCAATGGAAGAAGAACCATTTATCATTGTGTAATATACAATGTTAAAATTAATGTCAATTGAAAGTTTATAACTTTCAATTGAAAGTTTATAACTATTAAATGAATGATGAAGCTTTCTTTCTTTTTTAATATTTTATGGTTTTGTGCAATAATTTGTTTTTCTTCAAATTTTGGTTTATTTATTTGCATTTCAGTAATTTTAACTCAAAAACTAATGAAACCAGGTGGAGGATTTTTAAATGTATTATCTCTTGTTAGAAATAATTTTGGAAAAAAAAACAAACACCAAAATTTTATGCTGTTTAATAAAAGCAGATACCTGATTTTTGTGTGTGGTAATTTTGAAGAGTCATTTAAAAATTATTATTATGTCATACTAAGATATAAAATACAAGAATGGGCTAATAATAGGCACAAATTTAAGATACATTTTCAGTGCTTTAAATTCTGTAATTCATTCCATGTTTTTTCAGGTCTTTAGGCACTTTTGTCCTGTAACAGAATGTTACATTTCTGATGGTAGTAGATAATTTTAGCAGCTTTTTTAATGAAATGTTTCTGTTCAGATTCTCATTTGCTTGTAAATCATTGTTAATGTAATAATAATAATCACATTATGACTTAAAATCTTTTTGAGTTATTAAACATTATCTCTTAAATGAAAACAATTGATGTTTTGTGATGTTTATTTTTAATCATTTAATTATAAGGTGAGTGTACCTATCAGAGTTGTTAATGATGTCATTCATGAAGTAATAATAATAATAATAATTGACAATAAATATAGAAAACTATTTGAATAAAACTGAGATTCAATCAAGATACCATATACAGGGAGTCCTCGGGTTACTCCGGTGTCACGTGTGTATCACGAGTTGGATGACGGAGAGGTCACGTGAGTGAAAGCGCAGGAAGAAATGGGGTAGAAGGTTTGAGATTATTATCAGTGTTGGCAGAAGTTCCGTGGGTAATGGCGGATTGTGTGGCTCAGGACTCCACGTTGTATAACCTCAAATTATATATGTTCTGTACATAGTATACATATTAAAGTTGTTTTATTGAAACCAATTTTCAGAGAATTATTGGATGCAAGGTTATGTATTGAGAGAACGCCTACAGGGATTATATATAAAAGTAAACCAGTTACAGCCGATCCCGACTTACGTTGTTTCATGGTTACGAACGCACCCCTATAAAAATAAATGAAATAATATTACTCGTCATTCCGTATTTTTTATTAATATGTACTTTAATTCATGCGGTAAGGAATTGTTCTCTCTCTTTTTAAAAAAATAATATTTACCTTATATACGTCATTAACTGTTACATTTTTATAGCACTGTAAGTACAGTACTTTACAGTATATTTTATATATGTTCCGACTTACTCTGAAAATCGAGTTACGACGCTTCAAAGAACGGATCAACGTCGTAACCCGAGGACCTCCTACACATTTATAGTTGAGATTTCATGCAAAGTTCTTATCTAGCTATTGTAGGGTCAGTAGTTATAAAAGCTATTGTATCGTTAAAGAGATAGTTCTTTTCACAGGATGATTAATAAATGTATAATGAGTATAAAATGACTCATAACAAATTTAAAAAAAAATAATTTTTGTTGCACATGAATTATTAGAAAGATAAAATTATTTTTATCACAACTTGGCAGTTTTTGTACTTAAAAATTAATTACCAGTAAAATAGTGTTTCTAGTGGAAGCAAGATTTGTGAAATTTTTAGTAGAAAATAATTTTTAATTCCTTGAAATGTAGTGACCAAAGCAAATTTTCTAAATACATATTCAAGAATTAATTTAAAAAAGGGAGTTCATATGCATAGCAACCTCATTTATCTTATAGCAGACTTTATTTGTGCTGTGCTTTTTAAATTATGTTACTGTTTGTAAGAATAATTTTAAAAAAGCTTTTTTTTTCTTTTTTAAAAATTAAAATAAATATTTTATTACAATTTAATGAGTACAATTCAAAATACATATATTTCAATTTAACAATGACAACAGTTTTCTTAATCATTAATATACAGAAATTTCAAATTATTGAAATGAGTTGGTTGTTAAGAAATATAACAACCAATCATCCAACTATATTATAATAATATAAAGGTATTGTGTAACTGCAATTCTGCCATTGATACTTGAAGACAATAGATAACATTTTATAGTATATGATATGTATTATTTTTAGGGCTGTTAACGAATAATTTAAATTTAATAGTTAACTTTTGAAAAATTAACAATTTATTAATCGTTAATTTCGATTAAAGCCAAAAATTAAAATGTATTATGTCATAAGTAACACTTATTAAACGTTCTTGTTGAAAATCTAAATAACACTGGAATGTCTCCTTTATATGTAATCTTTTAACCAACTACGCCAAAAGACAAGTGTGTAGGCAGTACATGTATTTGGTTCAAATGATGAGTGAGTCTAATTGACAATATAACCAGCCGAGCTGAACAATCATTCACATTGAACTGAGGTAACTGGTAAGCACAAAACGGTCTTGGCAAAGAATGACATTATGGGATATCAGTGTGCATTAAGTTTCCACCATTGTAGAGGGTTAATGGATTCAGGAACTTTCATCTCCATTTTGTACCGCAGTAATTCATCAGAAGAGCGGTCGTCATTTTCTGTCTCTGAGTTAGACTCCATTAATGCCATTAGCTTAATACGCTTTTCATTTGGTTTGATAGGTAGGCGAAGTGTTAGAACCATGGTAGGCAAACTATTTCTCACAATGGATACAATATACTTTATCAACATTTTGAACATTCCCGTCAGTCAATAGTTTAAAACCAAAATGTTTGTGTAATCGTCAGGAAATTTGTTAATATTTATCTGCGGCTAATTTTTATTATTATTTTTTTTTACTTTTTGACTTCCAATAGTTTGTAAATGATGGGTCGATTAATCGTTAAAAAATCATTTAATCGTTAATTTCAGCAGCCCTAATTATTTTTGTAGAGAAATAGGAAATAATAACATGATCATGTGGATTTTCAGAGTAGCTAAGCTTGTTTACTGATACGAATACCCCTTTTGGTAATATTATTTCTTCAAATAATTCTAATGAATTTAAAACAAACATAACAATATGCATATGAATGGCAGAGCTATAATTTAAATTTAACTTAAATTTAAGTTGAAGAATAAAATATAAAATAGTTTTTTTTAATAGTTTTTTTAGCAGTGCTTTCTTGATTTGAGCTTTTTAAACATATGTGCTTCATCAGATAAAGTATATAATATGCTCATATGATACATGTATTTGTATTTAATAGTCATAATGGTCAGAGTAGAGCATTTATCTTGGTCCCTAAAGAAATAGAAGTGGATAAAAATACTATTTAAGGACCGCTATGTACTGGACCTTAATTTATTGGGGAACAATTTTATTTTTAAAATTAAAATATGTATCCAAAGAGTAAAGATACGAAAACCGATCTTTAGTTTTTATTGTTATATTTTTATATTCAAGAATTCAGAAAAGATTCATGTCAAATTATGACAATATCACGGTTTTTAAGACTAAACACGGGCTTTAGAATGCCTACTTTAGGTTGGTCTATAATTATAATTATATATGATAATTTATTTTTAAAAAATTTAAGTTATCTAGTCAGACTAGTCAGTTTATTATAAATAATAAATAAGGCTAAATCTTAATTAGAATTAGAGTTAGAGGGTACAATTGAGTACCATTTTCAAAACGGCAGATAATTAGAGTTTAACTACTGAATTCTAATATGGTACATTGTTTAAACAGTTTATTTTTAATTTAATTTATTTTTCAGGATTTGGAACATATATGCTGAAAGGCGATGTGTTAAAGGAAGCATTAGATTATGCTTTATTTCTAGGTTATCGTCACATAGATACTGCTACCGCATATGAAAATGAAGAAGAAATAGGGCAAGTTATAGATGACAGAGTGAAAGCAGGGCGAATAAATAGAAAAGATCTATTCATTACAACCAAAGTTCATAGTTCAAGGCTAAGGAAGGCAGATGCACTTGATAGTGCACACCAGTCTTTGGCAAAGCTGAGAATAAATTATGTAGATATGCTTCTAATTCACCACCCCTGGGCACACAAGAAAAATAGTGATGATCAAATAGAATTTGAAGAAGTAAATTTTCTTGAAACATGGCTAGCTTTGTCCACTCTTTTCAAATTAGGGAAGGCATCTAGCATTGGTGTCTCAAACTTTACAATTGAACAAATAAAAAGAGTTCTCGCCTTCTCTGATGTACCCCCTGCAAATGTTCAACTAGAAGCCCATCCTTATCTACTGCAAGAAAAACTCAAAGAATTTTGTGATATGAACCATATTGTTGTATCAGCGTATGCCCCTCTTGGGGCACCCAACAGACCAAATATATATGTCAACAATAAAGAAAGTCTTTTACAAGATCCTCTCATTTTAGAAATAGCTGAAAGTTATAAGAAAACACCAGCCCAAGTTTTACTAAATTTTTTGCTGAGGAGAGGGTTTGTCGTTTTACCAAAGAGTTCTAGTAAACAAAGGATAAAGGAAAACTTTGGAGCCTTAAACTGGACAATTACAACGAAAGATTACGACAGAATAGCAAGTTTAGACCAAGGTGTCAGATTTTTTCGATTTCTACACTTGAAAGGGCATCCTGAGTTCTTTGAAAATGAAGATTTTTAATTTTTTTGGAATCGGTTAAATTTGTATTTATTTAAATTTCACAATCATTTAACGTTATCAATCGTTTACATTTGGCACCAGGAAAAAAACGACTGTGAGGAAGAATATTGGATAAAAATTGAATAAAATTTTTTTAGCTCTACTTTCAATACCAAAGAGCAGTTATTCTGAGTTATTAAGCCGCTGCTCGTACTGCTTGAGTATTATTGCTTACTAAGTTAAGAATTTAAAACAGTTTTAAAAAATCTTAATGATAAAAATATAATTATCTATATAAGCAACCTGATTCCTTTTCACAGGATTATTAGCATATACTTTAAAATGTATACTAATACGATGTTAAGGAAAAGGAATTTATCTTCCCAAATCATAACCTTAAAACTAAGCAATAGTCAGTATAAATCAAATTTGATACAATCATATGTAATAGAAGTGGGAAATAAATTAAATCCAATGTGTCTGTTTTTTAAAAAAAACGAATTATTTACATTTTTGCCAAAGATGATAAATATGCAAGGAGGTCAGGGATGTTTCAGTAAAATGAGTTTAATTTATGACAGGAAGAAGTATGTGACTAACAAAATGTAGATCCTGTGCCATTAATCATTAAAGTTGATTTTGTCACTTTTGTTAATTAAGTTAGAATTAATGGTATTATCTGTGATAAAATATTACAAAATTAAATTATAAATATTTAAATCTCATTTCCAAAGGCAGTTGTGTAAATTTGCTGTATCAGAATTTTTTCCCAAAAATTCAAATGAAATACATGTAATAAAAATGTATTGTGAAGCGTCTCATTTTGACATGTGAGACTAAGATACCTGTAGCATTTCATTATTTTTGTCTGATTAAATGTGTTGGTCATAGCATGTTTTGTTTTCCAACCTATCACTGTTGGTTTCCTTTTCACCTCTTTAGTCTGCTTGTACTTGTATCTCTAATCACATCAAAGTTTTATAATTTTATATTAATTTTTTTTGTTGAGTTTTGAGGTTTCCTCCTACTTTATTTAATACATTTCTTTAACATGTAGTGCTGGAGGGTCAGATGAAGTGATGAATCAAAAGAAATGATTTTAGGTTGACCAGTATGAATATATACTAAATGATTTCATGTTGATCATTATAAAGCTATATGATTTTATGCTGACTAATTTTTTTTTAACAAACAGACCTTGACTAGTTGTAGAATATGATAAAATCCTTGGACTTTCTGATCATGAATTCAATGTTCCCTCTAAGGTTCGTTGGTCCATGTGCAATGTTCCCTCTAAGGTTCGTTGGTCCATGTGCAATGTTCCCTCTAAGGTTCGTTGGTCCATGTGCAATGTTCCCTCTAAGGTTCGTTGGTCCATGTGCAAAACTAAAGCCCAGTGTGCAAAGTTGTGCAGCGTCCACTTTTGTCCACAATTTTACACACCTAAAACACAGATATTATATTATCCTTATTTGCTCAACACATACTTTGCATCGCGTCTTCAGCATGCAGACGTAGAGCAAAGCAGCATAAATAAGCTCTTAACAAACTTAAAAACAACAAAAGCTTCTGGTCCAGTTGAATTATTCACCAGCCAGATTACTCAAAGAAATGTCCCCAATCCTTGAAATACTTTTACGTGCCTTTCTAAACCAGGGTATGGTCAATGGTATCACAGGATTGAAACAAGCTAATGTTGCTCCACTATTTAAAAAATGGGATAAAACTTTAAAAACAGACAGTGGTAACTATAAACATTTTCACTTAATAGCATTATTTCGTACATTACTAGAAAACAACATATAGCTAGTAGTAATAGCAGGCCCGGATTTAAGAGACCCAGGGCCCCTAGGCACTTTTTACTTGTGGGCCCCCCAACCATCTCGAAGCAAGTTTGGAAATTTAGAAAATTAAATGCTGTAGTACAGAACATATAATTTTTTTTTCTTTAGTGACTTTAATAAACATCTAAATAATATTCGTCTTCACAGACATATCTCACAATGAAAGAAAATTTATCTACATGAGAAATGTCCGGAGTAGAGCCCACAGAGATAGAGAAATATTTTGATATTTTTTTTATCTCAGTCACGATTGTATTGTAATTATTACCTTTTCTGCCATGACATTAATAATTTCATCGCATATTTTTGACAAAAGATATGATGTTGTGCCACGTCCTTTGTTACCGTAGCGTTTTATGCGTACGTCCAAAAAAGGATCAAACTCAGCCAAAACTTCTATGGTCATAACATAGTTCCCACTGTTTTTTTTTAAAATCCTAATCAGAAAGTAAGCTCACAACAGCCACAATGTGCCTCAAAACCTTACCCCAGTATTTTATTTCTTCTTCTGTTTGAAGAACAAGACTCTTGTCAACTCTACCGCCATCATTCTTCCTAGCTATTAGTTATTAGTGTCGCAAGTGCTGACCTGTGTTCGTCCGAATTCTCATGTTCATTCATTCTTTGAACAGATTTTTCCAGTCGATGAACCCTTCATTAGCTAGTGACCCATATTTCCCAAACATCTTACAAGGGGCGCAAAATACTGCACTCTTGCTCTTCTAAAATATTAAAATACGGTCCCTGTCAATTATCTGTAATCTGAAACCCAAATCCCGGCTCAGGCGGTGTCTTGTACTGTGTGGTATGGGGAGGGGGGCAGTCGGGGTCGTGCAGTTATTTGCTGGTGGTGCAATCTGTCACACCTACCCTACGCCTTCTCCACAATATCACAACAGCAGCTCAGAACGCGGCTTACAATGACAAACCAACACAAAAGAACCCCGTGCATTTGACTACTACTACTAGGCAGTGTATGCAAAATGTAGTAAAAAATATTTATTATACTATTATTTTCGATAAAGCTGTTTGATAATGAAGCCAGGCTTTTGGGCTTATGTAAAGACTCCACCACCGGGGCCCCTTGGCTGGCTGGGGCCCTAGGCCCGGGCCTTGTGGGCCTAGGCGGAAATCCGGCCCTGAGTAATAGCTAATAGTACTAATAGAGAAACATTAAGTCGTGTGCCCAAGTTTACATGACTCAACTATAGGAAAAAACGGATCACATGAAACCCAATTAAGTGGTTTAATAAATATATAGATTGGATAATAATAAACAATATTGATAGACTTCTCAAAAGCGTTTGATGAAGTTCCAGTTACTGGGTAAAAAAATTGATGTTTTGGCCTCTTTGGTCTATTACACTTACACTTCACCAGAGGCTTCATTCAAGATTTACTAAATTAGCAGAGAAGAAACTGTAATATTAAATGGATGTTAATGAGCACCTATAAATTGGCACACATAGTTACCCATACAGACTGTCTGGGTAACTATGTGTGGTGTTACTGTACTCGTTTTTTTATTAAACAGTTGTTGGAGTACAAATATAATGTTTTCATTATCATTGCTACATAAGTGAAATACAGACAATTCGCACCATTTCGTCAAGTCAATACATCAGAGACTGCTAACGAAAGACTTTTAAAGTAGTGGCGTGGCCGAAACCCTCACTATACAGTTACAGAGATAGGTCTTGTTTAAAAAAAAAGGGACCCATTATAATGTACTGTGCTGTACTATTATTACCTGAACCATGCGTACTGTATTTATATATCAAATTTACATTTAAATTTGCTCCATTTTCTTTCAATTCTAATACATATGTTGTACATACACATAGAAAATGAGTTTACGGTACAGTAATACTGTATGCCCATAAACTACAAGGAACTGTCATAACTTTTTTTTTAAATTACATAAATGATTTACCTAACAGCATCTTATACTTATTCTCATCAGGTAAAAAAGTTGGATTATTTGCATATGAATTATGATTGAATTGAATGTATAATTATAGAATAAATATAATTAAGTCAGAAGAGGTATAAAGAAATCTTACCCAAAAAAAACTAAGATGAATTACAAAAATTAGGAAACTAATTGGGAGTAAAAAGGTCTTTCCATCCAGAAAAGTCTCAATTTTTAATAGTATCAGTGTCAAAGAAACATAGCATAGCAAACTACTTGTACTTCATTCATGGAAAACAGCAGATGAATTAAATGATGACGCCAAGAACACAATTCAAATCCAACCTTTTTAATCAATGCAAAGATGTCTTCTTAACCATCTATTGGCCAGTGACGCAGCGTTCACAGGCCACGGCTTTGAGGGACCACCCTTTCCACAGCCGCCTTTGTTTCCCCTAACTAGTGTCAGGTGCCCCCCCCAACCCCACCACTTCGGAGCTGGGTGAAATCAGAAACACCCTTGGCCCCGGGAACAAATCCCTGCCGTCGCGGAGATTCGACCCCGTGACCCTCAAACACCGTGATTCACTCACATTTTACATGGCCTACAAAAATACATCACTGTCACAACTTGTCAATAACATCTGGGCCGGTCTCAGACCACTGCAACCTGTGCCGCCGCAGTGGGGCCCCGCACTTTCAAAGGCCCCCGCCTATCTTAATTTTCACCTTTTATCCTTTTTAATTCCTTATCCCTACCCAAACTGGCTCCCGCGCAATCCGTTTCGCATACGAAGCCGCATAGGTCCCCGCAATATCTAAGACCGGCCCCGAGTAACATAATATGTAATTTTTAAAATTTACTCCAATTTTTCTCTTTCGATATAATTGCCGTAACGCCGTTATCCCCTTGAAATGTAAAAACACGACGACATACACTACACAAGTTTCAATTTGCTGGACGGGCACTAACAGCATTCATCATAAACTGTTAAAATGTTTAGTGCAATACGGTAATATACCGTCTCCAGTCAATAGAAAAACATCCAAAGAAGATTTCAGATGAACATTGTGTTTATTGACCACCAACGCATTGCAATCTTTAATGTCCGTGAAACGTTCGTGGCCATTGATTCCTATATAGTATGATTTTAAAAAAAATATGTATACAATTTCGATAAATTGCATCAATTTGAGTATCTTTAAAAAATTATTTATAAAACAGCGTGTTAACATCTCCTTATAATATTATAATACTTTATAGTTGATCAAATACGCACTTTATGAAGTGCACACATTTATTCTTCTGATGGAAGTCCTGCAAGGGGCCGTCCATAAATGACGTCACGCACCTATGGGCAGTATGGGGAGGCTGGGTCCCCACATTTGTGACGAGCGGGAGTGGGGAGTTTAAGAATTGTGACGTCACGTCAAAACACGCTACTTTAAATCAAAGTTGCACTTAAATATTCGATTTCTTGCTATTTATTTATGATGTTTTACATGGATTCAAGCGTGTTACGATATTAGAGTGCAGCCTTACACTAAATACATACTAAAATGACAATAAAGTGATTTGAAGCATGCTCATTTTCAAATAGAAAATACAGCTTTTAAGGGGGGGGGGTTCTAAGTTTTTGTGACGAAGGGTAGGGGGGGGGGTAAAAATCGGTCTAAATCGCGTGACGTCATTTATGGACGGCCCCTATGCCCATGGTGCCGTAGAAGAGAAGGACCGTCTGTAACTTAATATTACATAACTAGGTTGTGCTGCGGCGCCGTGGCGCCTGCGGCGCCCGCTTATTTTAACAGCGCCTACGGCGCCCACCTTTTTCAAAAGCCCAGCTAACTTGTCCTTGTATGATAAATACGTAATATTAAACTTCCTGAAAGGTAAACAAAGTATTTTATAATAGGGTCTGTAGGGCGCCTACGGCGCCCACTTCTTTTGTTGTCAAAAGCCCAAGTAACTTATCTTTGTTTGATAAATACGAAATATTAAACTTCTTGAAATGTACACAAAGTATTTTATAATTATAAATCCTCAAATTCTATTTTTACATCGTTCCCTTTTTCCAAAATTAAGATATAAGCTAAAGCAATGACGTCATATAATATATTTTTTACAGCGCGTCTTTAATTTGTAATTAATTTGCACACCTTTTGATGCACACCTTGTGTTAAATATAAGATCAACCAATGACGTCATATTAAATATTTTTACAGCGCTAATCACCACACGATTTTTTAAAACTGCTATAGACTGTTGTACATCGTTCCTCAGCGTTCCACATCCAATGAGTGAGCCACTTGGGCTTTTATATTATTTATATAACTTATGACAATATAAATTATGCGTAAATTTATTGTATACTTCATCATAAAATTTATTGGAGCGTAGCGATTCTTTTGGGTTTATATTTTAGACTAGTTTCGACGGGTACCATTTGAAGCATTGAAATTAAATAACTATATAATTATTTTTAAAAAAATATATATAAAATGTACACAATTTATTTATATATTTTAAATTTCACTGCAGCAGTAAATAACGATAATGTGCAGTAATACTTAATCGATCAATGTTATTTATGTTAGTGTTGTGGGAGGAATTGATAAAATAGTTTACATTACATTAATATTTATGTTTCGACGGCCATAAAATCGTTATTACTCTTCTCACAAATAATTTTCAATGACGATTTTCAACTTTTATCTTTTTGATCGCAACGGAACCTGTTTATATTATGCTGAGTGGAACAGAAAAAAACAACTCTCTATGAGTAAAGATGAGGTAGTTACAGTTTCTTAACTTTCTTATTCTTATTTTCAGATTTCACTTACTACTTACTAAAATTACTTACTAAATTAAAAACGTAAGTTCTCACGAGAAAATTAAATTTCGCTGTGAAATAATATACGTGTAAAATCTGCAGGATTACCTCATATTTTATAATGTCCTATACTATAAGTATAAGGTTTTCTAAAAACGTATCCCTCCCTCCTACTCCTATGAATTTCAAGTATTTATATATTATTATATTTATATATTACAATGAATTGGGTTATGAATTTTTAAAATTGCTGAAAATGCATTTAAATTTATTGTCATACTAACTTCATCTTTTATGATAAGCTTATAGAATGGTTATTTTATGTATACTAAAGACTATCTTGAGTTTATTACTATTTTTACCTGTAGTTTAGTACTTTTTTTTGGATGAAAAGTTTAGCAACACCACATTTTAAAAAAAAACGGTAAAAAATACAGCAAAACAAGTGAAGGTACTATCTAAATCTTCTCTCACGCTATGAAGAGTTTTACTTTGTATGATTTCATTACTAAAGAGAGCGCTATTGAGGCGCGCTTTACCGCACTTCAGGACTAGGGCGAGGCGCGCATTACCGCGCTTTAGATCATTATAAGTTAAATTCACTTAAGACTTAGATTATAAACCCTGGCATCTAATCTACTTTTTCTTTAACTTTATTTATTCGTTTTATCAGCCCCACATCAATTGCTCTACAGGTCATGTATCAAATAAATTTAATTTTAACAATTGACACTTTTCACTCACCAAGGAATACAAACTGATGTATGGCATGATCTTCTCCATCAAGTCCTTTGCAAGCAGACTTTCACCAACAGATATGTATCCTTCACTTTGAGCAATTTATCTTCAGAATGATAGTTTTAGCTTTGATTGTAGATCTTGCAGTTTGTAGACCATGTCATAAAGTTTATTAAAATACATGTACTAAAATTGAATTTTAAATTTTTTTAACAAATTCAAACTGTATTCAGTATATTACTTACACTTACAGATGTAAAGGAGTCATGATCATTTTTATTTTATTTTTTTGTTTAAAATAATACCATTTTGTTTGAAGGAAAATTCTCAAAATAATTGAAAAAAAGCAAAGATTCTTTTTACATGGAAATGAAAAAGTAATTATAACCTTAATTACATTGTAATTAATTTTTTGATGTTACAGACTATAAAACACACTTTTTTCTTTGAAAAATTACTTTTGAAAACCAGGTGCGTCTTATACTCAAACTTAATATAAAAATGTCCAGTATTTGATTTGAAGTTCACGCCGTTCTTATAAATGACCATATATTTATTCTTTGCTAACGGGAAACGTTTCTCTATCTGGCAACATTGGATTCAACTGGTGGCAGCGGTGCACTGATGCGATGAACATGAGTTGCGGGGATTCACAAGCTTGCTAATGCTGTCCCCCTCCCGCCATGCCATCACAAACCCAGAACACTGTCTAGCCTATGATGCGTCATTGCAGCCTATGGTGCAAGTGAACTTGAATTGAAAGTGATTTGTGTTACGGGCCATCCATATATTACGCATGCACAAAATTTGTATTTTTGTACCCCCCCTTCCCCCTTGTTGCATCCCGTACATTTATGGGACCCCCCCTATGCGTATGTACAAATTCGCTCAATGAAATGAAACAAATAAAATCAAATAAATAACATTGCGCTACCATGTCAGTTCAGTGAAAATAGTTGACCGGTCCCTGGTGCAATGGAAAAATTCTGGTCTGCCACACTAAAAAGTTTTAGAAGCACTGATTTAGATGACTAGGTTGTAATGTTAGGCCAGAGCCAGTTAATGGTTAGTATTATTTGAGGTTTTAACAAGCACGAATATTGTAAAACTAGGAATTATAGTTTTTTGATTTATGGAAAGATTTCTACATTTTACTGCTTAATTTGTTTTCCCTTAACCAACTGCCAGGAAAGAAGGTTTTTTAAATTTCACTACCAGCAAATACAAGCTCCACTTTTTTGAGACGCCGAGTGGCCTGAAGCTGATCATGAACACTGACTTGTCAGTTGGAAATATGAAGGACGTATTACATCAGATCTTTAGCTCAGTAAGTCAGAAAATTTCAACTTTTTATTTTTAGACTGGGAAATGCTCACCTTAAATATTCCTTATGTTGATAAGAAAGAAAAAAAATAGACTCTAATCCACATAAAGATTCTAAGCTTTAAATTGATTGTGAATCATCATTTTTATTAATTGTGTTAACGTTTAAGTAGAATTTTCAATCTACTATATATCACAAATTTATCTGGCTGTGCCAGGTTTGGCAACTTATCCTATATTCATTAGAAGAAAGAAAACTTACAACTAAAAGAAAGAAAAATGATCCTAATTTAAATTTATCACACTACCTGTTTTGGTTTGTAGCCATACTATCAATAATTTTTTGCCATAATATTATCGATCCTTTATTTGTCATTCTATAAATACTTTGTTACCATAATATAAATCATGTGTTGTCAAATTATCAACCCTTTGTCATACTATTACTACTGTCAATCAATGTTCCCTTTAAACTGTGCGGCTGCGCAGACATCTGACCGATGCAGCGCAGTAGTTTAGAATTACCGCGCAGCTAATTTAGTATTGCGCAAAAAATGGATGCTGTGCAACTTTGCACACGAGATTTTTCACTTTGCACACGAACCAATGAACCTTAGAGGGAACATTGCTGTCAATCCTTTTTTTACATATCAATCCTTTGACTTTGTCACCTTACTATCCATCTTTTCTTGCCATACCATCAATCCATCAAAGATCTCATCCTGTTGCTAGAGTTGAATATATTCTCCTTGTAAGTGCCTCTTATTGAGAAATAGGTATTCAAGGAAGTAAGTAAGGAAGTTATACTTCAATGGCTAGATCAGAACTAGAGTTGAATACAATCTCTTGTAAGTGCCTCTTATTGAGAAATAGGTATTCAAGGAAGTAAGTAAGGAAGTTATACTTGAATGGCTAGATCAGAACTAGAGTTGAATACAATCTCTTGTAAGTGCCTCTTATTGAGAAATAGGTATTCAAGGAAGTAAGTAAGGAAGTTATACTTGAATGGCTAGATCAGAACTAGAGTTGAATACAATCTCTTGTAAGTGCCTCTTATTGAGATATAGGTATTCAAGGAAGTAAGTAAGGAAGTTATACTTGAATGGCTAGATCAGAACTAGAGTTGAATACAATCTCTTGTAAGTGCCTCTTATTGAGATATAGGTATTCAAGGAAGTAAGTAAGGAAGTTATACTTGAATGGCTAGATCAGAAGTTGGACTCTATAATAGATCAATCAATAATTAATTCAAGCTGCCCACTATTAATTCCTATACCTTCTCTTTGAATAAATAAAATTTGGTCCATTCAAACTTGGTTTGATATCTCATAAAGCTGTTTGATACATGTACTCTCTAGGCTATTTGATACATGTACTCTCTAGGCTATTTGATACATGTACTCTCTAAGCTATTTGATGCATGTACTCTCTAAGCTATTTGATGCATGTACTCTCTAAGCTATTTGATACATGTACTATTTGATACATGTACTCTCTAAGCTCAAGTGGTCTAGCATAGTTACTAAAATTTCAAATGGAAGACATCAATTTAAACTTTTGAGTTACAATTTTTCCTAACTAGAGCAAACTGATACCTACAAGAACAGACATTTAAAAAAAATTCCCCCTCTGAAAAAAAAAGCTTAAATAATATTAATAGACATAAGAATATTTCGTGAAGTTAAATGCAAATGTGTTGCATATTATCATATAAAGACAAATAACTCAACCTATCTGTGCACAGAGAAAATATTTTCACATCATAAAGACATTTGCAATAAAACTTTTAAAAAATTAGGCATCATTTGCTGCCTGAATACTGAGCTCTAACTACAACATTACTCAGTTTGATGACATTGGCTTTAGTTTTACAAAGAAAATCTTTGTTAAAATGATTTGATTTTTTTCATTTGACCTCCTAGCTGTATGTTGAATATGTTGTGAAGAATCCACTCTGTGAACTGGACAAGCCAATAACAAGTGAACTCTTCAAAAACAAACTTGATGAATATGTCAGGAGTTTAGCCCAGTTTCCCGTCAAAGCTGCTTCATGAAGTATTCCCCTGGGAAAAAGTACACACCCCTACTAGACTGATGAAAATAACACAGACATGACTCTACACCCGAGGGACAGAGCAACACTGGTTACCAGTAACACAGACAGCTTCTTATTTATTTGCACTTGCTACTGAAGTTAATCCAATCATTTTACTGAGATTAAAATTGGAGGAAAGAATTTTTGTATTTTACACGCTTTTATTTAAGTCACACTGTTTGTATGTTGTATCCATCCTTCAAATCTTGAAACGTAAAATTAAACCACTTCTGATGGTCCTAGAGATCTCAAAATTTTACCACAGATAGATCTTGGATGACAATGCATTGTATCAAAATTTCAGATCGATCGAATGTACCGAATTTAAATTATTGCATTTTTAGTTTATCTTTAAATAAGCATCGGTACCCGTCTGCTTTGTTGACATCCATGAGTTCACCACGTGAACACATCACCGTGGTATAAAACTTTGGGCGGGCGCTTATGAGGTGTTTGGTATAAAAAAAATAGAGGTAAAAAAGATGTGTGGGCGTCAGACGTGAATTGTATTTTGTAAAGAGTTTTTATTATAAGTTTTAAAAAATAGCTGTAAAAATAAATCCCTTATATATGAGACATAACTAAAAGTAGTGATAATGTTAAAAGCGTGTCCTTTTTTAAAAAAAAGATTTTAAAAATATTTCTTATATTGTAATTCAAAACTTCATAATTTATTTTCAAAGTCACAAAACGGTGTCTCATAATTTGTCATCACTATCTGGGGTATGACACCCCCTGACCTGCTCACTTAAAATTGTTGTTTTATTATTTTAAAACGTTATAATTTTAAGTGAGTAAATTTAAATGCTAAAAATGTATGCTTTTGTTATTGAATTTTTTTTTAATGTTGAAATATTTTAACAAAAATTTCTTTTTTTTTATACTATGAAATATGTTTATTGGTGTAATTAAATATTTTAAATGTACTAAAATTAATCTAATGTTTTTTATTATTATTTTACCACTAAAAGATTTTAAGTTTACATTGATAAGAGATTTTTTTGCAAATGAATAGCCTCAACACAATAATCTTCTGTATAGAAGGATTGTCTGTAATGGATAAGAATCCACTACTAAAATATTGATGGATAGCCTCAATGAAGCTGTGCTCTAATTCTAACTTTGGACACTTCTAAATGCACTCTTCTTTACTTGCAGGATATCAAGATGCCATTTTTTTGGTTTGCGCTTAAAAATATTTCTTTGTTAAATTTAGTGAAAACCTAGACGCAGGGGTGGACTGGGCCGCCGGGACACCGGGAAAATTCCCGATGGGCCGCCAGGACCGGTGATATAAATATAATAATTAATCTTGAAAAAAATGTCCTGTTTGCTGCTTTTCTGTACTACATAAATACAGTTTCTATGGGCAAACATACAAGCATCTCTTTAGCGCTTATAAACTCTTATTGACTCTGTCGTCTACCCAAGTAGCTTGTGAGAGATCTTTCCCTAAACTGAAATCAGGGCCGGCCCCGCGCTTTTCAGGGCCCGCGCTTTGACTAAACATTTTTACTACTTTTTACAATTTTACTTCTATTACGCAAAACTTTTTTTATAACAACGTATCAAGAAATATTTATATATTATTTTTTCAGGATAAAATAATTAGAAAAATTCAGTACATGTACTAATATAATAACATATTATAATCATCCTAAATCCTAAAGCAAAAAGTATTTTTCCCAGCGTATTTTAGTTAGCATTTATGTATTCAGAACATTTTAAAAACGAGAACGCCACTTTTAGGCTTTAACTTGCTATGGTAAGTGAAATAAAAAATGTGTTAGAGTGTCTGATAATGATAAATCAAAGGGACATAATATTACATCTACTTTGGAATGGTTTGAGATGAAAAACAGGCTAACAAAACAATGACAATTGACAAGCCAAGCCAAAAAAATAATAAACAGTGAAAAGACTAGTTTGTATAGTGTAGTTCAACGTCTCTTGGCCATTGTCCAATGTCTCACTCAACTATTTCGTAGGTCAGATGATAAATACATCGGGCACAAAATGGAAACTTTCTGGGTCTCGTCGAATCGCTGGCAAAATTTGTTTCGGTTTTGCAGGAAAATATATGAAGAATAAAAATTGATGAAATTCATGATCACTTCTTTAGGAAAGCGCATTCAGAACGAATTCATTTCGTTGATGGGAAATAAGTTAAGGAAAATCATAGTAGGAAGAGTAAAATTAGTTAAATACTGTTCAGTAATACTTGATTGCACACCTGCCAATGTCACTGGTCACCAAGAACAGATGTCACTGACAATGCGCTAGGTAAGCCAATGATGTGGATATTCTGAAGTAACTCATGAGCACTTCATACGTTTTGCAAGAAGTGGAAGAAAGTACTGGGCAACAAATGCTTGATGTCTTATTATTGGAATTAAGAAAATTGGGCTTAGATATTTCAGATATCCGCGGTCAAGGATATTACAATGGTGCGAATATGATAAGCATAAGTGAGGTGTACAAGGTAGTCTTTTACAATTAAACCCCAGGGCATTTTTTTACCCTTTGTACCCTTCACAGCTACAACATGCTGCTATGTTACATGGTAAAACCTTGCCCTGATGCAATGACGATATTTTGGTATAATTTAACTAATCTATATTTTATTTTCTGCTTCAACAAAGAAATGTGCTTTATTTTCCAAGTATGTTTGAAATATTTCTGTGAAACCACTGAAAGAAAATTGGAAAGCCATGTGGAAAGCGTGAAGGTAGTGCGATATCAAGCAGGAGAAATCGATGATACACTTTTCAAAGTACCATAGCAAATTAGTGATCTAAAATCTTGAAGTGAAGCAGAGTCCTTGTGCAAACAACTGAAAAACTTCAATTTCAGTGTTTCAATTGCTTTTTGGTACGATATATTGTTCCAATTTAATTACACCAGCAAAGAATTACAAAATATTTCTGTCGGTCTAGTAACTGAAGTTGAGAGCATGTAGCGTACTTACAAATGGTCGAAATCTTACTGCAATCGTGATTTTGAGACAGCAATTGCATTTATATATATATATATATATATATATATATATATATATATATATATATATATATATATATATGTCTAATTAGCATGTCACCAAATCTAAATATTTTTAGAGTTTTAGGATCTTCAATTAAAAATAAAACTGTAATCATTGATGTGTCAATGCTGTTATAAAGTAAAAATTTAAGTAATTTAATTTTTTATTTCATATCATTTAATAAATGTAGAAATGCGAATGTTTGCATAGGTCTCGTTCCTCATCTGCTGCCCTGGGCTCGGGGCCCCGCAAATCGTATGCTGCCTAGGGCCCCGCATACTCTAGAGCAGGGGTCGGGAAACTTTTTGTCTGAAAGAGCCATATACAACACATATTTTTAAAAGTAATTCTGTAAGAGCCATACAATGATACATTATGATTAAATCTAAAAATTCAAGTAAATGTGTGCATTTTGTGTAATTTCAACATTAAAAGTACAATAACTATGTCTCTGAATTAATTTTTAATAACATTGTTATGCTGTTTTTATATGCAATTAATATGTAGTTCAAATGAGTCTGAATAAACTTATTTTTTTTATAAATGACCATTTGTCTGAGAGCCAGATGCAGCCATCAAAAGAGCCACATCTGGCTCGCGAGCCATGGTTTTCCGACTCCTGCTCTAGAGCAAGCAATGACTGAAATAGATTAAGAATCGCTTGCGAAGCTAATTGTCTTCTACACACCTTGAAGCTTTCATGCTTATGTCAACAGAAACCGATGTTTTAAGTTAACTGAATAATGACACAATTATAGATCATGTAGCCGAAATGTCACCCAGCTGAAAGAAGTTGCTTATACTTTAAACACCATCACAGTGAGTCCGAATAAATTGATTTATAACTTGAATTGACGCATTCTTGATATTTTATTTATAAATATAAATTATAAATGCGATTTATCGTTTTTTTTTGGTTTTGTTATTGTATATTGTCATTTGTAAAGTGACCCATGACTTTGGAGGCCTCGGCCCTCACGTTTGGATGGAGAAAATGTACAAGGAAAATAAAAGTTATGAAGATAGGGCCGATTTTTTTTTCCCCGGGCCGCTTGGACTTCCCAGTCCACCCCTGCCTAGACGTACATCCTGAAGAACTTATAAAACGTTTCTTCTGTGGAAAAAATAGTTTTATGTGTATGTGCCTGTAGATAATACATTTACTCATGATGATTAGCATGGTCATAGACCCTGTTGTTGTTGTTGTTGAGCCTTCCCGTCCATGAGGGGAATCCACCGATCATCGTCGGCGTCTGCGATTCCTCCAAGGGCATAGGCCACCTACGAGAGACCTCCAGGCATCTCTATCCTAAGCCGGCTTCTCCAGGATCTTTCAGTCATGGCCAATTCTCTTGATGTCTGCCTCAAACTCTCGGCCCCCAAGTGTTTCTTGGACGGCCTCTTTTCCGCTTACCCTGTGGGTTCCATTTCAGGGCTTGCCTTGTTGTATAATTAGAAGTAGGTTTTCTTAATGTATAGAGCTTAACGACTTAATATAAATCATGAATCCCGCCCCCCCCCCGGCCCCGGCACCAGGGCTGGTTGACCTCTAGTCCTGCACTGGGTCAGAAGCTCTGTATAGATATCTGGGTAATTAATGCAGTAGTGTGAGTCAAAATTACACTGGATAAACTGTTGATCCTTTATCAATGAACAAATTCCAAATTGAGAACACCTACAAGGGAATATAAAAGGGGCCTGTCCATAAATGACGTAACGCGATTTTGGCCGATTTTTCAACCCCTCGCAAATCGTCACAAAAAGTTAGAACCCCCTCCAATATGAAGTCAGAAAGCTTGGACGTAAAAGACGTATTCTCTGTTTGAAAATGAGCATGTTTCAAATGATTCTGTTGTCATTTAAGTGCGTATTTAATGTAAGGCTGCACTCTACATACTCCAATATCGTAACAGGTGGCGTGAAGCCATGTAAAATGTCATTAAATAAATTGTAAGTCATCAAATTTGTATGTAGAACTTTTATTTAAAGTTGTGCGTTTTGACGTGACGTCACATTTCTTTAAATACCCCCCTCCCCCTCGTCACACATCTTCACAAAGTCAATTAAATTGCTATAAATAATATAATATAGGGTGATACCAATGCTACATCTATGTAGCTACACTGTCGAGGCCTCCATGAATTACATGTTCCATAAAACACCGAGTCTGGCTATACATACTGTGTTGTATAAGATACATTATCCAGACACAACAAAGATAATGCAGACACATCACATTCCATAGGAACAAGTGTTGAGACGTGTAAGGTAGCGCTGATCGATTCCTCGGTCACTTTGTTTTTGTTTTATTTTTTAAAAAATAGTATTTGTCACTTGATAATGTGAGGAAGCGTCACGTCTAATTTTAGCTCACAAGATTC
The DNA here is from genome assembly GCA_944989445.1 of Ampullaceana balthica. Lineage (NCBI taxonomy): Eukaryota > Metazoa > Mollusca > Gastropoda > Lymnaeidae > Ampullaceana > Ampullaceana balthica. Next base: position 302,299 of record CALYLW010000075.1, on the reverse strand, counting down.
GTGTTATTTGTCATACACGCGTCTCTGGAATTCTTTCCCTTAGGGGCCGTCCATAAAGTACGTCACGCTATTTTCGACAATTTTTACCCCCCCCCCTGTCACAAACTGTCATACATCTCGGACCCCTCCCCCTAAAGTACGTCACACTTTTGAACAAAAATTTGGATTTTTATTAACAAAAGAATCGAATTTTAATATAAAACAGCGTGACGTCACACATGGCTGGACCCCCCCTCCCCCTGTCACAAATTGTCACACTTTCTTACACCCCCTCCCCCCCCCCTCTAGAGCGTGACGTACTTTATGGACGGCCCCTTTGTTAACACTTTATCATATGGACTTGTTATACACTGAAAACATACGTTTTAACAATGTTTTATTGGGGCGGGGGGTGGGGGCTAAGAACCCGTGCCAAGAAGGAATCTCATGCATTATCAGATAAAGAATCAAATGTCTCCTAGTCCTAGATAATTGAGTGGAACCTATGCTACCGTGACGTTTTTCTTTCAGAGACGCGGGTCGCAACTCTTGTCATTGGTGAACTCCCTTTATAGCACACGTGACAGGCGGGCTGCCTAAAATAAACGCCTTGTTTGAGTGGTTAAAAGCGTTTATTTCACTGAAACTGAAATGACTGAAAGTATAACATTCTCTATCTCTCTCTCTCTCTCTATCTTTCTCTCTCTCTCTCTCTCTCTCTCTCTCTCTCTCTCTCTCTCTCTCTCTCTCTCTCTGTATGTGTGTGTCTGTTTGTCTGTCTTTCTGGTTTTGTTTTTAATTTTTAAAATATTTTTCACTCTAGACTTTTGCTCTATTATATTTTTACACGCAGAACTAAAATTTACCACCATAAATATTTTGCATTAAAGTACTTATTTAAACACATGGTCCTGCTCACTAAAGAATGCGTCAGATTAATGGTAACTAAAGAACAACGTAATGACTAAAATTTTAATACATTACAATAAATGGAAACTACGGGTTACACTTCGCCATTACGTTTAATGTGGATTTTAAAAAAAATATAAACAACTTATATAAATAGAAAACTTAGCTCAGTTAACGTAAAACACATGAATACCTACAATAATTAAATGATAAATAAATTTAACTTCCGCCACAAATCCCTACCACTAAAAAAAAACAGTGTCGAAATTAATCCAGCTGAATTTTTAAAACAATAATTTGTACTGTTTTTAATGATGATATATTTTTCTTCTTATTGTTTTGTTAGAGTTTTAAAAAATCTTGTCCCACCTCAGGGTGCACTGAACTCGTCCCACATCAGGGTGCACTGAACTCGTCCCACCTCAGGGTGCACTTAACTCGTCCCACCTCATCTCATCTCATGGTCACTGAACTCATATCATCTCATGGTCACTGAACTCGTCTCATGGTCACTGAACTCATCTCATGGTCACTGCACTCGTCTCATCTCATGGTCACTGAACTCATCTCATCTCATGGTCACTGAACTCGTTTCATCTCATGGTCACTGAACTCGTTTCATCTCATGGTCACTGAACACATCTCATCTCATGGTCACTGAACTCATCTCATGGTCACTGAACTCGTCTCATCTCATGGTCACTGAACTCATCTCATGGTCACTGAACTCATCTCATCTCATGGTCTCTGAACTCATCTCATCTCTTATCCTCACAACATCCAGGAAATCGGGACACATTTAAACCTGCCGGGACACATTTAAACCTGCCGGGACACATTTAAACCTTCCGGGACACATTAAAACCTGCCGGGACACATTTAAACCTGCCGGGACACTTTTAAACCTGCCGGGACACATTTTAACCTGCCGGGACACATTTAAACCTGCCGGGACACATGTAAACCTGTCGGGACATATTTAAACCTGCCGGGGCACATTTAAACCTGCTGGGACACATGTAAACCTGTCGGGACATATTTAAACCTGCCGGGACACATTTAATCCTGCCGGGACACTGACCATCCCGATCACATCCGAGTGTTTAGTTAGAAACTCAATTCCCGCCTAGCTCCACTTGAAGGCAGTTAGGGGCCGTCCATAAATGACGTCATGCACCTAAGGGTGGAGGGGGGTCTCACATTCGTGACGATGTGTGACGAGGGGAAGGGGTGTTTAAGAACCGTGACGTCACATCAAAACGCGCAACGTTAAAAAATACATTATTGCTTACAATTTATTTAATGGCGTTTTACAAATTACATGGCTTCACGCGTGTTATGACATTAGAGTGCAGTCTTACACAAAACTAATAATACATACTTAAGTGATAATAAAGAGAATTGAAGCATGCTCATTTTCAAACAGTACATACGGCTTTTAGCCGCAATGCTTTGTGACGTCATACTGGAGGGGATGCTAACTTTTTGTGACGACGTGTGACGAAAAAAAAAGGGGGGGGGGCGGGGGTAAAATCGGCAAAATATCGCGTGACGTCATTTATGGACGAGCCCTTAATAAAACAGTTTATAATTTTATCTAAGGTGGCTCTTAGACAATTTGAGAACCGTTAAGGGAGGCGTTGCCACCCGTGGAGAAATCCAAGTTCAAGGCAGACATTCCACACGACGAAGACGTCACAGCCACGTGGGCACCATTGGTCTAACGTTACAGTTACAGCTATCCTTTGACGTCCTCTCCGCTCCGCTCCGATTCGCCCTCCTCTTCCTTCACCGATCCTTTTTTTCCTCCGTTATGTGACCCTTGTGTTTAAAGAAGCTGAAAAGAACGCCTGCCACGAGTCTGCAGCATCAGTGCTGTTTTGTGCGGACATGCGCACCGCGTCCTGCCGTCGTGTGTCCTTGCACTCCAGGCTGATGGGAACTGTGACGATAACTTTGTGCAGCCAAATGATGTTCGATCTCAGGTCTGTCGGTCCTAGTAAGGCCTGACAGTGGGACTGGACGATGATACACGACAGGAGCCATGACTTGTGACCAGAGTCGTGACTGGAGTCATGACTTGTGACTGTAGTCATGAATTGTGACTGGAGTCATGACTTGTGACTGTAGTCATGAATTGTGATTGGAATGTAATAACTAGACTAGGATCTATATTTCAATTTACTTCATTGCTGAGGAGCGAACCCTTTGGCGGTCAAAGATACGCGGGGGCACTCAAGCTGCGGAAGCAACCTTCGCAGCTCGGGGTGAAGAGAGAAGAACCAGGAGAAAGGTGGGGGGGGGGTGGGGGGTGGGGGTGGGGGTGGGGGCAGAGGAGGAGACAACACCATCGTCCCTTGAGACTGAGGACAGATGGATGCCATGTATACATACAAACATGTATTTTTTCCACGGTTTAGTCAGCACACTTCTAAGCTTTACTTGAGAGTGAAGCCCCCCCCCCTTATCAGAGCAGGCATACACGTTAAATATTTGACTTTTGTGACTATTTTATTAATTATTTATTAGTTTTTGTTTTAACTCAAACTCAGTTTCAAAGTATAGCAATTACCCCCCCCCCTTTTTTTTCCACCCCCTTTAAAAAAACAACATCATGCTCTCCCATTGCTATCGAAAACTTTTTCAAATTAAACTCTCCTACTCCTAGGGGCGACAAGCTGGTTTTCGAGTGAACTGTCGTTTAAATTTTTGCCGTGTGATAAGGTGAAATGTTAAGGGCCACTTGTATTGAAATAATGCTAAGTCATGGATTATTTATAGTCCTTGAATAGAAATGATGCAAGAACGGCTTCTATGCTTTGCGGTCTGGGGTGGGATAGGTAGCTGTGGTCTGGGGAAGGGTAGGGGGGGCAAGCAACGGTGCGAATGCCATTCAGACGATACAAGGAGAATAACATGAATGAAATTATAGACGCGTCTAGTCCTATATACCAGCCAGCCCACCTTTCACCAACAAATGCAGACCAGGTCCGCCTTTTTGTGTTATTGGCATAGACGAACTAACGGCATTCTCGGGATCGTATATAATTTCATAAATATCAGGGCAATGTCTCGAAACATTTTGAAAGCCGTTTCTTTCTATAAGATTTGAGGTTTGTCTTTTTATAAAATAAAACGTTTACGCCCAACGTTTTGTTATTTCTTTGAGCCTGGCGCCTAGCCATTATTCAGGACCAGGGATACTTTTGCCTTTAGCTTTTTTTAAAAAAAATCTTCTTCTTTAATAAAGATTTCTCCAACTAATGAAAAAACTCTGCAGGTGCCCTAAAATGACACTCTTCTATTTAAAGGTTTTTTTTGTTTTTTTTTAAAGTAGTGCCCCCACCCCGAAGCAGATGACCCCCGCTTCCCCATCTTTCTTACGCCTACGCCATATAATGTAATACACATAAAAATGTCTCTGGGTTCTGGAGGGGGAAGAAAAGGACTTTTGTCTTGTGTCTTTGTCAGTTGTGTACCGCCTTCAGCCTTCACCCCCCCCCCAAACCCGTCACGGTTTATGATTATGCTTCAGAACTATTTACATTAAAAGTTTTATGCATCCTCTTTCTTATTGTGAAATAATTTTACAATTATCTATAAAAATAAGATGGAATGAGGTCCATTTCAAACATTAAAAAAAAAGGAATGTTGTTTAGGCAAGCTGTTAAATTCTTATGCATGCTAAAGTCTATTGTCTGATTCTCATTCATGAATCACATCGTCATGAATGCGATTTTACGATAGTGTTCGTGTTATTTTTAGCATATCGGAAGTTTCATACTTCCAAGAATAGATTATATGTATCAACTACAATTTGTGCAAATACTTTTAATCGAATACACAAATGTGGATAGTAATTTTCATAGGGAGACAATAATTTATCGGATAATGTGGAATAGAAACTCATTTACTTGAAATTTTATTATTTAAATAAGATAAATTATTAATTATTAAAATGTTTAGAGATTTAAAATGTCAAATCGTAGTATAGCATTTAAACATAATAATCAAATCCAAACAATAACAGGTACTTAATCGATTCCAATCAGTACAATTAAATACGAATATAACTTTTTGATGTCTCGACTCAGGTATTTTTGGCAACCAATCAGACGGCAAATTGTATCAGTTCCACCATGTTTGACGTTACCGTAATGCACATTATGGTTTCCGATCGCTTGTTAACTTAGTGGACACAATTAAAACTATTTAAAACATAGAGCTACCGCATCACCAACCTGCCCCCATGTCGTAATGAGGGGCATAGAGATTTTCCTGCTCTGGATTACCGTTATTCAATTCGGAAGCTGCAACTATGCAGATATTTTGTGGGGACAGTGTTACGCGTTATGTCTCAGTCGCTCTGAAATTCGAAGCAATGTGAAGGTACTTTCACTTAGAACATTGCCATATTATTAAGTCATTTACTAACTAGTAGATCAAATTACATACATTATCCTACATATACTATCATATACTAAATAACTGGTACACAATTAATTAATGAAAATAGGATAGTTTTATAGGCCCTATTACGAAGTGTCTGCTGCTACGACTAGTCGTGCCAGTAGCCAGTAAATTAAACGGCTGCTACTGCTACCACTAGAGACTAGTCCCTAGTCGTAGCAAAAGTGTACTGACTTACTGGCTAGTTACTAGTGTTAGTGTTACGACTAGTCAGTCGTAAAAAAATATGCTATGTGCTTACAGTTACTAGTTACTACTATTTTACACGCTTTTATTTAAGTCACAATGTTTGTATGTTGTATCCTTCCTTCAAATCTTGTAACGTAAAATTAAACCACTTCTGATGGTCCTAGAGATCTCAAAATTTTACCACAGATAGATCTTGGACGACAATGCATTGTATCAAAATTTCAGATAGATCGAATGTACCGTATTGAAATTATTGTATTTTTAGTTTGTCTATAGTCTATATTATTATTATAAGCAACGGTACCCGTCTGCTTTGTTGACATCCATGAGTTCACCACGTGAACACATCACCGTGGTATAAAACGTTGGGCGGGCGCTTATGAGGTGTTTGGTATAAAAAAAATTGTGGTAAAAAAGATGTGTGGGCTTCAGACGTGAATTTTAAAGAGTTTTTATTATAAGTTTTAAAAAATAGCTGTAAAAACAAAGTTTTTGACTATAAATCCCTTATATATGAGACATAACTATAAGTAGTGATTATGTTAGAAACGCGTCCTTTTTTAAAAAAAGATTTTTAAAATATATATTTAACGTGCTATAATTAAAGTGATATTTTTAAAAAAGAATTTCATTTTAATTGATCATCTTGATTTTTAAAAAAATCCCTAAAAATAAGTGCATTAAATTAATTAATAATGAAATATAATAATTTTGAACATTGGCGCTTACATTTATTGTTTGATTCTGTTTAGCTCCATTTAGACTTAAATCATTATAAAAAAAATAGAGATTGTGGAATACATTAATTGCTAATCACAGTTTGAAATTAAATTTGCAGTCATATTAAAATGATGATTATTATTTATACTGAGCATATTCATATTTTCAAAAACTTTTTCAAAGATCAAATTTATATTTTTCTTCTTTTCTTAGGTTGATGCCAATAATGTGGCTATTCCATCTGATAAAATACTTCGAACCTGTAGGAAACACAACATTTGCAAATGGGTATGTATAGCAAAGTATTCAATCTGTTTACTTAGTTCTTAACCTAAGCAATAAAACTTTGTTTTGCAACATTTTTCACGTCATTTATTTATCCCTAACAACTTTTTAGCTGTTTTCACGAATTTAGATGACACCCTATAAATAAACTGTAGAACCCCACTATTTATTAGTTTGGGAAGCACCCATAAGTTAAAAATCTTGTGATTGTATTTTTAAAATTGACAATTATTAGTAATTAGTAATTCAATTTTTGGAACATACCAAAAAGTAAAACTTTAAATCTTAGAGCTCATTTATTATTTCATGAAAGTACATTGAAAGTTTATTTCAACTGAGCCAAGTGGTTGTAACTTACTTGTAACAGATGTGATATATATTTCTAAAATTGTGTGTGAAAAGTTATTTTTATTGTAAATTCAACTTGCTTAGACTATGCAGTAATTTTATTTAGAGCTCAAGAAAGCTTAAAACAGAATGAGAAGTTTAATTATATGGCATGTTATGGTAAATTTTCAAATTTAATTAAGAACTATTTGTTTATATTTAATTGTTTATTATTCCAAAATTAGAATATATAAATGTTAAGGTTATATTTTGGTTTAAAAAAAAATTAAAATTAAAAAGTTCTGTAATTTTACTTTGTGTGTGCTACCTTTAATTAAACATTTTATAGACAGTGTATTAAATGAATATAATTATAAAATTCCTTGTTTTTTAAATATATTAAAACATTTTAGCTCTAGTCAGGTAGGGCTATCAACAAAAAAAGCCCAACTATTTAATTTATACAAATAACATGTTCCAATTTTAACTGTTCAACAGTGTCTGTTTGCCTGTGATCGACCTGTCAGAGATTATATCAATCACAATGATTGCTTAAGTGATTGCAGTGTAAGTTTTTTTTATTTACACTTGCATTTCTTCTTACATGTTATGTTTAGATTTTTTGTTTAAATGTAATTAAAATTTGAATTAAAGTCGAAACCGCTTATGTCGACGGCGTTGTGGTATGAAAAATGGCGTCGACATAACCGATGATTGAGTTAAAACGAAATCCAATATGGCGGCAAAATATTAACATGTGCTTGAAATTTCTTTATGTACATGATTAATTAGTTAGCGTTAATTAGTGATGGGATGATTTATCGGAATCGTATCGGAACCCTAATATTTCTTCACTCTTTCCTAAGTCTAAGGTTGTAATGACCGTTCGTTTTTAAGGACCGTTTAAAATTTAAATATAACCATGGTTCCCACTCAGGAAAACGGGAAAAAGTCGGGAATTCTTAAAAATAAATTCTCGGCCTTGAAAGTCGGGAAAAGTTATGACTAATCGGGAATTTATATATATATATATATATATATATATACATATATATACACATGCATATATATTTATGCCGAAGTAAAGGACTTTGATTACGTTACTGTCATGTTTGATTCCATTTATTTAATGAAAAATAAGTTACCAGTTTATAATTGTCTGCGCATGCGCTAAAAAGTTAAAGTTTACGCTTCGCCGTGTCACAGTCGCGTTTTCCGTCGTATCAGCGAATTTAAAATACAAATAAACAAATCAATATGGTTATTTTAAGTTTAATGCTTTTGATGTATATATATTTATGCCGAAGTAAAGGACTTTGATTACGTCTCTGTCATGTTTCGATTCCATTTATTTAATGAAAAATAAGTTACCAGTTTATAATTGTCTGCGCATGCGCTAAAAGGTCAAAGTTTACGCTTCGCCGTGTCGCAGTCGCGTTTGCCATCGTATCAGCGAATTTAAAATACAAATAAACAAATCAATATGGTTATTTTAAGTTTAATGCTTTTGACGTGCAGGATATCTGTTAATTAACTATCAGAACGTTCTCGAATTTCCTCAGTCAATCAAACTTTGTAATATAAATAAAACTATTGTGGCCTTGACTGTTGATCACAGCACGCTGTGGGCTGTGTGTACTGTGTTAATCAGTTTCATCGTCACGCGCGTGTTAGTGTCACAGTCACTTATCTTACTGGTAACAAAGCAACAACAAACTTTTAAAAGAATAATAATTTATTAATTTTTTTATTTAATTATATAAAAACCACCGTCGATTCTCGATACAAACCTTTATTTTCAACCGACGAAAATCGAGTTAAGTTGCAAATTTGGCCCTCTTTTGTGCTCGAGATACTAGGTTTCGGCGACTTAGAAAAATCGAATTAGCCGATGAAAAAATGCTAAGACAAAGAGAGAATTTGGCGGTTCCAATAAAAAACGTCGACATAATAGGGTGGTCGATATAACCGAGCTCGAGATAAGTGGGTTCGACTGTATATTTTTCTCTCCCTGAAATTAAGGTTTTCAAAGAAACATTTTAGATGCACCAGCTCATGGTTAGTTATTGTGTGCAGCTATTTTCTTGTAGCATATCTTGAATAAAAAACTTTTTTTCTTGTACATATGTAAAATAATATTTATCTTGTTAACAAAAATCATTATTTTATTTGCTCAACAGAATGAAAGAAACAGAAACAATGTAAATGCCAGACTTGCGTGCAATGAAAGTTGTAATGTTATTTCAACTTTGCTGAAACAAAAGTATGGAAGTTGTCCAGCTCCTAATGATATGAAAGGTTTCAAATCAGCATGTGTGACAGAGTGTGCTGATGATCTCAACTGTGATGGGATGCACAAGTGTTGTCCTAATGGATGTGGACAAGTCTGTCAAAAGCCTGTTGAATATCATGGTAACAATTTTTTTTTATCTGAATGCAGAGATTTTTTATTTTTGAATACATTTTTTTTGTTCATTAGTTAAGGCAAAGTAAATATTTCAGAAGATTCTTTGGTTTATGCTTAAATTTTAATTTTAAGCATAAAAACATAAAAATACTATTTTAAACTCCACTTGATGAAAATATATCAATATCCAGGGCTAAATGATTTCTTTGCTTCCCTAGTTGTTCCAGCTGTCCCAACTGATCTACAACTCACTGAGAAAAATGATGGCGGAATGATTGTGTCTTGGGACACACTAAAAAGTTCAAGTGTGCTTCCACCCATTGTTTATGTTCTTAGATGGTGGTGTTTACATGGTCAGCCTGTGGTTGTCCAATATAAGTTTGTAAGTATTTAAATACTACTGATATAAGTTTGTAAGTGTTTAAGCACTACTAATATAAGTTTGTAAGTATTTAAATACTACTAATATAAGTTTGTAAGTATTTAAATACTGCTAATATAAGTTTGTAAGTATTTAAATACTACTAATATAAGTTTGTAAATATTTAAATACTACTTATTAAGATCCAGGTTATGATAAATCAAAACAAAATGTTTTGTGAAAGTAACAAATTATTTCTCTCCTCTATATTTTTTTTCTTGCATCATTTAATGTTTTTACATTTTGTTTGTTTTGTTTTTGCAGACCACTTCAAAACAGGCCAAACTGAAAGGCCATCCCTTAATTCAACCTGAATCAGAATGTAATTTTATGGTGGCTGCTATAAATATTCATGGGTCAGAGGGATTCACTAAAGTCAAGGCATATACAAAAGGTAGGCAACCCAGCAGGAGGCTAGCTATGATCTTGCTACTCTGGAATTTTACATTGTTAAAGATAATATTTGAAGACCTCAAGGAAAGAAACGGCTGTGTGACATTTTTGAAATTTTTTAGTTATCCCCTGTATCTGATAGAGGGTCAAATATAGAATGTTCTGAATGAGGTTTTATGAAAAAATTGTGTCTCTTTCCCTATAAAAAATTCAAATCTATTTATTTAATTTATAAGAAATCTGTATAAATTTTAACTTTAAAACTTGAATATCTCAAAACTAGAAATATGTGACATAGCCGTTTCTTCCCTTGAGCTCTTTATTTAGATTATCATATTTTTTAGGTCGTTTTTCTGTGTTTGGGATGGGAATTTATTAGTTTATGTATAATCTGCTGTTTTGTCATGTCATGCCCATGTCAGTTTTTATTGTATCCTTTTGAAGGGTTTCTCAAGCCATCTCAACCCTTAAATCTGGAACATGTGAAAAGCAAGGAACAAGATGGTAAGGTGGAGATAACAATTAGATGGCTGCCTCCAGTGCATACGGATGGCCTCCCAGTAGCTAGATACAAAGTGAGCACTTTAAAAAAAACTGCTATTCCATTATCAATTTTTATAGTATTTTTAGCTGATATTTCTTTTTATAAACATCATAGTTAAGGCTTTGAATACAAAATATTTAACATCAGATAGCAGTAACAAACCCTAACTTTATACCAATTCACACACCCTTCTCTGGCACTTGTTAGCAAAAGTAATGCTCAGCTATGTATACTTTATTTTCCACTGGTTCAAGACCTATTTAAAAACTGATTTCTTCTCACCTTTGGGTTCATTGGAAGTGGCTAGAGCTCTTTAAGATATGCATGTTTTAGTTCTTGAAATTTTGTCTTGTTAATTTTTTTAAAGTGATAAATTAAGATATTTAATCTCAAAAACATATAATGTTTGCAGTTCGTGCAGTGTCTGGTTGCCAGTAAATATTTATTAATTTATTCAATAGATATCTTGGAGTGATGGCCTTCCTCGTGGATCAAAAGACTTTGTTCGACTACACATGCACCGAAAAACAATACCCGGAGACAGAAAAAGCTATGTCATTCCAAAACTTCAGTTGTGCACAGTCTATTTTATACAAGTAGAAATATTTTCATATTGACAAAAATATATTTTCTAACAAAAATTCTTATTTTAATTGTTAAAAGTAATATTAGTTTTTAATTGTTCTAAATACCAGTAACAAAGTAAGTTAATTTGAAAAGATTTAAGTATTTTTAAAGAAATGTTTGCTCAACAAATCGGCACGGGTTCAAAATAGCGACTGTCAAAACAGCGACCATCATAATAGCGACTTCAAAATAGCGACTGTATCAAAACAGCGACTGTCATAATAGCGACTTCAAAATAGCGACTGTATCAAAAGAGCGACTGTCATAACAGCGACTTCACCACATAGCTATTCTTGTCCAACCGTTCGCCTAACACAGTGGTTCCAAACGTTTTTGACACATAGACCCCTTTTCATTGTCTAAACTACCCAAGGACCTCCAAGTGAAAAAACTACATAAATGCATAGTAAAAAATAAAAACTCCAAAAATAGAAACATTTTGATGAAGTATTTATTGAAATTAAAAATTGTGTTTAAAATAAAATTTAAAACAATTAACTTATGCTATATATACACGCATTCATTCAAATACAAACAACTGCTCAGTAAAAATAAAATTTGAATCATGGTTACCCGGGCAGCTTTTTAAAATAATATTGACAGACCCCTTGTCAAAACGTCCTGTGGTCGAACTGTCCGGGGGTTACATAATGACATGTTACGAAGACTAGACTGAGTGACGACCACGGACCCCGTGTTATGGAGAAGGTAAATAAAGGGATTGGGGCTGAGGGAATGTAGGTACCTTTATAAAGGACTATCTGACCACATTGCCTTAGGGTGGGGGTGGAGTTGGATAGGTTTGGAAGGACTTGCTACCTCAGAGGAGTTGTGCATTTAACACAGTCATGAATTCGCCCTTAATGTTGATTGGTTTTCAGTGTGTATACTTTTTAGTGGTAAATTAAATGTTGAAAATAACTATTTCATGCAGTTTTTAACTGAAGTAATTGCAGTTATAATTATATTTTTTACAGAATTTTTTTTAAAAATGTGTCCCGAAAATGTGTATACACTCTTTACAACACCAACATTTATTTATATACACCTTTAGTTGATTGTATTTAATTTTGTATTGTCCCTTCTGTGCAAAAAACCTTCATGGCTTATCATGACATCCTTTTCTTGATTTTATAAACTCCATTGTATGCTAGGCACAGTAAGTTTTTCAAACATTATCACAAGCAAAAGAAAAAAGTCGCTATTTTGATACAGTCGCTGTTATGATGCAGTCGCTATTATGAAAGTCGCTGTTTTGACAGTCGCTGTTTTGACAGTCGCTGTTTTGATACAGTCGCTATTATGACGGTCGCTGTTTTGACAGTCACTATTCTGCCCGGATGCCCAACAAATCATAGCCATTGTTTTGTTATTGTATATTTTAAAAAAGGAAGAAAACAATTATTTTAAAAAAATTTGGGGGTTCTTTTTCAGTTCAAATCCCTCAGTAATTTTATGCTTTTTAACTTTTAAAGATTTAATGTAGCTTGCTCATATTTTAAATGTAACTATTAAGTAAATAGTAAAATTCATAAAGATCAGGCATTATAGATATAGAAGAAAGATAAAAAGTTATAACATTGAAATCAAGAATAGTTTCAGTGTAAAGTTGCGGATTTATGTTGCATCAGCAACTAAAGTATTTTGACCAGGATACATTTGATTGTATATTGGAAAAGTCTCATTTATGCTGTAGTCAGTGTGATGGAGTTAAAGCATACCTTTTTCTAAAATTGTTCTTGTTTGGTCATCAACCTAATGTTGTGTTGTGACAAAAAGTTTGACATATTAATTTTTTTAAGCCGTTTAAAAACTTCATTTGCAACGCAATCTATGGGAAATGAGCTTTTTTATATAACATATTTTCCAGGTGCAAGCTGAAGTGGAGTGGAATGATAAATCTCTTCGTGGGAAGTCAGCATCTATCCACACTGAGGCTTGTCCTGGCCCCCAACCCGCAAATGGAGTCGGTCAGTTCTTTTTATTTGGTCATTTTACTTTTAAAATCTGTGCTCTCTCTATCTTCATTGTGGTGGTGTCATCATCCTTTTAAATTATCAATAGGCCTATGTACAAATGTGGGGGGGGGCAGGTTTTATACTTTGTGATTGGATGTCATTTATTTCCTTGTTCATTAAACCAATGAAAATTGGTGGCTATAATAGGAGGGTTACACATAAGGACGGGTATGTATTACAATCTAGACATAACCCACTAAACTTTTCTGTCTATAAATTCATTGACATAGGAGGGTTACACATAAGGACGGGTATGTATTACAATCTAGACATAACCCACTAAACTTTTCTGTCTATAAATTCATTGACATAGGAGGGGTATATATTAAAAAACTAGACATAGGCCACTAAACATTAGTTGCTGGAAGGCTCAAGCTTCCCACCGACTAAATTTACTTGACAAAACATACATTCAAGCAATGCTTTTTTTTAATAAGAATCCCATTTAATTCTAAGGCAGGGGTTCCTAACCAGTGGTGCATGCACCCCCAAGGGGTGCATGAGCAGGTTCCAGGGGGTGCATGAACGATTCAGAGAAAAAGAGAAAAAAAAAGAGGAAGAAAAAAAAAGAACGAAAAAGTGATAATCTGAAAATGTAAACCATAAGCAAGGCATGCCGCGTCAAAGGGCGCCCATATACAACCTTTACTCGTTCACCCATCGTTCTGCGCATGTCGAAAATTGACGGAAAAACGTGTTCGCAAAATGAACGGTTCGCTCTAAGTTTTCCTCGGAATTTCGTGTTATACGTCACAGTTTTCTAAATAATAATGGCTTCCGGTGACCCTCTCACTGTTTTGAGCGGATGTAAACGTTGGGATTTGTAAATCCCTTATATTAACTTCGCGGCCGTCTCTGTCGTCATCTCTCTTATCATCTCTCTCTCTCTCTGTCTTGGGCTCGGCGGGCGGAAAAACAGAAGTCAAAAATGACCCACTTCCCATGATCCGATCGAACTGAAATTTGGCACACGGACTCGTCTAACCTAACAATGCATCGTATCAAAATTTCAGATCGATCGAACGTACCGTAATTAAATTAATGCATTTTTAGTTTATCCTTATATGAGGTATGTAATTCAAATTCACTGTTTGTTTTTGTTTTTTTCTCCCACTTCCACGTGAGTTTGAGTTGACGCCGACCGTCGTGTTGACGCCGACCGTCGTGCCGACACCCCCTCACAGCCCACCCCCATTTATTAAAGACAAGGGACATTACTCGGTGTCAGTCTGTAAATGTTTGAAAATAATCAATACTGTTAGTTATGTCTCATATATAAGGGATTTATAGTCAAAGACTTTGTTTTTACGGGTTTGTTAAATCCCTTATATTAACTTCGCGGCCGTCTCATCATCTCTCTCATGGGCTCGGCGGGCTGAAAAACAGAAGTCAAAAATGACCCACTTCCCATGATCCGATCGAACTGAAATTTGGCACACGGACCCGTCTAACCTAACAATGCATCGTATCAAAATTTCAGATCGATCGAACGTACCGTAATTAAATTAATGCATTTTTAGTTTATCCTTATATGAGGTATGTAATTTAAATTCACGGTTTGTTATTGTTTTTTTGCCACGTGAAATTTTGAGCTGACGCATTGAGGCGACCCAACGAAGCGACGGGCGCTTTTGTTTACATTTTACGTGTCACTCTGAGCTCGGTCAAGCGAATCGGTGACCAGACTTTTCCCCTCTCCCCCCTCACCCACCCCTCATTAGGGTTATGATGCAAAGTTGAGTTAAGACAGATTCAGTCTGTAAATGTTTGAAAATAATCAATACTGTTAGTTATGTCTCATATATAAGGGATTTATAGTCAAAAACTTTGTTTTTACGGGTTTGTTTTATTCCTTCACTTTTATTGCTCGGTACGCTGTAAAGGTCTTAATAACGTTAATTTTAAGCCAATATTCGTCCTTGAAAACTAAAAGTCTTGAGTTGAGCATCCAATTACGGTCATTAAAAACATCAACTTCGTCAGTTAAAAATTTGCTTGTGACTGGTACGATTTTCCGTTTGTCATCACCCTCACAAAATCGTTTATAAATAAAAACGTGGTCATAAAAAAAGAGACAGAGAGAGAGAGAGAGATTTTACACAAAAGCAACAGTGCTTCCTCTGTGGAAAAATCCTGTGCAATGACAACATGAAGACTGTTAGACCCCGAGAGCACTTGGAGAAAGTCCATCCATCCAATTCCAAGGGCAGTGTTGAGGTCTTCAAGCAGAAGAGAGCTTGCTTCTTGACCTCAGGTACCTTGACCAAGCTTGGATTTTCTTTGTCACATAAACCAGCACTGGAGGCATCATTCAAGGTTGCATATCTTATCGCAAAGAACAAGAAGCCCCACACCATTGGAGAAACTTTAGTGAAGCCTTTTGCTCTGGAGATGGTGGAACTGATGTGTGGTCACCAGCAGAGGAAGCAGGTTGAGAAAGTTCCTTTGTCCAATGACACTATTCATTCCAGGATTAGGGACATGGCTGCAGACTTTCTGGACCAAGTCTTGTACGAGATGAGAAGCAGTCCTTTTCCATTTAGCATGCAGTTGGATGAATCAACCGATGTAGCACAATGCAGTCAGATTCTTGTATTTGTGAGATTCGTTCACAGTGGATTGCTGAAGGCGGAATTTCTCTTTTGTAAGCAACTCCTAGCTTCTACCAAAGCTGCTGATGTGCATCAGCTAGTCAGGGCATTCTTCACTGAAAACCAGTTTGACTGGACTTCACGAATTTCTTCAATTTGCACAGGTAATGCTCCCTCCATGCTCGGTAATAAGTCAGGATTTTCAGCACTGGTAAAGAAAGAAATTCCAGATATTGTTACTACACACTGTATCCTTCATCATCAGGCACTGACATGTAAAACTCTACCTCCAACCTTGAAGTCAGTTCTTTCTACTGCAGTCCAAGTTGTAAATTTTATCCGCTCACATGCCTTGAACCACTGCCTCTTCAACTTCAAGTTGTTCTGTCAGGAGGTGAGCTCTGAGCATAAAGTTCTGCTCTAACACACTGAGGTGCCCTGGTTGTCCAGGGGACGGATACTTTCTCGGTTAGTAGAACTGAGAGTGGAGCTTTCCATTTTCTTGCGAGAAAAAGACAGTGACCTTGCTGACAAGTTTGACTGTCCAAATTTCATTCATTACTTGGTATACCTGGCTGACTTCTCCATCTTGAATGAGTTGAACACATCTCTCCAAGGGCCTGCTGTGATTGTAATGGATGCAACTGAGAGATTGCTAGCCTTCCTTAACAAACTGCCACTATTCCAGCGACGTCTAGAAAAGGATGAAGTTGTAATATCTGCTGCAGAAGGAAGCACCGAGGGATCACTGCCCGACAACATCAAATGGGAAATTTCAGAGCACCTTTCAACATTGAAAAGGTCCTTTGATGGGTATTTCTGTCAAGAAATTGCTAGGAAAGACCTTTGGATTCGCAATCCTTTTCTCTGTGACTTGGACAAAATTGTTGACAGTGACCTTGCTAAAGATGACCTGATTGATTTGAGAACCAGAGAAGTACTGAGGAGTGCCTTCACTTGCAATACCTTGATTGAATTTTGGTGCGCCCAGCTAGATTCCTACCAACAACTAGCCAAGAGGGCAGTACTGACTCTCCTTCCATTAACCACAACCTATCTCTGTGAAGGATTCTTCACACCTTTGACGATAATAACCAAGGAAAGGAAAAAGTTGAATGCAGAGGATCACATGAGAGTTGCTTTGTCCAAAACAGTCCTCAGATTTAAATCACTGATTGATCATAAGAAGCAGCAGATCTCTGACTAAATTCCATGTTGCCTATTGTCAAAACTGTTATGCTCCTAAAATAAACATAGTTTATTATGCATTTTCTGCAAGTTTCACGAGGGGGTGCATGAACTTTTTTGGGCATCTGAAGGGGTGCTTGGACACCAAAAGGTTAGGAACCACTGTTCTAAGGGATCAAATTTTGAACATCTATTGAACAAACGTTACCACCATGCAGCGATGTATCTAAATAATCACCATTTGTGTGATAATCTGTTTGTTAGAAGGATTGGGTCTATTTGGCTCCAAAGTTCACTTTGCTGTGATAAACTGAAACCCTGCCAACTCATTTGTATCACAATATGAACTTTGCAGTTTGATACCCCGCTTCCCTTTTTTCAAAAGTTATTATTTGTAAAAGTCATATAACTATGTTTCTCTCAGGCAGCTGTATAGGTTTATGGAGATTGCCCATTTAGGACATTGCACCCAATTATGTCATTCAATTATTTATTAACACATGGTGTTAGGGGCTAGTCACTCCCCCTCATTTTACTAGCAACGCTATTGAGCGGTGCAGGTTTAGGGCCAGGAGTGCCAGTAGGGATTAGCAAAAGTTACCGCGAAGAACGCAGCGGACACCAGCTCTGAGGAAACCTTCCAGTGGGGGTTACACCCTTTGATGATCCCCCGCTCTGCGGGGGTCCTAACCATGGAGACCCGTAAGCTTTGCCAGGGTGGCGCCAAAGTGGTAGCGGGTCGTAGTAGGGAATTCCACCCCTCCTTGTAAGGCCAATTTAGTGGGAGGCATTTTCGACTTTATGTCCTGGATGCCCAGGTGGCCGCTTCAGAAGCGACCGCTCCGGGGGGGGGGTCTCAGCTGTTACGTCCCCTTGGGGGCCAGATAGCTGAGAGGGTCTTCCGGGAAGACCCATAAAGAACATTAGGCTTGGGGCTTCTGATTTTCTTCCACATGTAGGATCATTAACACATATGACCAAGTCATAACACAAAAACTGATTTGTTTGGACCTTTTGATTGTTTGTGCAAGGCAACATTTAAGACAAATTGGTATGAACATTTGACAGTTGAAGTGAACCTGCATGATTGGTTGAACATTTTACAGAATAAATTAAATTTGAACTTTCGACTGTAACAAAAAGCTGTTTTGAGCTTATGTTTTTAAACTTCAGAGTTGGAGATCATCTCTCCTGTTGAATTTCAAAGATTCTCCATATACAACATCACTGTCCATACTCCAGCCTTTGCCAACTCCAAGCTGACAGCCAACGTGACCTGGTCTGTTTATCCTGGTGGGTATTGCAGATAGTTCCTACTAATTTAGAACAAAGTTATCATATTGGTCAATATTATAAGGAAGTATGACCAGGCTGTCAACAAATATTGTAGATATTTCCTACTAATAGTTGTAGAGCAAAGTATTCATATTAGTCAAAATCATTAGCGAGTTCGACCAGACTGCCTAAAAATTGAGATAAAAAAGAAAATGTATAACAATTTCAAAAGCAAATTAAAAATGGTTCACCATCTAATGTGTTGTCGCTAACTCTTACGGCATGAATTTTTATTTTTAATTTTGTTCTATTCCCGTTTGAGTAGAAACAAATATTAAGTTCTTCACTGCTGGGATGTTAACAGGGTGGGCTCTATGTGAAATGATACAGAATTTAACTCCATTGGACATTTCAATCAAATCTTATTGAACAAACAATAATTTGATAAGATTTAAACAATTTCTTTTCTGGCAGGTTCCAATGTGAAAAGTGTGAAGCTTTATTGGACCCTGGATGTGTGTGAAGGAGAAGCCATGCACAGGAAGACAATTGAGCGGTTAAAACATGAAGCTGCTACAAATGTAATTATATTTTACATGTTTATGAATGGAATAGTATTGAAAAGACCCATGAGAAGCAATCATATTTGTTAAGAGACAGTTGCTTTTAAAAAAAAAGTTCTGAAATATTTAATCACTTTCTTTTTGTTTTTGAACAGCATTCTGTGACCAAAAAAGGTTTTGATTTCACCATTGCAAAGCTTTTTTACAATTAATCTTTTCGGTGACTATTTTCTGTGTTTTTTTTTCTCTCAGCAAAGCTATTTTACACTTAGTGATCTTTTTTCTGAATGTGTGTATGAGCTGAAGCTTCATGCAGTCAACTTTATGGGCAAGATGGATGAGGGGCGCACTGAGATATTTAGAACACCTCCGTGCCTCTCTACAAAGGGAATCATCGTCAATAAGACTTGTCTCTCAGAAGGTATGGACATCTTTTTACCATTTAATACCTCATTGGAAACCTATTACCTGCATGTGTAAAGGTGAAACTCTCTTGCATGATCTTTTCTTACATAAAATAATTAAATAAAACAGCAAAGTGGTCATGTATTTCTTGCCCGCACTAGCAGGGAACACTTCAACTAACACTCAAAATACACTAACAGGAAACACTTCAACTAACACTCATAATACACTAACAGGGAACACTTAACTAGCACTCATAATACACTAACAGGGAACACTTCAACTAACACTCATAATACACTAACAGGGAACACTTAACTAGCACTCATAATACACTAACAGGGAACACTTCAACTAACACTCATAATACACTAACAGGGAACACTTCAACTAACACTCATTCAATAACTAGCTGATATACCTGGCGTTATCTGGCCTACTTTCTGGATCCAAATTTCTACCTCACCAAGTACGATCCCGTTGCATAATGGGATCTTGTTCTTGGTTGATTCCCTTTCCCCCATATGATTCCATACTTCTTTAAGATTACATACCTCATTATGATCCTGTTGCATAATGAGATCCCATTCATGATGTGAACCCTTTCCCTGATATGATCCCATACATAGATGGGGTGACATGTCCCAGTATTATCTTATTGCATAATGATTACATATATCTAAAAATATCATTAACTGAATGTGAAAGACTTACTTGCTGATCTCTTGATGAGCTAAGCTACATCTGCACCTGATGGTGATTATTACTTTTAGTAGCTAAGCTACATTCTGTACCTGGTAGTGTTAGTTAGCTTAAGTAACAAATATTTTAGTTTTTAAAATGAAAGTGTTTCACCTAATAAAATGAAAGTGTTTCACCTAGTAAAATGAAAGTGTTTCACCTAATCTTATTTGTTTGATATTTTCAGCCACACCCCCGTCACCACCCTTTGGTTTGTATGTATTCTTCAAGCCCAAGCTCAAGTGTATCTGTCAGGCCTATCTGTTCTGGGAGCGCCCAGTGGATCAGGAGAGTAGAATCAGCCAGTTCATAGTCCTCTGGGGGCCAAGCAGACCTCCATCTAGTCATGACATCGGTGTCTCCTCTATTGTCTACAACTCATCACCATACAAAATCTACGTACCCGGGGTAGGTTGAGTACATTTATGATCCTATTTTCATTTTAGAGAGAAAAAAATTGTTAGCTGTCATTCAAAAATTGAAGTCTCGCTTGTGAGAGAAGTGTTGTGTTGTTGTATTGACATTGTATGAGCGTGCGAGTTGACTTGTACGAAACACATGGTTTGTGATGTGAACTGTAAGTGTGTGTGGTCGTGGAATGTGAGGATGGCTGACTATATATAGATAGTTCAAGAGGTAACCGGGTTGATTGCAGTGGATTGTATAGGTTGATTAAAGACAGTTGTTAACCAGAACACAGTGTTTTTAAGTCTTGTTACTTGACCATAAATACTATAACATCGCTGAAATGAGTTTTTCATATGTCCGCAGTATTAACCCTGCCATATATTCAACATCCAGTCATGTTAAGAAACTATCTCTGGTCTCGGAAACCACAATAAAGTTGTCTCCTTGCTACTCTTTCTCACTTGAGTCTCAAGCTCCTTCCTTTTTCCTAGAACACACTACACACTATATGCCAGTGATGGTGAGCTTATGCCACGCGTGTCACAGACGGCACGCAGAGCCAAATCAGCCGGCACACAACTCAAATATTAATTCCTTAATCATACCACTTTGCTGGCACTTTGTGTTGGCACTTTGCTATGTAAAAGTAGGTTTTAATTGAAATTTGGGCACGCGTCCCCAAAAAGATTCACCATCACTGCTATATGCCATGCTATTACTTGTACATATTTTATAATAATAATAAATTGATAATTTATATAGCGCTGTACCCCAGTAATGAACTGGGCTCACAGCACTTTTACATGAAGATAGTAACATACATATAAGTATTAAATAAACATTCATATCATAGCAACCACATAAATGGCCCAACGTTACACAAAAGCTACGTTAATCATTAGAAGAAATGTTTCATTAATTTTGAAAATAAATTTTGAAAAGATGTGTCTTAAGGGCAGTTTTGAAGGACTAGGTAGTTGGAATACTACGGATGTGTAATGGAAGAGAATTCCATTGTTTGGCTGCACATAAAGAGAAAGACCTTTCGCCAAATTTTTTAGTGTGTTTCTTAGGAACATCCATGGCTTATGATTTTAATACTTTTTTTTTAATGCTCTTTAAGAAAACATTGACAATCTAACTTGCCCACACTTTCATGCTTCAGAATGACTCCCGAGCCTGTATGTCCTACTGGAACGCTCTAAGCATTGACAATCTAACTTGTCCCACACTTTCATGTTTCAGAATGACTCCCGAGCCTGTATGTCCTACTGGAACGTTCTAAACATTTACAATCTAACTTGCCCACACTTTCATGCTTCAGAATGACTCTCGAGCCTGTATGTCCTACCTGGAACGTTCTAAACATTTACAATCTAACTTGTCCCACACTTTCATGCTTCAGAATGACTCCCGAGCCTGTATGTCCTACTGGAACGCTCTAAGCATTGACAATCTAACTTGTCCCACACTTTCATGTTTCAGAATGAGTCACGGGCCTGTATGTCCTACCTGGAACGCTCTAAGCATTGACAATCTAACTTGTCCCACACTTTCATGTTTCAGAATGACACCCGAGCTTGTATGTCCTACCTGGAACGCTCTAAACACTACACTGTTCAGATCATCTCCCAAGCATCCAAGTTGAAGAGTGTCCCTGCAGTCTACCATTACACAACACCAGATGATATAGCTCCGTGTTATGAGGCTCCAAAACAGAACAATCTTAAAGGTATAAAATGACAATTATTTTATGCATAATTGAAAACTAGTTTTTAAAAAAAAAGCTCATCAAGAAAATGTTCAAAAGTACAATATTCATTGCACAAGAAAATTATGTTACATGTATTATATAAATAAGTAATTTTGGGCTGATTTTATTTCAATGATATCTTTTTTAATTTTTTACATTACCATTCATCCAGTTCTTTTTATTCTGTTAGATCCAATCCCTGATATTTACCCAGGCTTTTTGGGCTCCATTGACACTCAAGTAAGAGAACTCTCCAACACAACATCAACAGTCACGGAGTCACACAACAACAGTCATTCACCCGGCACCAACTCACAAATCTTATTGGTTCTATGCCTTGTAACTTGGATGTTGACAAAATGAGTTTGTATGTATAAATCCTATTGATTCTATGCCTTGTAAATTTGATGTTTACTAAATGAGTTTGTATTATGAGGTTTAGTTTTTGGTACCTGAACAGATTAACTTTTTTTTAAAAACCAGCATTAATCTAAAAGCACATGTCTGTCTGTCCTAGGGGGAACTGTTGTGTGACAGGTTGCTGTCATTTGTCTCATATTCTTGAGTGCTTCCACCAGAAGGCATTTAAATCTATTATATTTTGAATACTCTTCAACAATATTCTTCAATTGATCTGTTCTGACTGGTAGATGTGAACTAGTTTTAGGTCAAATCTCAAAAATAATTTTAAGGTATGTTGGATCGTTCCTTTAATAGTAAATTAAATTTAAATAATAGAAATAGAAATGTTAATTGTGAATGTAAAAAAAAATGCACACTGTTAACTGTAACTGGGAATTTCTCATTTAAAATGGTCTTCTCATCGCTAATATGATATTATCTTTTACAAAACCCTCGTATTGTTACAAGTATTAATTCAATGTCGTACACCTAAATGAAGTTATTAACTTGTCAGTACGTTCAAATATGTATGTCCCTTTTAAAAGCTTGAATTAATTTCTTCAAGTACATTTCCACTCAAAGCAACTGTGTAAAGGGATGTAATAATAATTAATTATATTAATAACTAGCGTACCAGTTCGCGCGCTGCAACTATTTCCAAAGAAAGGAAATTCAATGACACTCGTTAAGATAATGTTTAATTTACATAGTGTCATAAGTGTAAATATATTGTTAAAAATTAATGTATCTCTGATTGTCCTTTAAAGTTTAACACGCCTTTCATCGTAAGTCCTAAGGAAATCTTTGGGTATACTTTCTCAGAGGAAAACCAAACTTTCTTTTTTTTTCTTCCTAATATGAGGTACATATATATACTCATTATTTTAAACATTGGCTACTGTGTAAATAAATCGTTATTGACAAAACGTGGTACATAAAAATTGATAACCCGTATTAAAATAATATAAACACCTCCTTTCCTTCCTTCGGGGCCGGGGGCTTAAAACTTTTTTCATAAACTTCTCAGATTTTAACCCTTTTCAATTTTACACATACTTGAGTAATAATGACACATTTATCCGTCGGGATTAAAATTTAAATTGGCTTGATATTTTACATCTTGACCAGATTTTACCCCTGGGCTCTTAAGGGGGGGTTTACAGGTTGAAAACTTTTTTCTTTAATTACCTTATTTAAGGGATATTTAAATGTTGTGTGGGTACATTTGGATTTCAATAGATGAAAACTAAATTTAAAAAATGTGTTTTGCTTTAGTTGAGTAATCCATGATTACGTAATTTTTAATCGTATTTAAGAATCATCATAACTCAAAATCTATTAAAGATACAATGATGAATCTTTGTACTGATGATTTTTATTTTATTATTTATTTTTTAGAGCGCTTTTTCATTAAAACAAATACTTTTAAAAATGTCTTACATCTTTTGGGGGATGGGTGGGGACCGTAGCCGGCAATATGACTTCCTGTGATTGTAGCAGGCCGCATGACTTACTGTAAATGTAGCCGGCAGTATGACTTCCTGTGTCTGTAGCCGGCCGTATGACTTCCTGTGACTGTAGCCGGCAGTATGACTTCCTGTGACTGTAGCAGGCAGTATGACTTCCTGTGACTGTAACCGACAGTATGACTTCCTGTGACTGTAGCCAGCCGTATGACTTCCTGTGACTGAAGCCGGCCGTATGATTTCCTGCGACTGAATGTTGGTGCACCGAGCACTATGATTAATTAACCCTTGGATGTTGAAAATTGGCATGCATTTGTCACTTAAGATTTCTGTTGCACTGAACGATGTCATTTGAAAAGATGAATTGTACTTGCGTATGTTTGCTGAGAAATGTTTCGACTGGCTTGTATCACCCTGGGGAATGCTGATAATGGTTTGGGTGGTAAATACAATTCTGGCAATTTTTAAAATTTTCACCTTAACAGAACATTCCTGCAGTTTGTTTGAGAAGAAGGGACTTGATCAGTGAAAACTCCAATAACGTCTAATCTTGATTCTCGTTGCTTGTTTGTTTAAAAAGAAAGGAGTTGAGTAGTGTGTATTCGAGCTGTTTCAAATCTTGCTTCTCGTCGCATGTGTGTTCCTATTTATTTATTCAAGTGCTTGGGGATATACGATATTTTTTGTTTTTCCGCCTGGTGCGTACACAAATAAATCTGAAGACTTTTGACTCGTGAGCTGAATGGAAGCACGGATTCTCCAAATCTAGTCCACAAACTTGCAGTGATTGTCCCTGTGCTTTGTTGATGGTCATTGCAAATGCGAGTCGCACTGGAAACTGGAAACGTTTAAATTCAAAAGGCATATCTGTTGGGATCATTGGAATACGTGTCAACAGTACATCTTCCCCTTTGAATTCCTCCTACAATTCAAAATTGTAGCTTCAATGACATTTCTCATCATTTTCTTCACCGAAAGTCTTGTACCGTTGCAAAGTTGGGGAGAGTTGATATTTCGAAGAAGGATAGGCACCCCTTTTTAACGTTAAAATGTGTGGTGGCATACCTGGAAAATTCAGTGAATTCAAGAATTCCGTTGGGTAATTAACAACTTCGTCTTGATTCATCAAGGTATCAATTGACTTATAAGGTGTCGCTTCCCCTGGTATTCCTTTTTTAATTTTGAGATTATTGAAATCGACATCGTTATTCGTAGCAGCTAATATGGCACGTTCACTGAGCCACTGATGATTTTTGTAATTCCTAGCTATATTAGGAAAAACTTTTTGAATCAATTCGTCTTTGCTTCACACCATTGTTACAAAAATTTGTTGGCAATGAGATACACTGTGTCGTTCTGTTGATTGCTGTCGTCCCATTCACGATATCTAGCAATTGTTTTGAGAAAAATTCTGCGGAGTAATCATTTTGTAGTTGAACACGCATATTTGTTGACAAAGTCAATTTCTTTACATGTCGCCATAGAATTGATGATTTGAGACAGGCATTAAGTTCATCAGCTGGTGTTGAACGTTGTTAAAACTGGCAGAGTTTGGAGGAAAATCACCTGACAATGAAATAAGTGCCCCACCAAAGGGCTGTCCATTGCACCTCAAATCTTGCAGTGTACGATCAAGCGCTTCCAATGCTATTTTGTGAGCCATCGTGCATTCGTCCCATGTGATAAGTTCACATGTTTGGAGAACGTTTCCCATTCCTGAGTTTTTGGTGATATTTCATGTTAACGTATAAGTGACTTGCAAATTCAAGGGCAATTTCAGTGCTGAATGCGCTGTTCAACCACCACCCAAAAGTGTTGCCGCAATGCCAGATGATGCAATAGCTAGTGCAATTTTGTTCCGTGATCGTATGGTTGCTAAAATGATTGAAATGAGAAATGTTTTGCCTGTACCTCCGGGTGCATCTATGAAGTACAATCCACCGCTTTGATTTTTAATTGCTTGCATGATTTTATCATATACAATGCGTTGCTCTGGAACCAATTTTGGAAGATTGTTTACAACAATTGTACACATATCATCAACATCAAAATGTGTTTCACGTTGCAAATCACGATAATAAGCATCATTAGCAGATCGATCCGGTGCACACTGCCCCAACTGCACCAATCCTTTGTTAGCTGTTGCCAAACATATATCCTCGATAGAACATAACGCCTCGTTATATACGTTCGGTGTGAATTGCATGTCCGAATTCGTTGCTCGTAAACGAAGTAGGATGTCTTCACTCATGTGAACTTTGTATTTTTCCCAAAGATCGTTCGGATTGGATGGGAAACACGTTGTCAACATTATTGCAAACAACGTGCGTATTTGTTGTGGATGAGCTGCATTCGATGCATCAGAGAGCGTTGTGTTCCAATGGGCATCGTTTTCAAGAAGATTTAACTCTTGGCAAGCTTCTCGATAGGTCACACATACTTCACCATTTACTGTCCTTAAGTCTTGGAAAGATTTCGCTCCACGTACGTTAACTAATAGTAACCTTAAGTAAAAACACTCTTGATTGTTTGGGTGAACTGTATATAGACGGCCTAAAGAGTCTGACTAATATAAATGTTGATATCCTTCAACGCGTTTTCCTTGTTTCTGACGTTGAAACTATTTCGCTGATGCATTCCGTGTGTAGTATTTAGGAACTTCTGAGTAAAGTAGCGTTCTCGCAAACAAATCATCCTTGCACAATGAGAAGAACCCAGTTAACGTTGTTTGCGGTGGTGAAAGTACTCGTTCATGTACATTTTTCGTTGTAAAATACACGCACTGTCCATTTTCAAGATGCACTGCCAAATGAACGACCTTTGGATGACGTTCATGAATGAGAAAATACGCCAAACAGTGTCATTGCTACTAATGTAGTGTCCCACTTGATACGGTTCGATTTCATCGATTGTTGCAGATGTACTTCCCACTCCAAATACTGCTATATCGCTTCCTTTGTTCACAGATTTTCAAATATATTTGATAGATTTCACTGAATTGTAATACTCGACATTGATGTGCGCTTTGAACGTCTTTGAGAGTAATGGTGAATACAGCACAACCCAAAGATTATCAACTTCAATGTCATTGTTGCGCACTTTTAGAGTTGTGACATTGTCACCATCTTCCGATGATCATCGACGATATTGTGGATATCCATCATTTCCAGTGATAGTTTCAGCCTGTAAGGCTCTTGGATAGCATTTTGTGCATTTGCCATCCTTCATGCACGGAGAATTGTTGTTGATCGCGCCACATGGACCATGAATCATGTTTTTGGCAACTACTTCTAATAAGTCTAGATCAGAGTTGATATCTGGTAACCCTGCTGAGATGACTTCATCAATTTTATCCGGTGTCACTTTGTCAATCAACCAAATCAAAATGTGTGCATGCGGTAATCCTCTTTTCTGTCACTCAATAGAATACATCCAACAGCGTGTCTCAACAAAAACATGATCTTTGACAATGAAATCCATCACACATTTCAATTGTTGTTTGAACACCAGTGTGATGATGTCATGGCGATCCGAAGACAATTGTCCAGGCAACAAAAGTTCTTTAATTTCATCCCACGTAGGATTGCAGGTGAATGTTATGAACAAATCTGGATGTCCATATGCGCAAACATATGTCATTGCATCCTGTGCGTATTCATGTAAGTGCCGTGGACTTCCTGTGAATATTGCTGGCAGTTTGACCATTTTCCCCAGTTCATTGGGATTCCCATCAGCAGCTATAGCGTCGCGTATATGAATATGCTCTTCTGATCGCAGTTTATTTTGATTCAATCAAATGAAGAGAAATCGCTCGGTCTCGATTTTTGCATACATGTCGACGACAAATTGATGGAACAATTGCCGACATAATAAAATGTGATTGACTTGGTTCGGACGAATCATCAACTGATATGAATAGTATTTCATGGCACTGACTTTCTTATTTGTCTCCTTTGTAGGATTTCTCATTTTGATGTTAAAATGATATCTTTCTTCTCCTGGCCATAATAAAATTGGATATTGTAATGCATCGTATGATCGATGAGTTTCAGAGACTTGCTGAACATTACCATCTCTGCGATGAAGAACTATATCACACGAGTTTAATTCTTCACCAACTATGACAATCACCACTTCATTAATTGTTGGTGCGTTGGATTGTCTTTCGTGTTGGCCGGCTGGTGTTTTGTCAGCTCTAATAACAACAACATATTTATCAGTTGGCATTTGCTCGACTGCCGTTCTAAACAGTCGAACTAATTTATTGTGTTGATCGAAAAAATCTTGTAATGCAGCAACAATTTCTGGTCTAGTGCTGATATGGTATTGACAACGTTGATCAACTTGCCTTTCTGCAGCCCCTGTCAAGTTCTAGGGAATTGTATGACTCACAAGGCTTAAACTCAATAAGTCAAAACACCATCAGAAGAATCTATCTTTTAATTGAACAAAGAAATCCTTGAATACATAATAATAACAACACTGTCCTTGCTCTCAGCTATAAAACTGTCCCTCTCGCATAACTCTCTATTCACGTCATCCCCTCACCACTCGACGTCACACCAGGCATGTGTCAAAATAGTGCGCATTGTCCAACAGTCTAACATTAACATTCCCAAAGTGGGAAAACCCCATTAGACTATAATATTTCCCTGACAGTCCACATGAAATAAATTTGGAGAAATTTGTGATCTGAATCCGGAAGTGGTAGAAGAGACCCAGCACGATGGTAAATTTGCCCTTGAACTTTGAACGTTGGCATATATTGGTCACATATAATTTCAGTTGCACCAAAAGATGTCATTTTGAAACATGAATTGTACTTGCATATGTTTCGACTGGTTAGTCTCACCTGATGCCAACGATGATAACAGTTCGGGTGGTAAATGCAATTTTGGCAATTTCACTTTTTCACCTACGCAGCACATTCCTGGGGTTTCATTTTTTAATTTCAAGGCCCCTTAAAAATGGCATAATCTGTCAATTTTTCCAATATCCGCACTTCGATGAAGACTGTATTCATAATCTGCATCGTAATGGAACGCAGCAAGTTTCAAATCATTGTGCAGATTCCGCCTGAATTGATTATTTCGTTCTCCATTTGTTCCCGATCTTTCTCTCCGTTGTTCAACTGTTTCATTCGATCGGGCTTGAGCAACACGTATTCGATTGGCTAGCAATCTTGATTCACGTTATTTGTTTGTTTGAGATGAACAGACTCGAGCATTGCGTACTCGATTACCTTCTAATCTTGATTGATGTTGCTTATTTGTTTGAGAAGAACGGGCCTGAGAAGTTTGTAATGGAACAGCTACTGACCGTGCTTCAATTTGCTCATCTGTTTCTGAAGCTGTAAATTTCTTTTTCTTTTGTGCTTCAGATGTAGATCGATTAATACATTTTCGTTTAGGGGGCATGATTGTTTATTTTTTAACACGTGTAGCATTCACACCATGCAGAAAATACGTCATTCTGATGACAGCCGGACGCAATAATACTGCCATTCAACGAAAGAGCATTTTAGTGTTCATATACGGAGAGCCTAGAACGCACCCGAAATTGGCGCATCTTAAATCTATCTATCTATCTATCTATCTATCTATCTATCTATCTATCTATTTATCTATCCATATATCTATCAATCTATCTATCCATCCATCCATCTATCTATTTATCTATCCATCTATCTATCCATTTATCTTTCTATCCAACCATCTATCCAGCCATCCATCCATCCATAATTGACAGTAGAAGTTCAATATCCCATAGTATATTTAATATGGGCTGTCAAGTATTATGTATCAGGAATCATCCATTAACTCAGTATGCAATGTTTAAAAAAACAACTAATTTAGTGAATTTAGCTCATTTAATAAAATAGGACATGTTGGGACCCCGGCTGCCTATTAGTTGTAATTTTAAAAAATAATTATGTCAGAAACCTTTGCTGGAGTGTATTCAGCAACTTTCCTAATTTTATATTGCCGGTCTAATAAATAATTTAATACTTATAAAGCTTATATGAGAAAAAAATCTGGGGCCCCCGGGCCCAATAGGTGCGACATGTAAAGTTTGAAACACCTGTTTATTTGTATATGGATCGTAATGGATATTTTAATCAATATTTGTCAAAATCTTTAACAATTGAATGGGGAAAAAAAACATTAACGTTTACGAAAAAAGGTATTTGGGGCCCCTGGGTCCAAAGGAATGCACATTAAGAGTTCAGTGACCTATATTATTTTAATATAGGCTCTCATGTTCTTATATACCAAGTTTGGTCAAGATCTATTAATTTTAGCAGAATCTAACACTTAAATTAATTTTCATTTAGCACATATTAGCAATGACTGCCTTTATGGGCCCCCAGGCCCAATCAGTGCAAGAAAAGAACTTTTAAGTACCTGCTTATTGCAGTCAGGATCATAATTGATATATTTGTCAATATTTTTCAAGGTCGTGTAAAATCAAAATGGGAATTAAGTCTTAAACGCTTATGAAAAAAAAGATTTTGGGCCCCCGGGCCCGAAGGAATGGACATTAGGAGTTCAATGCCCTATGGTATTTTAATATGGGCTATCAAGTTTTTATTTACCAAATTTGGTCAAGATCCATACATTTTCCAAGTAGCTAACACTTTAACTAATTTTTATATAGTTCATATAAAAAACAAACATTTTGGGCCCCCGGCCCCCCATGAGTGTCAATGTTCAACAAATTTTTTATTATTAACCATTCCGGAAGCATACTCAACAATTTCCTAAAATTTCATGGTGATCGGATGAATGGTTTAGTCAGCTATAAAGGACAAACATAAATACATACTGTACTTTGATTTTTATATATATATATAATGATCTTCTGTATAGAAGGGAGCATCTGTAACTGTGTTAAGAGATATACTTGTGTATTAAAGGTTGTGAGGATTTCATTTCTATGCTAAGAAATCTTTGTCACTTTACATATGTTGATTATAAAAGCGAAGTGAACATAATGTCATAATGCTAGTGGTCAAGATTTTTATCGAACAATAAGGTTTATATGTTTTCTCTTATGTGAATGTGTGATCTGCAGTTTATGTTCAGTTGTTTTGCATTAGCTGCAGTAGCTCAAGTATTATTTGCTATAAATCCAACCAAAGATGTCAATTTGGAAAAAAAACAGATGATGTATGAATTTATTTTTTTGTCACGTATTCTGATTTTTTTTTATGTGGGACTTCATACAAGTTAGGGGTCTACCGATATGTCTTTTTGCCGATATTACCGATACCGATATTACCGATATTTTTTTTGCCGATATGAGTGCCGATATGAGTATTTGTTAGGACAAAAACCAGCGGTAATATTTGATGACGTCATTCTTAAATTTATCACTCGTAATTATTTATCTTTTATATTAGGGGACTACCGATAAGCATTTTTGCCGATATTACCGATATTTTTTTCCGATATGAATATTTGTTAGAACAAAAACCAGCGGTCTTATTTGATGACATCATTCTTAAATTTATCACTCCTAATTATTTATCTTTTATATTAGGGGTCTACCGATAAGCATTTTTGCCGATATTACCGATATTTTTTTTCTGATATGAGTGCCGATATGAGTATTTGTTAGGACAAAAACCAGCGGTAATATTTGATGACGTCATTCTTAAATTTATCACTCGTAATTATTTATCTTTTATATTAGGGGACTACCGATAAGCATTTTTGCCGATATTACCGATATTTTTTTCCGATATGAATATTTGTTAGGACAAAAACCAGCGGTCTTATTTGATGATATCATTCTTAAATTTATCACTCCTAATTATTTATCTTTTATATTAGGGGTCTACCGATAAGCATTTTTGCCGATATTACCGATATTTTTTTCCGATATGAGTGCCGATATGAGTATTTGTTAGGACAAAATTAACAGCGGTCATATTT
This sequence comes from Ampullaceana balthica, assembly GCA_944989445.1. Classification (NCBI taxonomy): domain Eukaryota; kingdom Metazoa; phylum Mollusca; class Gastropoda; family Lymnaeidae; genus Ampullaceana; species Ampullaceana balthica. Next base: position 270,281 of record CALYLW010000075.1, on the reverse strand, counting down.
GATGACGTCATTCTTAAATTATCACTCGTAATTATTTATATTTTATAATTAAGGGGTCTACCGATATCCAGTTTTGCCGATATTAACGATTTTTTTCCCCGAAACGAAGTTTCCGATGTGTTTACAAGTTCCAGATCATGACCTACATAGGACTCATAACAAAACTAACCGTCCTTTATAAAAATGTACAAGCAAAATTAGGAAGTCCTTTTGAAACTTCAACCTTGACTCATAATTATTAATTCTAACCAATAGTGTAATGGCTTTTGCACACGGCCACCTTTATTTTTATGAATGAAACAATGAGGACCATATAATAGTAATACTAGTAATAGAATGAAAATGAGGTTAAAGGTTGAATGGTTGCCAATGACAACAAGTCTTCACACGGTACATTTTTGTTATTCCATACGAAACGAAATGTTTTAGACATCTGCGATTCTGCGTGCATCTTTGCTATTAGAGCAATTACGTGAACATAATGTTTACATGTTATACATTTATTAGAGCAATTACGATATACTTGGCATCGGCACTATTTACACAGTATTTCTGAGCATACGAAAATCGGCCGATACCTAAACAATATCAAAGCACATGGCACACTGTATCGTGGCTGCACATATTAATACTAGGACTCTTTTGACTATTTCAATACCGGTATCGGGATCGATATATTAATTTGTCAAGATATTTTAAATCTAAATGATAGGTTTTTTTTGTTTCCGTTTTTTTTGGGGGGGTCAAAATGTCACTTATTATGAAATATCGGTGATGTTAATATCGGGACCTTTACAAGCTACCGATAACGATATTGCCGATATCCAGATATCGGTGCCGATATATCGGCCAGCCGATATATCGGTAGACCCCTAATACAAGTGTATATAATTTTTAAAAACAAATATTGGGGAACTCAGTTGCTGTAAAGAACACATTTTGACAGCAAGTCAATCAAACAAAACTAATGCTTTCATTTTTTAAACTAAGCTATTTGTATTTGAAATTTAAAAAAAGATCACAATTCCCCAATCCAGCATTGGTTTGCCATAACTGTTAATTGTCTAGCAATAATTTGCTTTCATTAGAATGTTTTTTAATTTTAAAATGATGTTTTTATATTGAGTTTTTTTACAATTGGTGAACTGGTTAAGTTACTAGTGTAGCAGAAAATCATTTCACATTTCCATCTACTCATTGTTCCTATAATAATGTCACATCTCCATCTACTCGTTGTTCCTATAACAATGTCACATCTCCATCTACTCGTTGTTCCTATAATAATGTCACATCTCCATCTACTCATTGTTCCTATAATAATGTCACATCTCCATCTACTCATTGTTCCTATAATAATGTCACATCTCCATCTACTCATTGTTCCTATAACAATGTCACATTTCCATCTACTCATTGTTCCTATAATAATGTCACATCTCCATCTACTCATTGTTCCTATAATAATGTCACATCTCCATCTACTCGTTGTTCCTATAATAATGTCACATCTCCATCTACTCATTGTTCCTATAATAATGTCACATCTCCATCTACTCATTGTTCCTATAATAATGTCACATCTCCATCTACTCGTTGTTCCTATAATAATGTCACATCTCCATCTACTCGTTGTTCCTATAATAATGTCACATCTCCATCTACTCATTGTTCCTATAACAATGTCACATCTCCATCTACTCATTGTTCCTATAATAATGTCACATCTCCATCTACTCGTTGTTCCTATAACAATGTCACATCTCCATCTACTCATTGTTCCTATAATAATGTCACATCTCCATCTACTCGTTGTTCCTATAACAATGTCACATCTCCATCTACTCATTGTTCCTATAATAATGTCACATCTCCATCTACTCATTGTTCCTATAATAATGTCACATCTCCATCTACTCATTGTTCCTATAACAATGTCACATCTCCATCTACTCGTTGTTCCTATAATAATGTCACATCTCCATCTACTCATTGTTCCTATAATAATGTCACATCTCCATCTACTCATTGTTCCTATAATAATGTCACATCTCCATCTACTCGTTGTTCCTATAATAATGTCACATCTCCATCTACTCATTGTTCCTATAATAATGTCACATCTCCATCTACTCATTGTTCCTATAACAATGTCACATCTCCATCTACTCGTTGTTCCTATAATAATGTCACATTTCCATCTACTCATTGTTCCTATAACAATGTCACATCTCCATCTACTCATTGTTCCTATAATAATGTCACATCTCCATCTACTCATTGTTCCTATAATAATGTCACATCTCCATCTACTCATTGTTCCTATAACAATGTCACATCTCCATCTCCTCATTGTTCCTATAATAATGTCACATCTCCATCTACTCATTGTTCCTATAATAATGTCACATCTCCATCTACTTATTGTTCCTATAACAATGTCACATCTCCATCTACTCATTGTTCCTATAACAATGTCACATCTCCATCTACTCATTGTTCCTATAATAATGTCACATCTCCATCTACTCATTGTTCCTATAATAATGTCACATCTCCATCTACTCATTGTTCCTATAATAATGTCACATCTCCATCTACTCATTGTTCCTATAACAATGTCACATCTCCATCTACTCATTGTTCCTATAACAATGTCACATCTCCATCTACTCGTTGTTCCTATAACAATGTCACATCTCCATCTACTCGTTGTTCCTATAATAATGTCACATCTCCATCTACTCGTTGTTCCTATAACAATGTCACATCTCCATCTATAACAATGTCACATCTCCATCTACTCGTTGTTCCTATAACAATGTCACATCTCCATCTACTCGTTGTTCCTAAAAACAATGTCACATCTCCATCTACTCATTGTTCCTATAATAATGTCACATCTCCATCTACTCATTGTTCCTATAATAATGTCACATCTCCATCTACTCATTGTTCCTATAATAATGTCACATCTCCATCTACTCATTGTTCCTATAACAATGTCACATCTCCATCTACTCATTGTTCCTATAACAATGTCACATCTCCATCTACTCGTTGTTCCTATAACAATGTCACATCTCCATCTACTCGTTGTTCCTATAATAATGTCACATCTCCATCTACTCGTTGTTCCTATAACAATGTCACATCTCCATCTACTCGTTGTTCCTATAATAATGTCACATCTCCATCTACTCATTGTTCCTATAACAATGTCACATCTCCATCTACTCATTGTTCCTATAACAATGTCACATCTCCATCTACTCATTGTTCCTATAACAATGTCACATCTCCATCTACTCATTGTTCCTATAACAATGTCACATCTCCATCTACTCATTGTTCCTATAACAATGTCACATCTCCATCTACTCATTGTTCCTATAACAATGTCACATCTCCATCTACTCATTGTTCCTATAACAATGTCACATCTCCATCTACTCATTGTTCCTATAACAATGTCACATCTCCATCTACTCATTGTTCCTATAACAATGTCACATCTCCATCTACTCATTGTTCCTATAACAATGTCACATCTCCATCTACTCATTGTTCCTAAAGATAAGTTTCTGTTGTGCCATATTTTCAAATGGATCTGTTTATTTAAACAAAAGTATTTAACATAATGTTTTTTAGACCTCATTTGATGGTCATGCCATTTCTGTAATATACTATCGTTATATGATATTGAGTATTTTATTCCAGTGTTCAGGTTGATGTCAAACTTTCATAATTACCTGCTGTACTAAATCATGTTACTAAACAACAGTAGAGTGCCTTTCTGTACTACTTGACAAAGTGAACTGTAACCTTTATGGCTATTGCAATGTTCATGCCTTAGTCTTTATGTCTCATGAATATCTTTGCGAAGTGGTAGCCCTATTATTGTACAAAGAGGGGGCTATATTAGTCATTCTTAACCTGTGCTCTAGATTAGCTATCATACTTTAAATGGTCTTTGTTCTAGATTAGCTATCATACTTAAAATTACTTTTGAAAATATTTTTTTTTAAAAAGCAACATACAGATGACAACCATTTTGAAACAAATAACATAATTGGAGTACATTTTGAGCTCTTTAAATTTTACTGTTTTTAATTCTCTTTATGTGCACATATCTGCACCGGTGCATCTCTTTGTAATCATAATTCATACAAAATTTTTTTCAGGCAGATATCTCATCATTTTATAGCCGAACTATTTCTCTGTTATATTTGAGTCTATTATCCCTGTATATTTAATGGAGTTGGATGAATCATAATGCCGATGACATATTAAAAGTATTTTATGAAGTAAAAGCAGGATTCAGTTGTATACTGAGTAGAATAAATGACGGCCTCTCAGTGGAGGTTAGGATTAATTTAATTTTTTTTAAACAACATTCCAGAACTATTTCTTCTTCCCTCTATTTACATCCATATTAAATATATACACTAAAGCGTTTGGAGTAATCAATATGGAGATTTAGCATGCAATTGAGGATGGCAAAAGTGGGGCGTGTCTTGATAAATCATTTTTACATTTATTCAAAAATTCTTTATAATCAAAAAAATATCACAATGTAATTTGATGAATTACAGCCATAATGTTGCCTTGCATTTTTAAATATTGACCATTGACTATTAACAAGCAAGAAATTACTCCAATAATGCTCCATAGAAGTAGTGATATGAGTATAATGTTTATTCCACCAAATGTCTATGGTACCGTCTGTCCTTAGAGCAGGGGTTCCTAACCAGTGGTGCATGCACCCCCAAGGGGTGCATGAGCAGGTTCCAGGGGGTGCATGAACGATTCAGAGAAAAAGAGAAAAAAAAAGAGGAAGAAAAAAAAAGAACGAAAAAGTGATAATCTGAAAATGTAAACCATAAGCAAGGCATGCCGCGTCAAAGGGCGCCCATATACAACCTTTACTCGTTCACCCATCGTTCTGCGCATGTCGAAAATTGACGGAAAAACGTGTTCGCAAAATGAACGGTTCGCTCTAAGTTTTCCTCGGAATTTCGTGTTATACGTCACAGTTTTCTAAATAATAATGGCTTCCGGTGACCCTCTCACTGTTTTGAGCGGATGTAAACGTTGGGATTTGTAAATCCCTTATATTAACTTCGCGGCCGTCTCTGTCGTCATCTCTCTTATCATCTCTCTCTCTCTCTGTCTTGGGCTCGGCGGGCGGAAAAACAGAAGTCAAAAATGACCCACTTCCCATGATCCGATCGAACTGAAATTTGGCACACGGACTCGTCTAACCTAACAATGCATCGTATCAAAATTTCAGATCGATCGAAACGTACCGTAATTAAATTAATGCATTTTTAGTTTATCCTTATATGAGGTATGTAATTCAAATTCACTGTTTGTTTTTGTTTTTTTTTCTCCCACTTCCACGTGAGTTTGAGTTGACGCCGACCGTCGTGTTGACGCCGACCGTCGTGCCGACACCCCCCTCACAGCCCACCCCCCATTTATTAAAGACAAGGGACATTACTCGGTGTCAGTCTGTAAATGTTTGAAAATAATCAATACTGTTAGTTATGTCTCATATATAAGGGATTTATAGTCAAAGACTTTGTTTTTACGGGTTTGTTTATAAATCCCTTATATTAACTTCGCGGCCGTCTCTCATCATCTCTCTCATGGGCTCGGCGGGCTGAAAAACAGAAAGTCAAAAATGACCCACTTCCCATGATCCGATCGAACTGAAATTTGGCACACGGACCCGTCTAACCTAACAATGCATCGTATCAAAATTTCAGATCGATCGAACGTACCGTAATTAAATTAATGCATTTTTAGTTTATCCTTATATGAGGTATGTAATTTAAATTCACGGTTTGTTATTGTTTTTTTTGCCACGTGAAATTTTGAGCTGACGCATTGAGGCGACCCAACGAAGCGACGGGCGCTTTTGTTTACATTTTACGTGTCACTCTGAGCTCGGTCAAGCGAATCGGTGACCAGACTTTTCCCCTCTCCCCCCCTCACCCACCCCTCATTAGGGTTATGATGCAAAGTTGAGTTAAGACAGATTCAGTCTGTAAATGTTTGAAAATAATCAATACTGTTAGTTATGTCTCATATATAAGGGATTTATAGTCAAAAACTTTGTTTTTACGGGTTTGTTTTATTCCTTCACTTTTATTGCTCGGTACGCTGTAAAGGTCTTAATAACGTTAATTTTAAGCCAATATTCGTCCTTGAAAACTAAAAGTCTTGAGTTGAGCATCCAATTACGGTCATTAAAAACATCAACTTCGTCAGTTAAAAATTTGCTTGTGACTGGTACGATTTTCCGTTTGTCATCACCCTCACAAAATCGTTTATAAATAAAAACGTGGTCATAAAAAAAGAGACAGAGAGAGAGAGAGAGATTTTACACAAAAGCAACAGTGCTTCCTCTGTGGAAAAATCCTGTGCAATGACAACATGAAGACTGTTAGACCCCGAGAGCACTTGGAGAAAGTCCATCCATCCAATTCCAAGGGCAGTGTTGAGGTCTTCAAGCAGAAGAGAGCTTGCTTCTTGACCTCAGGTACCTTGACCAAGCTTGGATTTTCTTTGTCACATAAACCAGCACTGGAGGCATCATTCAAGGTTGCATATCTTATCGCAAAGAACAAGAAGCCCCCACACCATTGGAGAAACTTTAGTGAAGCCTTTTGCTCTGGAGATGGTGGAACTGATGTGTGGTCACCAGCAGAGGAAGCAGGTTGAGAAAGTTCCTTTGTCCAATGACACTATTCATTCCAGGATTAGGGACATGGCTGCAGACTTTCTGGACCAAGTCTTGTACGAGATGAGAAGCAGTCCTTTTCCATTTAGCATGCAGTTGGATGAATCAACCGATGTAGCACAATGCAGTCAGATTCTTGTATTTGTGAGATTCGTTCACAGTGGATTGCTGAAGGCGGAATTTCTCTTTTGTAAGCAACTCCTAGCTTCTACCAAAGCTGCTGATGTGCATCAGCTAGTCAGGGCATTCTTCACTGAAAACCAGTTTGACTGGACTTCACGAATTTCTTCAATTTGCACAGGTAATGCTCCCTCCATGCTCGGTAATAAGTCAGGATTTTCAGCACTGGTAAAGAAAGAAATTCCAGATATTGTTACTACACACTGTATCCTTCATCATCAGGCACTGACATGTAAAACTCTACCTCCAACCTTGAAGTCAGTTCTTTCTACTGCAGTCCAAGTTGTAAATTTTATCCGCTCACATGCCTTGAACCACTGCCTCTTCAACTTCAAGTTGTTCTGTCAGGAGGTGAGCTCTGAGCATAAAGTTCTGCTCTAACACACTGAGGTGCCCTGGTTGTCCAGGGGACGGATACTTTCTCGGTTAGTAGAACTGAGAGTGGAGCTTTCCATTTTCTTGCGAGAAAAAGACAGTGACCTTGCTGACAAGTTTGACTGTCCAAATTTCATTCATTACTTGGTATACCTGGCTGACTTCTCCATCTTGAATGAGTTGAACACATCTCTCCAAGGGCCTGCTGTGATTGTAATGGATGCAACTGAGAGATTGCTAGCCTTCCTTAACAAACTGCCACTATTCCAGCGACGTCTAGAAAAGGATGAAGTTGTAATATCTGCTGCAGAAGGAAGCACCGAGGGATCACTGCCCGACAACATCAAATGGGAAATTTCAGAGCACCTTTCAACATTGAAAAGGTCCTTTGATGGGTATTTCTGTCAAGAAATTGCTAGGAAAGACCTTTGGATTCGCAATCCTTTTCTCTGTGACTTGGACAAAATTGTTGACAGTGACCTTGCTAAAGATGACCTGATTGATTTGAGAACCAGAGAAGTACTGAGGAGTGCCTTCACTTGCAATACCTTGATTGAATTTTGGTGCGCCCAGCTAGATTCCTACCAACAACTAGCCAAGAGGGCAGTACTGACTCTCCTTCCATTAACCACAACCTATCTCTGTGAAGGATTCTTCACACCTTTGACGATAATAACCAAGGAAAGGAAAAAGTTGAATGCAGAGGATCACATGAGAGTTGCTTTGTCCAAAACAGTCCTCAGATTTAAATCACTGATTGATCATAAGAAGCAGCAGATCTCTGACTAAATTCCATGTTGCCTATTGTCAAAACTGTTATGCTCCTAAAATAAACATAGTTTATTATGCATTTTCTGCAAGTTTCACGAGGGGGTGCATGAACTTTTTTGGGCATCTGAAGGGGTGCTTGGACACCAAAAGGTTAGGAACCACTGCCTTAGAGGATGATGGTATTGTCTCCTCATCTTCACCACCACCTTTCTCCTGGCTTCACTCCTAGCTGCGAAGGTGGCTTCCGCAGCTTGAGTGCTCTTGCGTACTTTTGACCACCAGAGGGTGCTCTCCTCGGCGATGGCCTCCCACGTTTTGTAACCAGTAACATTTTTCTTGCGGACGTCCCTGTAGCGCAGGCAGGGACGACCGCTTTTTTATGACCAGTTGCCAGCTCTCCACCATATGCTCAGCATATATGTGATAGAATTTTTACTAAAAATTTTAAAACATCTGATGCCAGTACCAACTTTAGGCCTTGACACTAGACATTGGATTAAAAGTGGAAGAAATAAAATGTTTTAAACTGTTTCATATTTCTCAAAATCCCTGTGAGAATTCCGCAGCGACCCACCCCATTGTCTTTGTGATTTTAATGCCATTTTTTAAGGCTTTTATTCGTGATCTAACGCCCAGGAAAAATGCCCGGGTTTTGTCCTTTCTCATGACCCGCCAAAGGCAACTTGAAGCCCAGAGCCATGCAGTGAATGTTGTGGAGGGGACACCGGTCAGTGGTGAGAACCTTTGACAATTTTTGTTAACTGTAGTGGGACCCGCTCATGTCATCATGTGTTATGTCATCACATAAATGACTTTTTAGACTTGTTATTGTGGGGCTATTTTGAAATCTCATTTATATTGGAATAAAGGTGTCTAAAAATAAGTGCATGGAAGGGAGGCTTTTATCATTTTAGTTTTTGTGTGTTTTTTTGTACATACAATGTGATTTGCCACTTTAAGGAAAACACAACTAAATATTTATCCTTGTATCTTAATATTTCTTCTCGTTACTGATACTGATATATAATATTCTTGTACAATTTAATTAATTTTTATTTTTATACTTAACACCTGTTATTTAGTTAATTTAGTTAAGAATAATATGAAAAAGCAAGTGTAAAAAGAAAATAATTCTACATTTAAATTTTAAATCTGTCATTTTTAAAATTGAATGTCACCCATTCCATCATGTTGTCTTGTTACCATGTGTGTTGTTACCATGTGTTTTGTTACCATGTGTCTATACTGCTCTGAGCTGTTTGGTTGTCAAATCTCTTTGACCTGTTAAAAAAATTTTCCTCATAGTCTCAGCACAAGTTTTTAACAATGCAGGCCAGTCTTGTTTCTTATTTAATGCGACACCTCTGCCTTATAGTTTAATAAGTAATTTTTTCATGATATGTACTTTCATTTCTCTTTCAAAGTTTCTCTCAAAAAAATTGTAACTAATATTATGAACATTGCCTTTCTTTAAAAATGAAGAAGAGTTTTTTTTAAAAACTCATTTTTCTACCAATAAGCTCTATGCTGCGGGTCATTCAACCCCTCTATTCTGTATGTTATACAACACCTATGTCCTGTATGTCGTACAAAATCTCTGTCCTGTATGTCATACAAAATCTCTGTCCTGTATGTCATACAAAATCTCTCTCCTGTATGTCATACAAAATCTCTGTCCTGTATGTCGTACAAAATCTCTGTCCTGTATGTCGTACAAAATCTCTGTCCTGTATGTCATACAAAATCTCTGTCCTGTATGTCATACTGTCCTGTAACTAACTGTAAGTCATACACCTCTGTGCTCTATGTCATACAACACCTCTATCCTGTGTTTCATATGGTAAAGTTTTCATTTCAAGCAAAATATACTTAAAAGATGTATTATTTTTTTATAAATACATGTAATTGATTTAGTAGTTTTATGGAGTTAAATCTATTGTAATGGCTAAATCAGTGTTTGAATTTTGATTTGATAAAAAAAAATTAAGAAAAATTATTCTCAATTCCTGTGATCTCTTGGCAGAAAACAGCGCTCAATTAAAAATGTTATTTCCAATTAATAGATATGACATATGATTGAAAGCGAAGGCTGACTGACTTGTGTTTGAATTGATTAAAATTTAAGTTGGAAATAAAGGAAGCTTTGGTAAGATAAATAATTCATTGGGTGATACTTGTAATTATTTTCTGAAATTATGGATCCTTGTTTTGTACAGTTTTGAAGTGCGACTTATTTATATGTTAGATCTATTGTATCATGTTCATTAAATTGCATTGTAACTTTTTTAAAGGCTGCTGTATAGACATTTAATCTCATTGAACTGCTACTTTGTGACAATGTTGAGGAGATACTGTATGTAAATGTCTCATTTGTCACATCTACTCTAAACAGTGCATTTATCAAATTGTTAGCTTTATACCCTTGGCCGGTATTTGAGGAATACTGTTGTGACATGTTTGTTTATTTGTATATTTATTTATTAAACATGGCATTAGGAGAGTAAAGCAAAGAGAAATTAAACTTGAACCAACATTAAAACGTTTCACAAATTCATATTTACTGTGTTTGTATGGTGTTATTTTTTAATTAGTTCATCAAGTGGGAAATTTTTATAAATTTGAACCTTACCTGGGTTGTTAGACATTTTTATAAATTTGAACCTTAGCTGGGTCAAGTAGGAAATGTTGGGTAATTTGAACCTTAGCTGGGTCAAGTAGGAAATGTTGGGTAATTTGAACCTTAGCTGGGTCAAGTAGGAAATGTTGGGTAATTTGAACCTTAGCTGGGTCAAGTAGGAAATGTTGGGTAATTTGAACCTTAGCTGGGTCAAGTAGGAAATGTTGGGTAATTTGAACCTTAGCTGGGTCAAGTAGGAAATGTTGGGTAATTTGAACCTTAGGAACACTTTGGTCTTAATTGGACAATTAGCGTCGCCAACATTGTTGAAAGAAGAGCTTGTCACTCACTAGTGGCACTGGCTATTCATATTCTTGGAGTGTCACACAATCTAAAATATGTGCAACAAAGACATGATAGCTTTTCATGACCGTTCATTAAAAAATGCAAGACTAGACATAAACATAAGCGTAGCACGCAATAATCTTCTGTCTAGAAGGAGCGTCTGTATCATAGAATATCCCCTGCGTTATCAACTAAGTTTTGAATGCGGATACTATGTTGGTTTTCCTGGCTTGTTCAGGCAACCAATTGCATGACCGAATGTCAGACGGGAAGGACGATGATTTTTCTGTTTGTCATTGGCATAGCGTTTGTCAGGGGCAAGGAGGCAAATACCCCAGGCGTCACATTTTTAGGGGCGGCAAATTCCTCGTCATTGATAAGCTTCATATAAAAAATTTTTTAGTCCAAGTGGAGCTATTGCCGGTAATAATCAAAATAAAATAAAAACCTAATAAGAAATTAGTCAAATTCAAGATGAGCTCAATATTGTTTTAGAAGATACAGTTTGCAAAAAACTCAACTCTCAGGTATAAGTTATCAAATATTATTATACTATTAAAACTCCATATATTTCACATAAAGTTCAAACAAAGTCCCGTTGTGTGATATGTAAATATTGAAAATCAGAAGGTAGACGTTATAGTTGTAGAACAAATGTGTCACTAGCGGGGGTGTGGATCGCACCGGGTGATACCATCACAAGGGGTGACACCAGAGGATAAAATTATATTGTCTCATTTAGCACTGGCTGACTCGGAGGAGGTCTATGGGGTAAGTTGTGAAGGGGTGACACCGCACTGGCTGGCTTGGAGAAGGTCTATGGGGTAAGTTGTGAAGGGGTGACCGCACTGGCTGACTCGGAGGAGGTCTATGGGGTAAGTTGTGAAGGGGTGACACACAACCTAGTGACGCCGCTGATATAGAATATTTCAAAGATTTTATTCACACATTGATTATTGATTTTCAATAATTGTCTTAAAATAGTGGACTTCTGATGACTGTTAATACCTCTTCGTGGCTGGAAAGCAGGGGCGGATCAAGATTGCACGGGGCCCCTGGCTGCAATTCCACCTGGGACCCGGTCCAGCCAACTTTATTATACAATATAATAAGTTTGGGGCCCTTAAATCATTTGGGGCCCCGGGCTTTAGCCCAATCAGCACCCCCCTTAATCCACCAAAGCTGGAAAGTACACTCGAGTTTAGGAGGTGCTCAAAGACAAATCTCATTGTTAAATCTCACTCCCATTGAAACGAACTCTTTAACTATGTTTAGTACCCTAGAACGTTGTTGGGCATTTTTTCCATGTCCGCAAATCACTGAAATGTTGTAAATGCTGATGCAGGCAAAGCATTAAACAGACTTAAGGCAAGGGTACAAAATCGTGAAAATACCATGGATCCATTTTGAGGTCAGAGGCCGACGGAAAGCTAAACTCTCGAACAAACGCAGGAACTGTTAGTCACAGTGAAATCTTTTTTTTTCTGATGTGTGTGTGGACACTTGGAAATATGTACTACCTGGAAACATAGACTTAATGAAGTCAATGATGCCAGAAATTATTTTAAAACGTATAGTGCTAAAAATGGTTAGCATGGGCTACTCACAGAGAATCTAGCGGAATACTTAAAGGATGCTTTGAAATTTACTAAAAATATGTTGTGGCGACCTTATTATCCTTCTAATTGAAACTTCCAGTCAGAGGCGTCACTAGGGTTGGTGTCACCCGGGGCGGTAGCTCATGGTGTCACCCCTTCACGACTGAAGGGGCCGTCCATAAATGACGTCACGCGAGGTTACCGATTTTTACCCCACCCTCCCCTAGCGTCATACTTTGTCCCAAAAACTTAGACCCCACCCCTTTTTACGATATTACGTCACAAAGCTTTGACACCCCTCCCCCAAGCCGTATTTTCTCAAAATTAGCATGTTGCAAATTATTTTTTTGTCATTTAAATATGTATTTAGGGTAAGTCTGCACTGTAATATCGTAAAACGCGTGAAGTCATTGAAAACGTAATTAAATAAATGGTAAACAATCAAATATTTAAGTGGAACTTTTATTTAAAGTTTCGCGTTTTTGATGTGACGTCACATTTCTTAAACACCCCCCTCCTCGTACCACATCGTCACAGATGCGTGGACCCCCCCCCCTATGGCGGATTAAAAAGGGGGGGGTGCTGAACGATCTAAAGCCCCCAATAATTTAAGGGCCCCCAAACCTTTTATGAATTATAGTGTATAATAAAGATGCAGGCCATTATATTTGTACGAATCCCTGAAAATGCCTTGGACAGTCATACGGCAATGCTGCAAATGAGTAGGAAGTATATCGGAAACCAGGCTATTCTCCGTGAGAAGTGCATTGTAGCTCATTATGTGCCGTGCACAGCTCATTCCTTTAATTTGGTTGGGAAAAGAGCAGCAGGTTGTCCTACTGCAGTCAACTTTTTTTGTCTTCTGCAAAATCTTTATACCCAACTTGTTGCATCTACTCATCGTTGAGAGGTACTTCAAAAACATATGAAATTGATACATGCTAACAAAGCCTTGTCTGGCACAAGATGGTCAGCCTGACATTATGCTGTAAGGTCTGTTAATAGCTCATACCATGAGAATATCGAAGCACAGGAAGAATGAAAATCAGCCACGTGACTGCCGACTTGAAGAAGAAGGATTTCTAAAGGAAATTGAACAACTGGAAGTCGCTATTTTACTTGAAATTCGGGAAACAATTTTAGAAAGTAAGTCTCTCATTGAGTTTGTTAAAAAAATAGCATTCTTAATTTTATTCCTATGAAGACAAAGGAAAGGAAAAGTCCATGGTAAAAACAGTGTAAACAATCTTCAATACTATCAAACAAAAAAGAAAGTGTCACTTTGATAAAGGGACATCAACAAAACAGTATTGTCCTGGAGAACAAAATTCAAGATTGAGGTATTTCTGGTAATCATTGACAAACTTTCTTAAGCCCCACAACATTGGTTAGGTGCATATAAATACATCCATGAGAAATTTGGCTTTCTTACAAACCTAACTGAGCTCAGCACTTTCGCCACCCGATGGGCAGCAGCCAAGTTAATGGAAGAACATTCACGTGATTTCGAAGAAGGGGTCGGGTAAATCCGAAGCAACCGTTTCGTCCCCCTTAATTTACTAGCAACGCCATCGAGCGGTGCCGGTTTAGGGCCAGGAGCGCCAGTACGGATTAGCAAAAAGTGCCGCGAAGAACGCATTGGACGCCAGGTCTGAGGAAACCTTCCAGTGGGGGTTGCACCCTTGGTAGGTCTTTGATGATCCCCCAGTCTGCGGCGGTCCTAACCATGGAGACCCATGTGCTTTGCCGGGATGGCGCCAAAGTGGTAGCGGGTCGTAGTAGGAAATTCCACCACCTCCTTGTGAGGGCAACCTAGTGGGAGGCATCTTTGACTGTACGTCCTGGATGCCCTGGTGGCCGCTTAAGAAGTGACCGCTTTGGGGAGGGGGGATTCCTCAGCTGTTACGTCCCTTTGGTGGCCAGATGCCTAAGGGGGTCTTCCGGGAAGGCCCATAAAGAGCACTAGGCTCAATGCTTCTGATTTTCTTCCACATGTAGGTTCATGAGTGATTTTGAAGACTGCTTACCTTCAGAATTAGTCAAATTTTCAGAACTCTTAAAAAAAGTCATTGTCCAGCCCAGGCTCAGTGTAAGGAAAAGGAATTAGCACAAAGCGAAATTTAAAAAACTTGCAAAGGGCTAAAAATTTTGCTGCTTTTGAATGAGCTATATTTCACACAGTCCTTTACAAATGTACACATCGCACTTCGCATCTATCATTCAATGATGACGTCAAACTGCAGCTGAGAGCGATCCTTTTCAAAGTTGAAAAGAATATATAATGAGTTAGAATTTGCATGGGACGAAAAAGGCTGAATATGCTCTCTCTAATGAGCATTGAAAAGGAACTTGTAAGCTTACTCAGCTTTATTGACTTGATTGAAAACTTCGACATTTGAAAAATTCGCAAACGAAAGTTGTAGGTTGAAATAATAATCATATAAATTTTTCAATAATTTTTGCTATTTCAAATAGAGAAAAGAATTCGTTACCTCATGAAATTTTTTTTAAAATACGGAGAAACGCGTAATACTATTCTTTACGGGGGCGCGTTCGTAGCACTAAACAGCGTAAGTCGGGATGGGACCGTCGTAACCGGAGGACTACCTGTATATAAACATGCATATGCTTTCACGCCTTTAATAAATATATATATATAAAAATATTAACTCAAAGACATTGAAATCATAATTTTCCTCAAGAAAAACATCAACAAAGAAAACCCATCATTTGATTTTTTTTCTTTGGGGGGGGGGTGATAAAAATCGTATTCCCCCCCCCCTCCCCACACTGTGGTGGAGGGAGTCGTGAGGTGGGATTCGTTCATGCTGTCGGTGTGTCCAAGCCCAAATGGCTTTATATCTTTTAAAACAGAAGACACTGCCACTTTCATTCCAGCCTTTTTTAAAGATCTCTCTGCTGCGACTATTTCTTTTCTTTTTTTCCTAATTTGTTTTAATGTTGTTCGTGTGTTGGGACTGTTTTATTATTGCAAGTTAACTGATATTTTTTAATAAGAATTTTTGCGTTTAACGTTTGTCATCTTTTGTTTTCTGACATAAAATCGTACACAGTAAAATTTTAGGCTCGGGTGTCACCCCCTGATGGGTGTCACCCGGGGCGGCCCGCCCCCCCCCGCCCCCACCCTAGTGACGCCACTGCTTCCAGTCACAGAACGATAGAGAAAAGCGAATATGTACCCATATTATCTAGAATAGTGCTTCTCAAACTTTTTAGTATGGCGGACCAACAAGAGTTTTTCCATTGCACCAGGGACCGGTGCACTATTTTCCTTGTACAGACGTGGTAGTGACATAGGCCCCACACATGGCCTACAGCCCTAAAACTTTTGGCATGAATTCGGTTAGTTATATGCTACATGTCATCCAACAATTATGAAAAGAATAATCACTTGCCTTTACTGGTCTTGATGGTCGTGGGCTGTAAATGTACTTTAATCACCTAACTATGTTCTTCATCGGCATAGACTGGAACCAGAGGCGTCACTAGGGTTGGTGTCACCCGGGGCGGTAGCTCATGGTGTCACCCCTTCACGACTGAAGGGGCGGTCCATAAATGACGTCACGCGAGGTTGCCGATTTTTACCCCACCCTCCCCCAGCGTCATACTTTGTCACAAAAACTTAGACCCCACCCCTTTTTTTGCGATATGACGCCACAAAGCTTTGACACCCCTCCCCCAAGCCGTATTTTCTCAATAAAAATTAGCATGTTGCAAATTATTTTTTGTCATTTAAATATGTTATTTAGGGTAAGTCTGCACTGTAATATCGTAACACGCGTGAAGTCATTGAAAACGAAATTAAATAAATGGTAAACAATCAAATATTTATGTGGAACTTTTATTTAAAGTTTCGCGTTTTGGATGTGACGTCACATTTCTTAAACACCCCCTCCTCGTACCACATCGTCACAGATGCGTGGACCCCCCCCCCATGGCGGATTAAAAGGGGGGTGCTGAACGGGCTAACGTCCCCTAATAATTTAAGGGCCCCCACACTTTTTATGAATTATAGTGTATAATAAAGATGCAGGCCATTATGTTTGTACGAATCCCTGAAAATGCCTTGGGCAGTCATACGGCAATGCTGCACTTGAGTAGGAAGTATAACGGAAAGCAGGCTATTCTTCGTGAGAAGTGCATTGTAGCTCATTGATGTGCCGTGCACAGCTCATTCCTTTAATTTGGTTGGGAAAAGAGCAGCAGGTTGTCCTACTGCGGTCAGATTTTTTTGTCTTCTGCAAAATCTTTATACCCGACTTGTTGCATCTACTCATCGTTGACAGGTACTTCAAAAACATATGAAATTGATACATGCTAACAAAGCCTTGTCTGACACAAGATGGTCAGCCTGACATTATGCTGTAAGGTCTGTTAATAGCTCATACCATGAGAATATCGAAGCACTAGGAAGAATGAAAATCAGCCACGTGACTGCCGACTTGAAGAAGAAGGATTTCTAAAGGAAATTGAACAACTGGAAGTCGCTATTTTACTTGAAATTCGGGAAACAATTTTAGAAAGTAAGTCTCTCATTGAGTTTGTTAAAAAAATAGCATTCTTAATTGTATTCCTATGAAGACAAAGGAAAGGAAAAGTCCATGGTAAAAACAGTGTAAACAATCTTCAATACTATCAAACAAAAAAGAAAGTGTCACTTTGATAAAGGGACATCAACAAAACAGTATTGTCCTGGAGAACAAAATTCAAGATTGAGGTATTTCTGGTAATCATTGACAAACTTTCTTAAGCCCCTACAACATTGGTTAGGTGCATATAAATACATCCATGAGAAATTTGGCTTTCTTACAAACCTAACTGAGCTCAGCACTTTCGCCACCCGATGGGCAGCAGCCAAGTTAATGGAAGAACATTCAAGTGATTTCGAAGAAGGGGTCGGGTAAATCCAAAGCAACCTTTTCGTCCCCCTCAATTTACTAGCAACGTCATCGAGCGGTGCCGGTTTAGGGCCAGGAGCGCCAGTACGGATTAGCAAAAAGTGCCGCGAAGAACGCATTGGACGCAAGCTCTGAGGACACCTTCCAGTGGGGGTTGCACCCTAGGTAGGTCTTTGATGATCCCCCGGTCTGCGGCGGTCCTAACCATGGAGACCCGTGTGCTTTGCCGGGATGGCACCAAAGTGGTAGCGGGTCGTAGTAGGAAATTCCACCCCCTCATTGTGAGGGCAACTTAGTGGGAGGCATCTTCGACTGTATGTCCTGGATGCCCAGGTGGCCGCTTCAGAAGCGACCGCTTTTGGGGGGGGGGTCCTCAGCTGTTACGTCCCATTTGGTGGCCAGATGGCTAAGGGGATTCTTCCGGGAAGACCCATAAAGAGCACTAGGCTCGGGGCTTCTGATTTTCTTCCACATGTAGGGTTCATGAGTGATTTCGAAGACTGCTTACCTTCAGAATTAGTCCAATTTTCAGAACTCTTAAAAAAGTTATTGTCCAGCCCCAGGCTCAGGGTAAGGAAAAGGAATTAGCACAAAGCGAAACTCAAAAAACTTGCACAGAGCTAAAAATTTTGCTGCTTTTGAATGAGCTATATTTCACACAGTCCTTTACAAATGTACACATCGCACTTCGCATCTATCTTTCAATGATGACATCAAACTGCAGCTGAGAGCGATCCTTTTCAAAGTTGAAAAGAATATATAATGAGTTAGAATTTGCATGGGACGAAAAAAGGCTGAATATTCTCTCTCTAATGAGCATTGAAAAGGAACTTGTAAGCTTACTCAGCTTTATTGACTTGATTGAAAACTTCGCCATTTGAAAAATTCGCAAACGAAAGTTGTAGGTTGAAATAATAATCATACATATATTTTTCAATAATTTTTGTTATTTCAAATAGAGAAAAGAATTCGTTACCTCATGAAATTTTTTTTTAAAAAATACGGAATAACGCGTAATACTATTCTTTACGGGGGCGCGTTCGTAAGCACTAAACAGCGTAAGTCGGGATGGGACCGTCGTAACCGGAGGACTACCTGTATATAAACATGCATATCTATGCTTTCACGCCTTTAATAAATATATATATAAAAAATATTAACTCAAAGACATTGAAATCATAATTTTCCTCAAGAAAAACATCAACAAAGAAAACCCATCTTTTGATTTTTTTTCTTTGGGGTGGTGATAAAAATCGTATTCCCCCCCACCCCACTGTGGTGGAGGGAGTCGTGAGGTGGGATTCGTTCATGCTGTCGGTGTGTCCAAGCCCAAATGGCTTTATATCTTTTAAAACAGAAGACACTGCCTCTTTCATTCCAGCCTTTTTTAAATATCTCTCTGCTGCGACTATTTCTTTTCTTTTTTTCCTAATTTGTTTTAATGTTGTTCGTGTGTTGGGGACTGTTTTATTATTGCATGTTAACTGATATTTTTTTAATAAGAATTTTCGCGTTTAACGTATTTCATTGTATTTCTTAATTTCTTTCTAGATTAAAAAATTTGTCATCTTTTGTTTTCTGACATAAAATCGTACACAGTAAAATTTTAGGCTCGGGTGTCACCCCCTGATGGGTGTCACCCGGGGCGGACCGCCCCCCCCCGCCCCCCCCTAGTGACGCCACTGACTGGAACTATGATTTTTTCCCCCTTAAAAATGTTGCTAGAGAATAAAAGGTGTCAACTGTTTGGCCTCATTTTTATCAATATGATAAAAAAAAATATAATTAAAGGCAATGATTGTCTCTATGATTAATTGAGTAACAAATGCAATTTTAATTGTGTTGATTATTTTCTACGTTCAAGTTACCAATCTTATGAAACATCAACAATAATTTTAAAATAGCATAAAATAGATTTTTTTTAATTAAAAAAATATATATAGATCTATAGACTATTATTTTATTTAGTGGTAACCGATAGGTACGAAAATCATTTCATTTCATTGTCATTGACTCCCTAAATATAGGGATCGAAGTTAAGTGGCGTGCCACTTACATAAATAAATTATTATTAATGAACATTAACTTGTCGTGGTTAAAATTAAAGAGACATAATACAGTTTAAGCTTAAATATATACATTTCATAGTTTCTGTAAGTAAAAATAAATGCTATATATATTTAAAATGTATTTTTTAAATTGCATTTAATTATTTTTTTGTAAACGTAAGTTTAAGTTACTAAAAATATGTTTTTTAGTAACACAAGTTAATAGCAATATGTCTCACACTATTGTAAATTAAATTTCAAAAGATTTTAAAAGAAATTAATTCTTATCTTGTCACCTAAATTTTCTCAAGAACAACGCAATAATTAATAAAATATATTTGTACCGGTGCTTTATGGTGCAGCGATTATGGGCAAATAAATTGTAATGCACACAGATGTTGACCATAAAAATTTATTTTAAGATCAAGTGTTCTTTCTCACTGACAAAATATAGTGCCTATTTATACACCCATATCTATAGGTAAAAATATCGTATCTTATCTGTTACAGACGCTCCTTCTATACAGAAGATTATTGCACCCTACGCTAATCTATGGGTTGTGTCTAGTCCTGCATTCTTATTAGAGTTTTAAATGTTGATAAAGTGTTCGTTTTCCTGGTTTCTTCAGGCAACTCATCCCAAAACCGAATTCCGAACGGGAAGAACGAGAATGTGTATGTGTTTGTTCTTGCATACGGAATAAGAAAGGTGTTTTTATCCTTATGTCTATCTGAGGGTTGTATTAAGTTATCTTTGTGTTGTATTTCTAAATTAGAATTAATTGCTTTATGTATAATTACTACTTTGCTCTTGGTTCTTCTATCCTCTAGTATTTCAAGGTTTAATGATTTAACTAATGGTGTTATTCATGTCAGTTTTGAATATTCTCCAGTAATCAATCTGGAAGATCTTTTTTTGAATTTGTTCTAGTTTATCAATGTTTTCTTTGGTGGATGGGTCCCATACAGAAGATGCTTATTCTAGTACAGGTCTCACCAAAGTGAGGTAGCATTTTAGTTTTATATTCTTATTACATCTGTAAAAGTGTCTTTTTTATAAATTCTAAGGTTTTGTTAGATTTTTTAAATAACTTCATTGACATGCGGGGATTCCCTGATAGATTCCCATTTATTATTACTCCTAGATCTACGTGTTTTGCATCTTTAGTTTGGGCTCAGTTTTTTTTTCATGAATGAACTATTTTGAATTTATTTTTTTTTCTTTGTTACTCTTAACAGATGACACTTTTCTGGATGGAAACTCATACTCCAGTTAGTTTCCCATTTTATCAATTCATCTAAGTCTTTTTGTAGGATTGTGCTTTCTTGTTCTGATTTAATTGTTCTATAGATTATACAATCATCACCAAATTACCTAACTTTTATTTCTGTTGAGATGTTGTTGGGTAAATCATGTATATAAATTAAAAAGAGTAAGGGCATTAGCACAGTTCCCTGTGGAACTCCTGAGTTAACCGTTATTGGTGCTGATTTAGATCCATTAATTATTACAGTCTGCTCCCTAACCAAAAGGAAGTCTTGGATCCAATTATGTGAGGGACCCAAGATTCCAAACTAGTTAAATTTTTTGAGTAAACTTAAGTGTTGAACTTTGTCAAATGCTTTTGAGAAGTCTAGTAAACTTGTACCTATTTGATTAGTATTCTCTGGGGGCCGTCCATAAATGACGTCACTCGATTTGGGCCAATTTTTCACTCCCCCCCCCCTCGTCACAAAAACTTAGACCACCCTCCAATATGACGTCACAAAGCTTTGCGCCCCCCCCCCATAAAAGCTGTATTTTCTATTTGGAAAAAAGCATGTTTCAAATCACGTTTTTGACATTTAAACATGTACTTAGTGTAAGGCTGCAGTCTTATATCGTAACACGCATGAAGCCATGTAAAACGACATAAATTAAATTGTGAGAAATCAAATATTCAATTTGGAGTTTTATTTAAAGTTGCGCGTTTTGATGTGACGTCAAATTTCTCAAACACCGCCCTCCCCCTCGTCACAAATGTGTGGACCCGCCTCCCCTTATGTGCGTGACGTCATTTAAGGACGGCCCCCTAGCCTAAGCATTTTGACAGATCATCTATTAAACCAGTGGTTCCCAAAGTGGTCCGTGCGGACCCCCAGGGGTCCCTGGTACCATTCAGGGGGTCCATGCGTGGAAAATTAAAATTGATTTGGGGGTCCCTGAACAGCGTCAGGGGGTCCACGAAAAGTTTAATATAAAATAATAAAACTGATCAATTTTTATTATTATGGAAATTAAAATAAATAATAAATAAAATAGTATATTTTCAACTGATTAAATACTATCTTAGGTGCTATCAGTCATGGAGTACAATGTTGTTTTACCTAGAGAAGTTAGTAGAACTGAGGTTATTTCTACAACTATAACGAATCAAAGTACTTGGTTTGTTGAATAGTCTAGCTTGATGCGTAAGAAATGCGGAATTACAAAAAGTAGGTCAGCAAAATACAAGTTTTTAACTTCAATCTACGAGGGTTGCAAGGTAGGGTATTTTTCGATGTGCCAGGAAGTTATATTTATCTAAATGTATCCTATCAAACAGCATTCCATTGAAAATGTTAATTATTATTAACAGTGGTTTGTTACCATAGATAAGAGTAAGAGAATGAGTGAGCCCAGGGCTGGATTTAGACTTGATAGAGCCCTAAGCTATTTGAGATAAAGATTTGCTGGCCTACTGTCAAAACTTAACAGTTCTTCACGCAGACCTCAACCAAAGATTTGAAGACATTCCCGACTGGGTGTTGAACCCTTTTGCGCGTGGACTAGCTCAGATCCCAAACACAGATGAATTCATACTAATACTGGAGCAGCTTATTGAAATGAGGAACTTAAACCAATGTTTGAACTAGGATACTACAATTTCTGGTTACAAAATCAGATCTCAATTTTACATCTCGCATTTTGGGTCAATGTACAGCCCAATTATATAGCCTGCATTACGAGTTATTGTACAGGAGTTGTTGACTGCTTTACTGTCTTTCCATTGGGTAGAACAAAGATTCAGTGCCGCTGTGAACCTCAACATAAAAATCAGAAACCTATAAGAAATTGCTGCTCGTGGGGATTTGCCTTTGCTACTCACAAACATTGAGTCGGTCATACATACATAAACATTGAGTCGGTCATAAATACACTCATAAAATCGCATAACGTTTATCCAAGTTATTAATTTTTTCCAATTTTATTTTAAACAAAAGTTATAATTTCAATAAATACGTCAACAAAATGTTGCTTTTTTTGGATTTGTAATTTTTGTACTATGCATTTATGTAGTTTTTTCCCTTGTCCGTGGGGAAGTTTTGACTATAAAAGGGGTCCGTGGGTCAATAAAGTTTGGGAACCACTGTATTAAACCAATTAATTGTGTTTCACATGATCTGTTTTTTTTCTAAAGCCGTCTTGATGTGGGCAAATAGGACATATTTGTCTAGGTCCTCGGTGGCCAAACCGCGGATCGCGAGCCGCTTGCGGCTCTTCTCTGCTCACATTGCAGCCCGCATACAATCGATGAAAGATATGTTACAAGGGTTACTTGAAAAAAGTTTGAGCAAGGTTTAATGACCCATAGTGCTTCAATGCGGTTCTCAAAAGTTTTATTATATTTTAAAATGGCTCTCAGTTACTACAGGTATGGCCACCCCTGGTCTAGGTGGTTAACTATTCTGCTATATATTATGTGTTCTAGTAATTTACATGTGATACTAGTAATGACCCATCTCGCATCATCTGAAACCAGTTACAAACCCGCGCCATTTCCATTCGCTTGTTTCTAGTGTTTGTTAGCGCGTGCAGGCCTCATGGCTGAAAAACTGATTTTTTATAAGACGTACAAAGTTGTCAGTATTTACAGTTAATAAATTCTCGTATTTACTATACCGTTCCCTTAATGCCGCCAAGCGGTCAGTGGTACTCAAGCTGATGTGCTCGTATGACATGACTGAACGTTACGTCATTGTTGTTGACATTTTGTTGGAATGTTCGGTTTACTGTAGTTTTAGTTTATGAGTATGACGAATGCATTTACAGCAGGAATAAAAGTTTGTGGTGCATTAGAGTTCACAAGTGTGTTGCTGGAAGCATGTCATTGGCTATTGTGTGAAATGAGGTGCACGGATAGTGGCTTGGTTGCATTGCTTTGTATAGCGGTCATGGCGGCGAAAATTATGCGGCGTTTCGAACGGGTACCCGGGCAGCGTTTTTCAACAATATTGACAGCCCTACCCAGACCCATGACCACCCGATACAATTGAAAAAAATTTTTAAGTGTAATTTTTTTAAAAAGAAACGAAAAAATATATTTGTTAATTTAAGTTTTTATTATTGTCAACATTTAATTAATTAATTTCTTTTCTTTTAAACGAATAAGAGTTGAAAATCCACTCACGCAGAGATTCATATTTTTATACACAAATGTAACTAAAGCTCGAAAGGCAAGCATCGCCCATTTTGGTATGAATGGCAGATATCCCACCAGAATTGTGGGAGCAATTTTTTTCATTAAGCAAGCTACGTGCCGAGGAATCATTTCCATCACTGAAAATTGCATTATGTTGTCTTTTAAAGTTAACGGTATAATTTTGCGACCCCACAGAAAACCCGTCGTTGTCCCATTGAGGGTCGCGACCCATTGGTTGGGAGCCCGTGCTAATGTTTCTTATCGGTTAGCGATTTAATCTAGGGTTCTCTTTTCAACTGTAACTATTCCCCATCATATCTCATATACGACATCTCATTTTATTCCTATCTTGTTGGTGAAGTGGGGAAGGGCAGACCATACATGCTAGCAAGGCGTGGTAGTCAACAATGGAGCAAAACTTGTTATCAAACCGGGTCCTGTTGTGGTGGTATAGTAAACGACTGTGGTGGTGTAGTTCATCGTGGTGGTGGTTGGTTCTGGAGTAGCGGTGGTGGTGGTAGTAGTTGTTGTAGGTTTCGGCGTGGTGGTCGTGGTGGTAGTTGTTGTTGTAGTGGGTCTGGGAGTTGTGGTAGTGGTTGTGGTCGTAGAAGGTTTGGGTGTTGTTGCGGTGGTTGTTGTTGTTGTAGTGGGTCTGGTGGTGGTTGTAGTCGGGCGTGTTGTGCTGGGTGGTGGAGGAGGAGGTGGAGGAGGAGGTGGGGGAGGAGGAGGTGGTGGCGGTGGAGAGGGAGCCGCGGTTGGAGGTGGCGTCGTCGTCTGTTGCAGACTTCCGTCGGGCAGACGTCCGATGCTCGCCCAACACTTAGCCAGCGCCTCTTTGACAAACGCCAACCACTGCTGTCTCTGGCCAATGACCTGAGTCCAGTCGACATTGGTGGGCTGAAAGAAAACATGGGTCAACATTAGTGGGCTGAAAGAAAACATGAGCCGTCAGATCTAGTGATGGTGTTAACGACCTTTGGTTAAAGCGGTCAGCCGACTGTACAAATAACTAATTTTTGCTGTTACTACTGAGAGTTCAAACTTCACCCCTCCTTACATATATAAAAATATTCATGTATTTTGTTTTGATATGGAAAATGAACTTTGTATTTAAAAAAAAATTCTTGAGAATTTAGTACCGAGGACTTACCGTAAAAAACCCCAAGTTTTTGACTATAAATTCTTTATCTAAAAAAAGAACATGATACATAGAGATAACTAAAATAATCTAAAAATTCAATAATTTAATTACGGTACATGCGATCGATCTGAAATTTTGAGACATCGTTTTTATCATCGGTACGAAACTGCCTGCAAAATTTCAGCTCGCTAGCTTACTAGAAAGTGGGTTAAAAATCGATCCAAAGTTTTGGCGACAAGCAAGCAAGCAAACAATCAACCAAACAGAAACCACGAGTTAATATAAAGGGTTTTAAAATAAACGATTTCGTCTAGACACAAGTACCTATAATTTCCCTCAACCGAAATACAATGTATAAATAACAATTTCACAGAACTTATAAATCAAAAACTAAAACTGACTTCAGCCGCATAGTAGGTAATGGCCGTCCATAAATGACCTCACGCGATTCTAGGCGATTCCCCCCCCCCTTTTGTTTTTCATCCCTCGTCACAAAAATGTAGCAATTTAATTTGACGTCACAAAAATTTGCCCCCTCCCCCTAAAAGCCGTATTTCCTATTTGAAAATGAGCACGTTTAAAATCACTTTTTTGTCATTTAAGTATGTATTTAGTGTAAGGTTGCACTCTAATTCTAATATATTAACACGCGTGAACAATGTAACACGTCATTAAATAAATTGTAATTTTATTTAAAGTCGCTCGTTTTTGATGTGACGTCACAGTTCTTAAACAACCCCCTCCCCCTCGTCAAAAATGTATGACTCCCCCAGGTGCATGACGTCATTTATGGACGGCCCCCTAAGAGTGTTGGGTGCATTCTACTTACAACGACTGCTCGGCGCCTGTCATCAAAGTTAAAGAGCCACCAGGCCGGGGCAGGGACAGGGGCGGGGGAAGGGGCGTAGTAGATCCTTTGGGCGGGGCTCTCCACCAGGGGCCGGATGAACCCGCCGTTGTTGATGTAAGTGAGGACGGCGGGCAGGTCTATGGTCCTCTGTCCGTCTTGGTAGATGCACGACTGCATGCTGCTGGCCCCAGCCTCGATCTCTCGAAGAAGATTCTGGGCCACTTGCTCCTTATTTTTGATCTCCTCTTGGGCCGCGCGCAGAGACTGTAAGCTGTTCGCGCACTGGGTGTATTCCTGGTAGCGTGTTTGCAACGTGCGTTGTAATTGGCTGTACTGGTTGTTCCAGTAGCTGTAATAGTTGTTATTATTGGTTTGACGACGAACTCGAGTGTGGCGACGTCGCCTGTCACCCATGCGGCCAAGCCACGCCCAGTTGCCCATTCCTGTAACACATATGAAAAATTCAATTTAAAACATTCCTCATTTTAAAACAGGCAACTGATGTCGAAAGCCACAAAGACACAGACAATCATAAAAAATGCATGCACATTTTAACACTTGGCTGACTGTAGCCTACACCACGTTATTCTCGGGGTCGTCTTTAGCAGTCTAAGCCAGGGGTGTCCAAAGTCCGACCACCGGGCCAAAACCGGCCCGCGATGCTATTTTAACTGGCCCGCGGCCTCATCTTAAATAATTAATTGACTTACGTATTATTTCTGTAACGAGATTATATTATATTGTTTTATAAAAGAAAATTCGAAATAGTTTTGAGTACGTCGAATGATAGTGCAAATCAATGACGATTAATTTTTTTTACAACACGGAAATGGATTTTTAAAAACACGATGAATGTATGTGTTGTTAAACCTTGAAACACTGAAAGTTAGCAGAACAAAGAGCTAAGTAGTAATAATACATTAGGCAATAAATTATACATTAACTTGGAAATAGGCTACACCACAAAGATAACCTAATACAACACTCAGATAATTAAAAACACTTTTCTTATGGATTCCCTATGCAAGAACAAACAAATACAAATTCTCATTCTTCCCTTCCGGAATTTGGACTGTGGAATGGGTTGACCTTAGGAAACCAGGAAAACCAACACTCTATCAACATTTAAAACTCGAATAAAAATTCAAGACTAGACATCGAGGATAAGCGTATATATGACGCAATAATCTTCTGTATAGAAGAAGGAGCGTCTGTAACAGATAATATAAGATAAGGAATTGTCGTTTTCAAAAAGGCTATTTGAGGTTAAAAGCTGACTATTTAAACACTATTCTATCGATTCATTTTAACAAAAGTTGTCTGTCTACAGATTTTTTTTAAAAAAAAGTTTTAAAATCACGCGTTCAAACAAAATTTTACACTAGTCTACAGTATCCAGTATCCTACCATAGGGCTTACGGCTTTACAATCAGCTAACAAAAACTATACAACATAATGAATACACATCATAAAAAATAACATTTAATTCATTTATGTATATGATGTGGGCCAAAAGCCCCCTCCCCCCACCACACACACGCACACCTAAAAAGATTCCAAATGATCTGTGTTTATTCGTTAATTGGTGTTTTAAATTAAATTTTATCACGGTGTCCACTGTTTACAAAACTAGTGTCATGTCAGGTACCCATTCGGAACGGGGGGGGGGACGACGACTCAGGGACACCTTTCGCACCAGGAACGATTCCCTGCCTTTCTGGAGATTCGATTCCGTGACCATCAGTGCGCCACCCGAGCTCGCATGCCACTCGGTAGTAGTAGAACTTACCGGTCCCCCACGTTGCCTGCTGTGGAGCTTGACCATTCAGTAACTGAACGTGACGTCGACACTCGGACAGCGCGTGCTCGTAGCTCAGAATCTGTGCCCGCAAACTGCTGGTCACCTCAGACATGTCTGGTTGTTGTCTCCTGTCCCGAGGTGGGGTGGAGAGTACACCAGAAAAACTCACGAATAAGAGCAATGCCCATAATAAAATGCCCATTGGTCTGGCATTGAATTCTTCCATGCTGACGTGCAGCTGGAGAAACCAACAAATAATGATAATAATTAAATTAAAGAGCGCCGGTGGTTTCAATCAGTATCCTGAGCTTTGAAAATGAAATGTTACATTTTCAGGTTTATCCCGTGTTTTAAACAAAATCTGGCATAAAATAATGTACACGGAAACACTCAGCTGAGCTTATATATGCCAATGAAGCATACTCAAGCCAATGTTAATTAAGACAATAAATTAGTGGATTACTTTGCCTCCAGCAACTGCATGCAAAGCCCCACGCCCCCCTCTTCCGTATGACACGATTGACTGCAATAAACACGACTCCATATTATTAGACTGCAATTAAACTGCAATGACAATATGTCTTCGGTCACTCAGACAGTCTAATCGATATTAGACACTGCTATGAAACTACGATGGGAATAGCACAAGATTAGTTAATTTAGAAACACTTTCAGGAATTAGTTCATTTAACATTACATCGAATCAGTGGTGTAGCTTGGGTTGAATTATTAAAAAAAAATATTAAAAATATACCATTAAAAAAATAAAAATAAATGAATGGCCCCTTGGTGAAAAATGAATTCGTGCTCAGTAAAAAAAAATCACAATGATAGAAGATCAGAGGGTGAAAATATTTAACAGTTAAGTTTTAGTAACATAAAATTTAGCTTGTGAAATTCTACTTCTGATCTCCATAGTTGTAAACACGTCAAGCTGCAAACATGTCAGAATCCCTTAAGATTTCAGATAAATAGAGAGGCAGGCAGACACAAAGGCAAAGGCGCAGAATAACTAACAGAGAGGGAGAGAGTGAGGGAGAGAGAGAACGAGTGAGAGAGAAAGAAAGAGAGAGAGAGAGAGAGAAAGAGGGAGAGAACGAAAGAAAGAAAGAGAGAGAGAGAGAGATAACGAAAGAAAGAAAGAGAGAGAGAGACAGTCTGGGAGACAGAGAGAGCGATAGAAAGAGAAGGGAGAGGGGGTAGGGAGGGAGAGACTGGGAGAGAATGATATATATTTCTAGGTAGTTAGCCTACTATTAATATTGTTTTTCTTTCAAACCTTGATGAATGTTTTCTTCGGGAGGCAATGACACATTGCGTCGAGCATGTACAGAATCCAGCGAGTTTGTGACATTTATTAAACGAGCAAAGACAAATTGGGTTGTCAATAAATACTGCAGCATGTGATGTTACCTGGCCGCTAATCTAGACCCGACATATTTGTTTTTATTATTTGGTGTCGCACAATGAAAGTGTTTGTGTGTGTGTGCGGGGGGGGGGTATGGACATGGGGCATATGACTAATGTTGTTGGGTTGTTGATGCTGTTTGTGTAGAATTCTTGAAATATTGTTAGCGTATTGTTTGAATTTGAATTGTAACTAAAATTAGAATTATAAAATACTCAAATGAAATGTGGAGAGTGTAACAAAAAACAAATTTTGTTATAGATATATAGCCTATACACACACTATTATTTTAGAGTATAGAGGGAGTCCGTAAAATATAAGATAAGACTTAGTTTTCAAAGGGCCAAAATAAGAATATACCTTACAAGTTTTAGACCAAACAGGATATTCCATCGTGGGCATGCGCATGCAATGCCAATTTGAGGAATTTCTGTAGAAACTGTCAACAAAAGTAGACGAACACCAGCGGGCTACAATCAACATGGTACAACGATGAACCGGAATAAAATAAATTGTAGAATATGTCCTCTCAATCATTGTAAGGTATCATTTACACCCTGCTATTTTCAGATGTTTTTATATTTGGGCTGCTGCATTACTTCTTTAATGAACAATCGATGATTTAAAATTTAAGTTCAAGACAGCACACTCTCACTCACACGGTTACTACTGATACTGTTTTTAATTTTACTGACACACTACACAGACACACACTTCATAGACTACAGTCACACAGTATTTTTATTTACTATTTACATTTGGTAATCCTGCAGTTTCTACACGTATATTATTTCACAGGGAAATTTAATAAATTAAAACGTAGGTTCTCACGAGAAAATTAAATTTCGATGTGAAATAATATACATCATAATACTAATAGTGTAGTGTAGCAAATGCAGGATTACCTTACATTTAATATAATTTATTATTATAATTATTAATTTAATATATATAATTAAGTCCTACATATATATGTCATACAAATTTTGAAAATATATATTTATGGCAGGGGTCAGGAAACTTTTTGTCTGAGAGAATGTGAGCCATAAACTTAAAAACACCACAAAAAATGACCACATATTTTGAAAAGTAATACTGTGAGTGTGAGAGCCATACATTATTGTAAAACTAAAAATTCAAGTAAATGTGTGCATTTTGTGTAACTTATTAATTTTATTTCAACACTAAAAGTACAATAATTATGTCTCTGATTCTGAATTCTTTTTAATAATAACATTAACTATTAACATTGTTCTGCTGTTTTTTAATGCGATTAATATGTAGATCAAAGGAGTCTGAATAAACTTTTTTTAAAAAAATAATCGAATATTTGTCTGAGAGCCAGTTGCAGCCATCAATAGAGCCATATCTGGCTAGCGAGCCATGGTTTTTCCGACCCCTGATTTATGTAATGGGTGTGTAATTTATTATTTTTTCTTGTGGTCCTAATTTTATTGCCCATAATTATGCTCCTGAAACTCTAAAGACTAAAGTTAAAAGAAAAAGTAACATAAAAATTGTTGGTCTGTAAAAAAAAATAAATAAAAAATAATTAGATATTAAAAATTAAAAGTACAAGTACAAGAAGAAAAACATTCTACTTTAAGTTTAAGTGTTCTGATCTAGCTCCGGCTTTTATTAGTTGTTTTGCTTCACACAATTTGTTTAAATTATACGAGTAAGAAAGTAATTTTAATTTTTTAAGCTTTGGACTGCACCACTGTTTTGTGTGTGTGTGGCAAAATTTCACTTACAAAATCATGTGCTTTAATTCTAATCAAGTATTACTATTATCATTTACACATTACTTTTAGGATTTTTGCGAGGTAATAAAAATTAATTGTAAAATTAACTTTATTACAATTATGCCCATGCAATTATAAATAAATAATAATAATTATAAATAAATTATTACTATCCAGTTATGTACTTTTTGTCTTTAAACATATCATATTTGTATGGTT
The DNA here is from genome assembly GCA_944989445.1 of Ampullaceana balthica. Taxonomy (NCBI): domain Eukaryota; kingdom Metazoa; phylum Mollusca; class Gastropoda; family Lymnaeidae; genus Ampullaceana; species Ampullaceana balthica. The sequence continues at coordinate 239,077 of CALYLW010000075.1, read as the reverse complement.
ATTTTATTTACCAACATTTAAGTGTATACTATACACAGTGTAGTTTGATCCTTTGAATTAACACATTAAAATGTTCCTACTAAGGTTTCATTGAAGGAAATTGTGAGTTTATATAAATGTAAAGATTAAATTCTAATCAAATAGTGAGTGACTTTAAAAAATGTAATTTAGACAGAATGTAAAAAAAAACACCAAACAACAACTTGATCGTAATATATCAGATTTCATTGTGTAAGTAGCCCCAGTTTCTGAAAAGGTATTTTGTAGTGTTGTTAAGACTGCTTGTTTTTAAGATCACATAGCCATCAGTTAGTGGTAGTGAAAATGTATCAAATTAAGCAAGGCACATTGTCTAATGGTGAAATCAAAGGCAGTGAAGCATTTTTCCTTAGTTCTTAAAACCCACAAGAGAATGCAACACCCTTTCCCCTTCTCCCTGTGCCCGCTGGTGACATCATGTTTATCTCTTTTGGGTGATGTGTCTGTCAACTCAACAAATTAAAAAAAAATTGTGAGCCTAACTAAGGATTAAAAGTGATTATAAGGGAATTTTTAAAAAAATGCCCTTTATATTTCATTTATCAACTTGCCACAATTACATTTTAATTGAAATTTAATGTTTGTTTTGAGATTTGACTGATTTGACTGACTCAAACATGGATGAATTAAAGTTGGGGTTGACCTGTCCAGATTAAACATGACCAGTCTAGATCTTAGGACCGGTTAACCATAGGACCAGTTAACCATTAACAACCTTAGTATTTAAAGAAATGATGAAATAATTTATACAATAATATTAGAGCTGAATGAATGTGCAATTTTTAAATGTATCCTTAGGTTACTGCGTAATGAACTTTGTATGTACCCTTAGGTTACTGCGTAATGAACTTTATATGTACCCCTTGGTCATTGCGTTTTGAACTTTGTATGTACCCCTAGGTTACTGCGTAATGAACTTTATATGTACCCCTTGGTCATTGCGTAATGAACTTTGTATGTACCCCTAGGTTACTGCGTAATGAACTTTATATGTACCCCTTGGTCATTGCGTAATGAACTTTGTATGTACCCCTAGGTTACTGCGTAATGAACTTTATATGTACCCCTTGGTCATTGCGTAATGAACTTTGTATGTACCCCTAGGTTACTGCGTAATGAACTTTATATGTACCCCTTGGTCATTGCGTAATGAACTTTGTATGTACCCCTAGGTTACTGCGTAATGAACTTTATATGTACCCCTTGGTCATTGCGTAATGAACTTTGTATGTACCCCTAGGTTACTGCGTAATGAACTTTATATGTACCCCTTGGTCATTGCGTAATGAACTTTGTATGTACCCCTAGGTCACTGGGTAATGAACAATATATGTACTCATTGGTCAATGCGTAATGAACTTTATATGTACCACTGGGTCACTGAGTATGGAACTTTATATGTACCCATAGGTCACTACGTAATGAACATTATATGTACCCCCAGGTCACTGTGTAATGAACTTGCAACATGATGGATGGCCAAGCAGAAAATGATGGAGTGAAAGGTGCTTACTTGGTGTGTCCTGAAGATAATGAGGCCGTCCAGCATGAGAATTCTGACTTGGAAATAGCATGCATTGAAGCCAACATGGAGCAGATGCACGTCCAAGAGGATGAGCAACCTGACGGTCAGAGGAGCTCACTGAGCCTTGATGACGATGGGGGGACCCACTTCGACTTCCACTCTCAAGAATGTGTCAATAGAGGGACCCACTTCGACTTCCACTCTCAAGAATGTGTCATCAGACGAAATGGGGCCACCAGGGATGCCAGTCCCCCCACCCACCAGGGAGCCTCTCATGACAATGACATGATGTTTAATCCTATGCAGCGATTAAACTTTGACGATGAGTCATTCGCCGATGACGATGTCCAAGACGATGACGACGCTGAGAACGAAGAAGATGAGGTAGATAATGAGGACTGTGTTGAAGCCCAAGTTCATACGATGGGCAACGTGAGTTTGGGGGAGAGAGACTATATGCATCATCGCCCAGCTGTCAACGGGTCCGACGTAGGGGAGCAGGGTGCGTGCGGGGGGACCATGCTGGCACATGATCAGGGGCAGAACATTCGCATCATTGAAGGTCACGACTCTTCACTCCTGGACGACGGGGGGAATACCCTGTACGGGTTCAGTTTTCTGCAGACGCAGATGCTCCAGCTCCCGGCAATGTCTCCAGCTGGGTCCGGCCATGCGCACAACAGCAGGCTGGACGATGAGTCCAATAATCTGTATGATAGTCTGGAGAGGGAGGACGGGGCACATCACTACGGGGTCTCGGAGGAAAATATTTTGGAAAACAACACATCTGAGTATTTCAGTGCAGGAAGTATGACACTGATGGCGGCAAACTCTCATGGCACAGACAGCGATTCCCTTTGGGCGCAGGATGAAAACTCCGACCATGGGACCTACCTGTCCCACTCCCTCCAGCAACATTTCCAGCATGGCCCTGATCTAAACAATGGCCAGCAGCTGAGCCCGCCAAGGAACTTTCAGGTCGAGTCCGTCGGCATGTTTGGGGCAAAGAGGCGGGGTGGCGTCTTCATGGGTGAGGGGAACATGGGCGGGTACGGGGACGCGCAGAGCAATGAGGAGGACAACACAGATGCCCTCAGCCTTGAGCTCAGTGAGGAGGGCCTGCTGCAGAACACGCAAACGTATGCCCAGCCTGTCCCCAGTGCAGCCACAAACTCAGCCGGCGGTGGTGGGGCGCAAGCAGGTCGGGGTGACCTGCTCCATCACCCACACAAAGACTGGAACAGCAACTGGCCGCAGGCCAACAGCAATGGCCAGCCTGGTGGGTATGAGGTTAATGAAAACTCAAGATCCTTGAACTCTCAGCCCAAAAATCTGGCCAGAGGTCAGAGTTTTTTTAAGAATGAACCAGATGAAAGTCATGATGAAGGTGACGGAGTGGACACTCAGATTGACCGCAGACAGGCGGGTGCTGGGAGCTCGGCCTCCGCTAGTGATCAGAACCAGTCTGCGGGTGACAACAGCAAGGGGCCAAAGAAGCCAGTCAATAATAAAGTACAGCCACGTCGACCAGCGGTACAGGGCTCAGCCTCGTCTGGCGACAACAGAAGAACAGGGGCGGTTAATCCACGTCCTGCCGTGCAGAATCCTCCAGGCCCTGTTAAAAAAGCAAACCCTGCTGCCAGGCCAAGCAATCTAGCAGAAAAGGCTCCAAAAGGAAACCTGGGCATGCGTCAAAAAAATGGGTCAGAGGCGGCCAAGGGAAACAATGGTGGGCTGCCGAGCACTGGAAACATTCAGTCTCGCCCCCAAGCAGGGCAGACATCGGCATCCTCCCACACTCTGTCCAACATGGCCTCAGTTCCTAATGTCAGCGCAAACAGTCGGGTCAGCGGGGTTGGGAAAGAGTCCCACATGACCAGTAGCACACAGGCCCGAGTGGCTGGCCAGGTCCTTTCCAACGCAGACAATAGTTATTCTTCTATTTTACCACAAAGGGAAGACCTGGGCCAGGGGGAGGCATCAAGTTTGACGACAACCAACGGCTCCCAGTCCACCGCGCCCCAGCAGGGTTATCCACAAGTGTCTCATTCGTTTGACCGCATCCGTGTTTCCTCAAACCAACATCAGCTGGACCTGAGGCCGTCCCAGTCCTTCAACAAGCCCAGGTCGTCTTGCAGCAGTGTTCACAGCTCTCATCAAAATCTGTCCATCTCAGGGGACCCCGCCAGTGATTCTCAAGCCAACGTTCAAAGTTTGCCGCCGCGCCCAAATGAAAACCACGCTAGGGCCAACACCGGTGCTGGTTCCCACTACCGCCCGCCACATCAATCCCACGGGGGTCAAGGTCTGCCGCTGCAGCGCACTCATTCTGGTTTCCCGATTCAGCCTCCTTACTCACAACTGGGAAGCTCAGCTGGACAGGACAGCGGTCACCTGACACACCACTCCCAGGCCGATGGCTTCAAAAGAGGAGCTCTCAAAATGACCACCAATGAAGTAAGTTCAATTGTTGAGTTTATTTTCCTTGTGAAGTTTCAATAGTCAAATGGTCGCATGAGTTTTTTAATTTTATTTTTAAGTTAAGTAAAAAGGCCCAAAAAAAAACAACTACTCAATCCACCCTTGATGCTTTGACCATCGGTTGAGTGATTTGGTCTTGTTGTAATCACTTGTTGGGAGACTGCATCAACTGGTGTCGATGTGTCCAAACACAATTTGTACCTTTGAACGTTCTACAGTAAGTTTGATGTCTCTTGCAGTCTGTCTCCCATTCTGGTTCCCAACATGCTCATCTGGACAATGATATTCAAGGGATGGAGGAGGTCAGAGGTCATCTCCACAGTATGCTGCGTGCTGATATCTCCTGCACATCATTAGCAGGTGGGCTGGTACATTGGTTAGATCCCAAGAGGTTAAATTTCAAGAGGTTAAATTCCAAGAGGTTAAATCAAATTTCAAGAGGTTAAATTTCAAAAGGTTAAATTTCAAGAGGTTAAATCCCAAGAGGTTAAATTTCAAGAGGTTACTTCTCTAGAGGTTAAATTTCAAGAGGTTAAATCTCTAGAGGTTAAATTTCAAGAGGTTAAATCTCTAGAGGTTAAATCCCAAGAGGTTAAATCCCTGAGAAACTATTTTCCCATAAGATTGTATGAAAGAAACAAAAAAAAACCCTAACAAAACAATTGGTGTTGTCCATGTATTAGTAACTTCACAATTTGTCTAATACTTGAACCTCACCAGATCACACTGGCTTTGACCACTCAGATGCATCCTCTGAGGCCATGAGTTCTGACCAAGGCATTAAACGTCAGCTTCATTTTGAAACAGATATCAGCTCCTTTATTGGGTACGTATTTGTGGACATGAACAACAATTGTCAATAATTGTGTATTGTAAGTAGGGATGTTAACCTGCAAAGAGATGGGCTTTAAAGGTTTCAGTACTTTTAGTGGGTGACTTTTAATGGATGACTTTTTAGTGGGTGACTTATAGTGGCTGACTTGAATCAAACTTTGCCGGTGTTTTAAGAAAAGTATTTAAAATAATGATGGCCTATAAAACTGATGTTGGTTTTATGATGTGACTTTTAAAAGGGATATGTCTCAAAAATAACATCAACATATTGGGATGCATATTAAAGAAACTTTGAAAAGCTCTGTGGTAGGGTATTGTTATCGGTATAGGTTTTTAGATTACATAAGATGATTTTAATAATGGACTGTTTTTAGTTGAGGTGTTCTGTTTAATCTGATATTTACAGCACCAGTGTTCAAGGGTTTTGTTGAGGTGGTTTATTTAATCTGATATTTTTACAGAAACAGTGCTCAAGATGACATGTCAGACATCTTGGAAAACTTTCCGACATTTTCGTCCAAGATGTTCCTCGACATGCCCGGAGTTTCGAACAGGAGCGAGACAACCCTACAGGGAGAGAATCAGTATCTGAGAGACAATTTGGAGAAGGAGAGATACAGGAGAAAGGTCTGTGATGGCCTTAGAGTTAAAGACGATGTACTTTGTTTTAGAGACAATTAGAGATACTCTGTTTTAGAGACAATATTAGAGATACTTTGTGTTAGAGACAATATTAGAGATATTCTGTTTTAGAGACAATATTAGAGATACTTTGTTTTAGAGACAATTAGAGATACTCTGTTTTAGAGACAATATTAGAGATACTTTGTGTTAGAGACAATATTAGAGATATTCTGTTTTAGAGACAATATTAGAGATACTTTGTGTTAGAGACAATATTAGAGATACTTTGTTTTAGACACAATATTAGAGATACTTTGTTTTAGACACAATATTAGAGATACTTTGTTTTAGAGACAATATTAGAGATACTTTGTGTTAGAGACAATATTAGAGATAATTTGTTTTAGAGACTATATTAGATATACTTTGTTTTAGAGATAATATTAGAGATAATTTGTTTTAGAGACTATATTAGAGATACTTTGTTTTAGAGACAATATTAGAGATAATTTGTTTTAGAGACTATATTAGAGATACTTTGTGTTAGAGACAATATTAGAGATAATTTGTTTTAGAGACTATATTAGAGATACTTTGTGTTAGAGACAATATTAGAGATACTTTGTTTTAGACACAATATTAGATACTTTGTTTTAGAGATAAAATGAGAGATACTTTGTGTTAGAGACAATTAGAGATACTTTGTTTTATGACATTATTGGTCATTCACTTGTTGTCACTGCTTGCACTTTTGCTGCTGCAACATTCAGTAAGCTGTCTGCAAAGAAAGCTAACCGTGCCAGAGATAAATTGTTGTAAACCATATTTTGGTGATCTTCCTTGCTTTTGTGTTCACTAAGCCTTTTTTGTAATGGGATGATCATATTGTGTGTCCTGATTTATAGTGTTACATTTTTGGCTTACACTTCATTTAAAAACAGATACCCCTCAGCAGGGCTGATCTAAGTCCACTGCAATCTATGCGGCCGCTGTGGGCCCCGCGCTTTCATAGGCCCCGCCTATCTCAATTTTCACTTATTATTAACTTATTAATTCATTATCCCTACCCAAACTGGACCCCAGGCAATCGGTTTTCGCACACTAGGCCTCATAGGGCCCCGCAATTGCTAAGACCGCCCTGCCCCTCAGCTTCCAATGCATAGGGCTGAAAACCTGCATATCTACATATATAGTCTATTTAGACCTTTAAATATTAAATATAGACTAAATCAAAAGAATGACAGTAACCAAGACTGCTGCTACTGATGCACAACAAGCACTGCATTATTTTAAGGAGGTTAGTCAACTTAGAATTCATGTATAAAATAACAGGGAACTCTGTTATGGCTATTTACTTTCTGTAACCTCTTTTGTTTCAGCACTGCGAAGATCACATCCAGAAGCTGAACACTAAGGTAGTTACTTACCACCACAAGGCCCCCGCCCCCCTCAATATACATTGTAACAATTTCATTAACAGCAAATGTTGTGAAAATTGAGAACTTACGTGCAACCATTGTATCACATATAAGCATACAACCATTGTATCACATATAAAGCATATAACCATTGTATCACACATAAAGCATACAACCATTGTATCACATATAAGCATACAACCATAGTATCACATATAAGCATACAACCATTGTATCACACATATAGCATACAACCATTGTATCACATATAAGCATACAACCATAGTATCACATATAAGCATACAACCATTGTATCACTTATCAAGCATATAACCATCATATCACACATATAGCATACAATCATTGTATCACTTATAAAGCATATAACCATCATATCACACATATAGCATACAACCATTGTATCACATATAAGCATACAACCATTGTATCACATATAAGCATACAACCATTGTATCACATATAAGCATACAACCATTGTATCACATATAAGCATACAACCATTGTATCACATATAAAGCATACAACCATTGTATCACATATAAAGTGTACAACCATTGTATCACATATAAAGCATACAACCATTGTATAACATATAAGCATACAACCATTGTATCACATATAAGTATAAGCATACAACCATTGTATAACATATAAGCATACAACCATTGTATCACATATAAAGCATATAACCATCATATCACACATATAGCATACAACCATTGTATCACATATAAAGCGTACAACCATTGTATCACATATAAAGCATACAACCATTGTATCACATATAAGCATACAACCATTGTATCACATATAAAGCATACAACCATTGTATAACATATAAGCATATAACCATTGTATCACATATAAAGCATACAACCATTGTATAACATATAAGCATACAACCATTGTATCACATATAAAGCATACAACCATTGTATAACATATAAGCATACAACCATTGTATCACATATAAAGCATACAACCATTGTATCACATATAAAGCATACAACCATTGTATCACATATAAGCATACAACCATTGTATAACATATAAGCATACAACCATTGTATCACATATAAAGCATACAACCATTGTATAACATATAAGCATACAACCATTGTATAACATATAAGCATACAACCATTGTATCACATATAAAGCATACAACCATTGTATAACATATAAGCATACAACCATTGTATCACATATAAAGCATACAACCATTGTATAACATATAAGCATACAACCATTGTATCACATATAAAGCATACAACCATTGTATCACATATAAGCATACAACCATTGTATCACATATAAAGCATATAACCATCATATCACATATAAGCATATAACCATTGTATCACATATAAAGCATACAACCATTGTATAACATATAAGCATACAACCATTGTATCACATATAAAGCATACAACCATTGTATCACATATAAAGCATACAACCATTGTATAACATATAAGCATACAACCATTGTATCACATATAAAGCATACAACCATTGTATCACATATAAGCATACAACCATTGTATCACACATATAGCATACAACCATTGTATCACATATAAGCATACAACCATAGTATCACATATAGCATACAACCATTGTATCACATATAAGCATACAACCATAGTATCACATATAAGCATACAACCATTGTATCACTTATCAAGCATATAACCATCATATCACACATATAGCATACAACCATTGTATCACATATAAGCATATAACCATCATATCACACATATAGCATACAACCATTGTATCACTTATAAAGCATATAACCATCATATCACACATATAGCATGCAACCATTGTATCACATATAAGCTACACGATAACATCCTCTGTTTCAGCTCTTAGAAGTGCAGCAGCAACTGGCGGTGGCTGTGTCAACAGACAAGAGGAAGGACCTGATGATAGAACAGTTGGATAAGGTCAGTACAATCAGACACGCTGCCAGTGTTAGGTCAGTACAATCAGACACACTGCCAGTGTTAGGTCAGTACAATCAGACATACCCTGCTAATATCAGGGCTTTTTGTTTTTGATTAAGTTTATAAAAGTCATAATTGAATTTTACAAAAAAATACAAATGTCTGGCAACTGGCTAAAGTGGTAGAAGTATAATGCTAATTTGTTCTATACAAATGTCTGGCAACTGGCTAAAGTGGTAGAAGTATGATGCTAATGTGTTCTATACAAATGTCTGGCAACTGGCTAAAGTGGTAGAAGTGTAATGCTAATTTGTTCTTTACAAATGTCTGGCAACTGGCTAAAGTGGTAGAAGTATAATGCTAATTTGTTGTATACAAATGTCTGGCAACTGGCTAAAGTGGTAGAAGTATGATGCTAATTTGTTCTATACAAATGTCTGGCAACTGGCTAAAGTGGTAGAAGTATAATGCTAATTTGTTGTATACAAATGTCTGGCAACTGGCTAAAGTGGTAGAAGTATAATGCTAATTTGTTCTATACAAATGTCTGGCAACTGGCTAAAGTGGTAGAAGTATAATGCTAATTTGTTCTATACAAATGTCTGGCAACTGGCTAAAGTGGTAGAAGTATAATGCTAATTTGTTCTATACAAATGTGTAGCAACTGGCTAAAGTGGTAGAAAGAAGTATAATGCTAATTTGTTCTATACAAATGTCCAGCAACTGGCTAAAGTGGTTGAAGGATGGAAAAAACGAGAAGCAGAGAAAGATGAGTTTCTCAGGGCGGTTACCAAGGAGAAGGAGCTGATAGAGGACAGCTTACAGACTCAGCAAAATGTGAGTCCAGTGGTCAGTGTTTTATGTGAGTCAAGTGGTCAGTGTTTTATGTGAGTCAAGTGGTCAGTGTTTTATGTGAGTCCAGTGGTCAGTGTTTTATGTGAGTCCAGTGGTCAGTGTTTTATGTGGGTCAAGTGGTCAGTGTTTTATGTGAGTCAAGTGGTCAGTGTTTTTAGTTGAGATGTTGGTAGAGTCAGTGGTCAGTTTTTTTAATTGTGATGTTGGTAGAGTCCATTGGTCAGTGTTTTTAGTTTTTTGAGATGTTATATCAACTGACTGCACCTGTTTGTTGTGGAATATGAAATCTTAAACGTTGTTCAATGTCCATTTCCCAGATGATAAATAACTGTGATCTTATATAAAGTTCAATGTCCATTTCCCAGATGATAAATAACTTTGAGAGAGAACTCGCCCAAACTGTTGACCAGCTAAGGGCAGAGAAGGAAACTTCATCACAGACTATTAGTAGCCTGAGAGATGAGGTAATACATTGATGCAACAGTGAGGAAAAAATCAAATCATTTATCTACCTCTTTCCTCCTTCTCCCCCCCACACACACTTTTTTTTTACAAACACACTTTTTTTTCACTTGTTAAGCCAGCCTGAAATGAATCTAGAACATTCCTAGAGTTATTTTTAAATTGTGAATATATTGTGCTAAATTAATCTTGAACAGGTGTGGGCAAAGTGTGGCCCGTGGGCCAAATGCAGCCCACCACAGAGTTTTTTTTGTGGCCCGCCAAGACATTCAGAAAACCGGCCTTGAACTGAGATTTGCTTCATATCTCAACAAGCAACTTCAATCCTAGTTTTAAAAAAAATCTAATAACGGTGACAGGGTGCTATTATCTCATTAAACTGATTCTATAATAAAATGTGCTAGCAGTTAGAAATCTAGATAGAATTACATTAGCCCAATAAATAAATTTTAATAAAACTGCTGCTTTTGTTTTAAAATTTAAAAAATTATATTTTTATGGTAACGTTTACATTTTTTCTGAAATGAAACGTAATGTTCATTGAAAAATACCATAATTTTAAACGGCACGCCCCTCCGCTACAAATCGCCACCACAAAGTGGCCCGCGAGCCCAAACGATTGCCTGCCCCTGATCTAGAACATTCATTGAGTTTTTTTTTAAAGTATTGTGTGAAAAATTTTGTGCTTACTATGATAAGCTTCTGTCACAGCGTTAAAGATTGTATGTACTGTGAAATGAGTCCAGACCATTAATGTTTCAGTTGTATGAGGCTCAGAGAGAACGGGAGCATGCCCAGAATGTTCTGGAAGCCGAGAGAGAGAAATATTCTGTGACGACAGATGGGTGGAATGAACTGACCGAGTCCCGGGACCAGGCAGAGAAGAGGGCCAAAGAGGCAGAGGACAGGCTGTGCAAGGTTTGTGGAGAACTGGTGTGATGTTTGAGTTATTGCCCTTGTTGTGAGACGTCTGCTGTCAATAGAGACTATAGCAGAAATGATGTTTGAGTGATTTCCCTTGTATGATGTCTGCTGCCAATAGAGACTATAGTAGAAATGTTGTTTGAGTTATTTCCCTTGTTGTATGATGTTTGTTTGTCAATAGAGACTATAGCAGAAATGATGTTTGAGTTATTTCCCTTGTTGTATGATGTCTGCTGCCAATAGAGACTATAGCAGAAATGATGTTTGAGTTATTTCCCTTGTATGATGTCTGCTGTCAATAGAGACTATAGCAGAAATGATGTTTGAGTTATTTCCCTTGTTGTATGATGTCTGCTGCCAATAGAGACTTAAAACAAAATACCTGGCTAATTATTTCCCCAATTGTAGTTTCTTGCTTTTGACAGTGAATATCATCCAATATTCTTTACAATGGATCTCATCCAATGTTCTATACAATGGATCTCAACCAATGTTCTATACAATGGATCTCATCCAATGTTCTATATAATGGATTTCATCTTTCTTTCCTTGGCAGGAACAAGAGAAATGGCTGACAAAAGAACAAGAACTTTTGGATAAAATTACAGAGGTCAAAGAAGCCAATCAGAAAGTCATTAACATGGAAAGGGTAAATCTAAACATTATTCTCTCTACCATTACACATCCGTAGTATTCTAACTACCAAGTCCTTCAAGACTGCACTTAAGAAGCATCTTTTCAAAATGTATTTACAAAATTAATGAAACATTTGTTTTAATGATTAGCGTAGCTTATGTGTAATGTACTGTCCTTTATGTTGTTATTATGGTATGAATGGTTATTTAATTATTATATGTATGTTATGATCTCCATGTAAAGCGCTGTGAGCCCGGTTCCTTAGCGGGATACAGAGCTAAATAAATTATCAATTATTATGATTATTATTATTAAAATGACCAAAAAATATTTTTTTAAACTCAATTATTATTTTTTTGTTGTTGCTTGTTTTGCCAACGCTAAAGATTGTATTGGATGGGTAGATGGATTTTGTTGACTTTGTTATTCTTGTCTGACTTTGTTATTTTTGTCTAACTTAGTTGACTTTTGTTATTATTGCCTGACTTTGTTTTTCTTGTCTGACTTAGTTGACTTTGTTATTATTGCCTGACTTTGTTATTCTGGTCTGACTTAGTTGACTTTGTTATTATTGCCTGACTTTGTTATTCTTGTCTGACTTGGTTGACTTTGTTATTCTTATCTCTTCTGCTACCAGGTGAAGCTGGAAGAGCACAAGAAGAAGAGAGAAGAGGTCACTGGTCAGTGTGAGGAGCTGAAGACAGAGTTAAAGAAAGCCATTCTGGACATGGAGCAGTTGGTCAGGGAAAAGGTCAGTGTTCACCCTGGTGCAGCCTTACCGTGACCAGCTGGTCAAAGACTTAACAGGCACCTGGAAACTAGGCAGTTGGCTACAGGCTGAACGTTATTGATGAATTTCATCTCATGTATTTATCACAGCATTTATCTCTGCACAAGATTCTACTGGAGTAGTTTTTTTTTGTATACAAAGACAGCCTGTGGTGCCTATAAGATATTTTATATGACATGATAACAGCTCCCTACTGATGATAGTTGTATGATAACAGATCCCTAGTGAGGATAGTTGTATGATAACAGATCCCTAGTGAGGATAGTTGTATGATAACACTGTCAACTCGTCTGTTACAGGAGAGCCAAAAGGTGGAGATGGCCATAATGGAGGCCAAGTTTGAGAGTGCCCAGCGCACGTTGGAAGCAGATCTTCATTCTCAGATGGAAAAAGAGGTAGCGCAACCGTGGTGTTTGCCATCTGTAATGATAAGATAATCCTGAGTGGATGATAAGATGATACTGAGTGGATGATAAGATGATTACTGAGTGGATGATAAGATGATTACTGAGTGGATGATAAGATGATTACTGAGTGGATGATAAGATGATACTGAGTGGATGATAAGATGATTACTGAGTGGATGATAAGATGATACTGAGTGGATGATAAGATGATACTGAGTGGATGATAAGATGATACTGAGTGGATGATAAGATGATACTGAGTGGATGATAAGATGATACTGAGTGGATGATAAGATGATACTGAGTGGATGATAAAAAAAGATGATCCTGACTAGATAATCAAGTCTTATGAAAATAGGATGTCAATTGTCTGTAGTTTTTGTCAGTAGTTTAGTTTAATGTTTGTTTGATGGGTCAATTGTCTTTAGTTTTTGTCAGTAGTTTAATGTTTGTTTGATGGGTCAATTGTCTGTAGTTTTTGTCAGTAGTTTAATGTTTGTTTGATGGGTCAATTGTCTTTAGTTTTTGTCAGTAGTTTAATGTTTGTTTGATGGGTCAATTGTCTGTAGTTTTTGTCAGTAGTTTAATGTTTGTTTGATGGGTCAATTGTCTGTAGTTTTTGTCAGTAGTTTCATGTTTGTTTGATGGGTCAATTGTCTGTAGTTTTTGTCAGTAGTTTAATATTTGTTTGATGGGTCAATTGTGTGTAGTTTTTGTCAGTAGTTTAATGTTTGTTTGATGGGTCAATTGTCTGTAGTTTTTGTCAGTAGTTTAATATTTGTTTGATGGGTCTATTGTCTGTAGTTTTGTCAGTAGTTTAATATTTGTTTGATGGGTCAATTGTCTGTAGTTTTTGTCAGTAGTTTAATGTTTGCGTTGAAGGACTGTCTGTTTGATGGACTGTTTGTTTGATGTGACAGATTGCTGACCAAGCAGCAGAGTTTCATGCCAGGATAGAGTCAGCCCTGGAACAAGCTTCAGATCGCCACCGTAAACAAATGAGCGAGTTGAACACCAGACACCAGCGGGAGATGGAGAGACTCACGGCCAGTGTGAACGAGGAGCGCTTGAAACGGGAGGAGGACTGCCGCAAGCAGCTGTCGGAGCTGGAGGAAAAGTAAGAGATAAAGTTTTAAAAAAAGAAAAAGAAAGAAATGACAATCTAAAAAGTTTGTATACTCTATACCAGTAGTAGTTCTGCACTCTTTTTTGTTTGGTTGAAATGTTTAAAAGCATGGGTATCATAAGGGGAGACTAATCTAATTGTACAATGAGACAAACATGGAGATGATCATTTCCTCCCGTGTCAAAGGTCATGTTCTCAGTGTCAAAGGTCATGTTCTCAGTGTCAAAGGTCGTCTTCATTTTTCCCATCTGCAAATATTATTAGCCTACAGCAGTTCATGCTTTAGATGGACTGAATAAAATCACTTATCTCTGTTTAGAGAAACTGTCATTACTATTTAAAATACTGAACTGTGTATGAACACATATTACCTGATGATAATAAAAGTCTGTTACATGTATTACCTGATGATAATCAAAGTCTGTTACATGTATTACTTGATGATAATCAAAGTCTGTTACATGTATTACCTGATGATAGTCAATGTCTGTTACATGTATTACCTGATGATAATCAATGTCTGTTACGTGTATTACCTGATGATAATCAATGTCTGTTACATGTATTACCTTGTTACATGTATTACCTGATGATAATCAATGTCTGTTACGTGTATTACCTGATGATAATCAATGTCTGTTACATGTATGACTTGATGATAATCAATGTCTGTTACATGTATTACCTGATGATAATCAAAGTCTGTTACATGTATTACCTGATGATAATCAAAGTCTGTTACATGTATCACCTGATGATAATCAATGTCTGTTACATGTATCACCTGATGATAATCAATGTCTGTTTTCTTGTCCAGGCTGGAGGAGGTGAGGACAGAGAACCACAGTCTTAGACAGTCAAAGATCAAGCTGGAATCACAGCGGTCAGTTTACAGAGTTTAGATTTATAGTAATCTGTTGGTCACTGGGTCTTACACGGTACATCAGTGAGTGGTCACAGCGGTCAGTTTACAGAGTTTAGATTTATAGTAATCTGTTGGTCACTGGGTCTTACATGGTACATCAGTGAGTGGTCACAGTGGTCAGTTTACATAGTTTAGATTTATAGTAATCTGTTGGTCACTGGGTCTTACACAGTACATCAGTGAGTTGTCTCTAGACTCAGAATGGAGAGCTAACAGATCTTAAACAATACAGTCTAACACTATAACAGATGATTTATTTAATGGTACAACTGGACAAGAATAACAATAACACCATCAGCTAAATCATTAAACCTTGAAACACTAGAGGATAGAAGAACCAAGAGCAAAGTAGTAATCATACATAAAGCAATTAATTCTAATTTAGAAATAAAACACAAAGATAACTTAATACAACCCTCAGATAGACTTTATCAACATTTAAATCTCTAATAAAAAGGCAGGACTAAACACAAACCATAGATTAGCGTAGGACGCAATAATCTTATGTATAAAAGGAGCGTCTGTAAACAGATAAGATAAGATAACTGTGAGTGGTCTCTAGACTCAGAACGGAGAGCTAACAGATCTTAAACAATACAATCTAACACTAAAACAGATGATGTATTTAATGAACTGTCTTAATAATCATTTTAAGTCCATTATTCTATTGACAAGATCACTGTTTTCCCCCCTATAGTATGGAGATTCTGGCCAAATTACAGTTCATGATGCAGAGCCAGTGGAATGAGGCTGTCACTTTGTTAGTGAGTACCCCGCAGAAGAAGGTCAGTATTTTAAATAAATAAATTGATAATTTACATAGCACAGTACCACAGCAAGCAACTCAGCTCCTTTACCTAATAATAGTAACACACATACTTATCTATTCATTAAATCTAAAACATTTATATCCTAAATAAAAATTAATTTTGAAAGTTAAGTTTGAAGAGATGTGTTTTTAGTGCAATTTTTAAACTGCTTATGCACAATGCTTACATTGAATGTCCTTTATTTGATACGAGCAACCAAGCCCGTCCAAGGTTGTTCCGCCACCGTTCGGTGGCATGTTGTAACTCCCTTCCAACAGCCGTCTCGACTGGCATACATGTGCAACACGTCAAAAATACTATTCATTATAGTTAAAATAAATAACTCGTAAAAACAGAGCTTTTGACTATAAATCCCAACGCGCATAACTCAAAATAAAGTCTTGGAAGAAATACTGCACCAAAAATAACTCGTTTTGAACGTACGCGTAAACTTGATAGGATTGGCTGTAGGAGTCATGTGTGTTTGAGAGACCAATCGCTATCGATGACCGGACAGAACTTAGCCTTTTATTATATAGGATAGTTAATTATTATAGTGACATTTGTTATTCTTGCCTGAAATTTTATTTTATTTTTTTTTCAATGTCATTTACTTGATTGATGAATATTTCCAGATTCAGTCTGTGATGTCAAGTTTAATCATGTTCATCAAATGTTGTAGTTTCGACTTGTGCTAACAAATTCTTATTTTCTGATATTCTTGTGCAGAGTTTAAATGGTGGACTTACACCAATTGTTATTTTCTTCTATTGTTGTGCAGAGCTTGAATGGCTCCTTCTTGTCCAGCCAGAGTGGTGGTCAGTTGGCGTCCGCCATGGCCGTGACAGACGGGAACACGTCGGTCACCAGTCTCAATCTAGTCACGTCTGGGCCGGCAGCTTTGACTGGCCAGGGCCTAGAGGGTCACTGTCGGGAGGCCGCGTCCTCTCCGAGGACTCGGACTCTTGCTGACGCCGCGGCCGCAGGGGGCAGCGGGCTGGCTGGCAGAGAGGGAGAAGAAATGAACAGGATGGACAGAGTGGAGGAATATTTGCAAAGGTCTGGTAGCTGTTGTCTTGACACTTTTCTTACTGGAAATAATTCAATGACATTAAAAAATATAAAATGTTCACTGGGAAAGAAACTGTCTCAATAAATAAATACAGTATGCCCTCGCTATTCGCAAGGTTACGCTCTTCCCCACATGAATGACGAAAAACCACAAATATTGGATGCAGTTTAAAACGCTTATGTATGAGATTATATACAGTATTATATGTGGTATTAAATGCTTCACAAACACTTTCTAAAGACACTCTTACTCATTAAAACAGTAACAATATAGCAATATTGCATGCAGTTATGTATTTCACTAATTAAGTAATGATAATGTAAACACATTTTGGTTTTGTACTGCAACAATATTTTGATAAAAAAGAAAAGTAAGTACACAGCATAGCACAGTTACCCATAATGTATTACTGTACAGTAACACAGCATAGCACAGTTACCCATAATGTATTACTGTACAGTAACACAGCATAGCACAGTTACCCATAATGTATTACTGTACAGTAACACAGCATAGCACATTTACCCATAATGTATTACTGTACAGTAACACAGCATAGCACAGTTACCCATAATGTATTACTGTACCCTAAAGTCAATTTCTATGCGTACAACATGTGTATTAGAATTGACAGAAAATGGAACTAATATGACGTTATGACGCTAGCGCAGTATACCGGGCATAGGATGCGATAGTGTCCAGAGCCTAACCCAGGAATATGCGTTGCTGCAAATGGGGAACCGCCAATAGGAAAGGGTATACTGTATACATTATCCGCATTTGGCTTTGAACCGTATGGCCAAACTCTAACTCTATAGCCGAAGAACGGTAATAATTTTATTTCATCAAACGCCCAGCCAACTGCTTATATTAAAACATCAGATGTTTACATTCAGTCTACTCAATGACAGCATCCTCTTGTCTTTCAGGCTGACTCACAATATGTTTACACAAGATTCGACCCGCGGCTTAGCATACGCCGCAGACTTGCTTATAGATAGTGTAAAGAAGGAGGGGGGGGGAGAACAGACACTAACAGGAGCACGAAGAAATTAGAAAAAACAACAGTGAACGTCCCCCGCCCCCCCCCCGCACCACCCTCACTTGCCAACCATAAACTGTGATTGGTCGACCCCAGCGAGGGTCATTCCTCATGCTTATTTGCTCGCGTCTTGTGCTTGTCCTAATTTCTGGCAAATTATATATTATATAGATTCTGTCTACTCAACGAGAGCATCCTCTTTACTTTCAGGCTAACTCACAATATGGAGATCCCGATGACCAGAAATGACCTCCAAGTCTCTGACCTCAGCCGCGAGCACAGCAGCCTCTCGTCCGCCGCAGGCCCCGGCAAACTGACATTGGCCAACCCAGGAGGAGACCACCACCAGGCGGGCACAGCTCTGCCAGGAGTTAACTCCTCTTACCAGACTCATCAAAAGGGATTTGACTTTCAAAACAAAGTAATTGTGGGGTCATAAGGAAATGACTTGTTTGTAGAAAAGGAAATGACATTTTCTAACACTGATGTGCAAATTATTTGGGTTTGGTTTATCGAGTGAAAACCTGTCAAAACCAAATCATGCTCATTAAATCAATATCCAGTTCACTAAAAAACTTGAATCAATACTTGTGGATCAATATTTGATTTTTAAATTTTTTCCCGCAGCCCTCCAACAACTTGAACCAGTCCCAGCTGCCTCGTGAGCACGGCTATGTGACGGGGCAGAGTGGGAAAACTCTGATCACTGTGGGAGTTCAAGGGGGTGGTGGTTATTTGATGAGTGGACAAAGAACAACGTCCATGCAAGA
This sequence comes from Ampullaceana balthica, assembly GCA_944989445.1. Taxonomy (NCBI): domain Eukaryota; kingdom Metazoa; phylum Mollusca; class Gastropoda; family Lymnaeidae; genus Ampullaceana; species Ampullaceana balthica. Next base: position 220,362 of record CALYLW010000075.1, on the reverse strand, counting down.
ACTCGGTCACCAGGCACTAGCCATGCGGTCCCCCCAGCAGTCATCTTCTCATGTCAACACAGGTACTTGACCTTTTTGTCATTGCATTTAGTGTTGGGGAAGTGGAATCCTTCCCTTTAAACTCTACAACCATCTTGTGTTTAAAACTTGTACAACCATCTTGTGTTTAAAACTTGTACAACCATCTTGTGTTTAATACTTGTACAACCATCTCGTGTTTTAAACCTGTACAACCATCTTGTGTTTAAAACTTGTACAACCATCTTGTGTTTAATACTTGTACAACCATCTTGTGTTTAATACTTGTATGACCATCTTGTGTTTAATACTTGTACAACCATCTTGTGTTTAATACTTGTACAACCATCTTGTGTTTGATACTTGTACAACCATCTTGTGTTTAATACTTGTACAACCATCTTGTGTTTAATACTTGTACAACCATCTTGTGTTTGATACTTGTACAACCATCTTGTGTTTAATACTTGTACAACCATCTTGTGTTTGATACTTGTACAACCATCTTGTGTTTAATACTTATACAACCATCTTGTGTTTAATACTTGTACAACCATCTTGTGTTTAATACTTGTACAACCATCTCGTGTTTTAAACCTTTACAACCATCTTTCATCGCCAGATTTAAGTAGCCAGTCCTCTAGAACTTCGGTTGAACAAACCCCACCTGCCAACCACCCGTACCTCATCAACAACACCTACGGGCCAGGGTTCGCCCCCCCACATTTAGGCCCGTACAGTCCCAGTCGCCCCCAGGAGCACCCGTTTTCACCTCAGCACGGTCCGTCCTCCAGGCAGATCCAAAACATGTCCTACTCCAACAGTTTAAGTCACCAAGGGAGGCAGCTGGCTGGAGATTATGGAGATCACAAAAGTGTTAAGGTTGCATCAAACGCAGGTAACAAATTTGGTTCAGTGCTTTTTTAAGTATTTGTTTGGAAAGTTAAAAACAATAAATATTTATATTTTATGATTTCTCTGTTGTTGTTTATATTTTGAGTTTTTTAGTTTATCATGTTGTCAGCTAAAATATTTTCCACTTCAATCTCATTTCACCTCTGTGTTTCCCTAGCTGGCAACAAAAACCTGTACAGTCCGGACAGTCCCACCTTTACGTCTAGTCCTTCGGAAGTCCAGAGTGAGCACTGGTCTCCTGGAAACGCTGCTGCATCCAGACCGTTCTTCCCCAACAACTCGGGCACGACGGCATGTATGTTAACGACCACCTCGTCACCAGCCCGAGGCGGTTTGGCCAGATCCTTTGACGGAATCAACTCACCTGCTAAGAAATACAGAACTAAAGCAGGGCAGCCTACTAGAATCACAGGTATATAATTCTGTTATATCTGGGTCATCTCGTAGTGTTTACATCACAGGTATATAATTCTGTTATATCTGGGTCATCTCAGAGTGTTTAAATCACAGGTATATAATTCTGTTCTATCTGGGTCATCTCATAGTGTTTAAATCACAGGGCACTGCAACGGTTCGTTCATCCAATTTTTATCATATTGTGTTTACATGACAGGTGTATCTTTGTGGTGTATAGAGAACAGGTGTGAGATGTTACAAAAAAAGCATTAAAATCATGTCTGGGTCAGGAATTCAATTACCTTTCCATTTTTGGGTCAATGAATCTGAGATACTGACTGTATCAGTATAGATTTGTTTGTCAATAAATGTAAGATACTGACTGTATCAGTATATATTTGTTTGTCAATAAATGCAAGATACTATTTTTATTATAATTACTAACTACAAAATTTTTGTAAAACAAGCAACCAAGAAATTGTTTTGATCCAAATTTGCAGATAGTTTTAATGAAAGTCTTTCACCGCCTGTGAAACAGACAGCTGACAGACAGCAAGCTGACCGACATCAAGCAGACAACAGAAGTGAGTCAGGGGGCAGCTCCCATGATCCAGACAGGTGTGTACTCCATGCCGTGGTCCGTTACATTTGCTCTCTACTGATTATCTCTAACAAAATAGCTGCTTCACCAGCCGAGCTTTATTTAATTGCCCTGTTTTTTTCTCTCCTCTCCTCCGATCACACCAGAACTCAAACTGACTACAGCCAGCTGCTTGACCACATGGATGACCATCAAAGTCGTCAGGGAGAGCTTCAGCATTACGTCAGAATGGTCAGTCACAACGTCGGTCATTTTATTGTTTGCTCCCAGAAGGAAATAAACGCCCTTTCAATGTCTTGCAGTTATTTAAAAATTTTTAGTTTTATTTAATTATTAAGTTATTTTAAAAATTAACTGCTAAACAGCAATATGCCTCAACAAGAACTAGAACTAGGACATTTGGCATAGAACTGTTTTATTTCTGTTATTTGCTGAGGAGATAAATTATATCTGCTAAGTTCTATTTTATTTCAGCTCAGTTTTTACACCTCCCCCTCACCCATGGATTGGTTGGAAACCAAACGCCATCCCCGCCCCCTTTTTTTTTCACCTGGACCTTAGCGGATTCAGCATGGATAGCTAGAAATTTGCTTTGGAAATGGGGCGAGTTTAACGCTCGTAACATTGGATCTGAGTTGAATTCCAAATACCAAAGCCATAAAAAAAATTACATTTACATATTGTTGGCCATATATAAGTTAGTAATCTCTGGAAATTGAAAACCTTTTAATAGGTTGTTACTATTTGTCTCGCCCGCCCCATCCAGTTTGTAAGCAGCCTCTCAGTTTGGCTCCTATATGAATTGATGATTACCGCTTTATTAGTCCAAAAATGAACGTCTCCTATGAGATGTATCGATTGCTGTTAGCTCATCATTGCATCTAGTCTGAGTGAAGGGAATAAATTGTTTCTGGTTCAAAAAAATCTAAATTTCAATCTTTACTGCTAAATTAACAAAAATAATTATTACATTTTATTTTGTATTACTAATTTTAATACAAATTCAATGACTTTGAATCCAAGTTTTCGTAATCCTGCAGTTTCTACACGAAAATTACACAGCGAAAATTAATTTTCTTGTGAGAACTTATGTTTTTAATTTATTAAATGCATTACAGTCGAACCCACTTACCTCGAGCTTGGTTAGCTCTACCACCCCACTAACTCGACGTTTTTTATTGGAACCGCCAAATTCTCTCTTTGTCTTAGCATTTTTTCATCGGCTAATTCGATTTTTCTAAGTCGCCGAAACCTAATACCTCGAGCACAAAAGAGGGCCAAATTTGCAACTTAACGTTGGTTAACTCGATCCTCGTCGGTTCGCCTAGCAATGCATTTTTAGTTCAAAATAGTGTGGACATCTCGCTTTCTTCGAGACTTCGGCTATTGTGTGATTCTACGAGATTTCAATAAAAATTACCGGATGTTATTATCTTCTTTCGCTTTCGATTCATGTGTGAATTAGATGTATTCACCCGAGGTGCCCGTAAATCGGCGTTAGCGATCTTTAATCCGTCATTATTTCGCAGTGCATGTTATATTATTATTAAACTTAATTCATTTTCTGATGCATTGATCATTTTATTTTTTAAGATAAACGAATATCTTTAGAAATGAAAATAAAGATTTGTATCGAGAATCGACGGTGGTTTTTATATAATTAAATAAAAAATTATTATTCTTTTAAAAGTTTGTTGTTGCTTTGTTACCAGTAAGATACGTGACTGTGACACTAACACGCGCGTGACGATGAAATCAAATCATTTTCTTAATATTCCAGTACATGTATATAATATTATTAATATACACGTCATCACTTTTGTAGGTCGAATTCTGATAAGGAATGATTTTTAAAAAAATTCGCTTAGTCTTAGTTGCTGGCCGAGGTCTAACACACAGCCCACAGAGTGCTGTGATCAACGGTCAAGGCCGCAATAGTTTTATTTATATTATTACAAGACTGAGGAAATTTCGAGAGCGTTCTGATAGTAACAGATATCCTGCACGTCAAAAGCATTAAACTTAAAATAACCATATTGATATGTTTATTTATTATTTTTTTTATTCGCTGATTCGACGGCATTGCAAACGCTAGCAGCTGTGACACGCGCCATGGGACTAGGCGAGGCGTAAACTTTGACCTTTTAGCGCATGCGCAGACAATTATAAACTGGTAACTTATTTTTTATTAAATGGAATCGAAACATGACAGAGACGTAATCAAAGTCCTTTACTTCGGCATATATATATATATATATATATACATGTATATATATATATATATATAAATTCCCGATTAGTCATAACTTTTCCCGACTTTCAAGGCCGAGAAATTTTTTTTAAGAATCCCGACTTTTTCCCATTTTCCTGAGTGGGAACAATGGTTATATTTAAATTTTAAACGGTCCTTAAAAATGAACGGTCATTACAACCTTAGGAAAGAGTGAAGAAATATTAGGGTTCCGATACGATTCCGATTAATCGTCCCATCACTAATTAACGCTGACTAATTAATCATGTACATAAAGAAATTTCAAGCACATGTTAATATTTTGCCGCCATATTGGTTTTCGTTTTAACTCGATCATCGGTTATCTCGACGCCATTTTTCATACCCCAACGCCGTCGACTTAACCGGTTTTGACTGTATTATATGTTGTATTTCAGCTATTACAGCGCTAATTTGTAAGTCTTTTTAATTTCTAAGGCATTTTTTCGGCTCTATATAATACATAATCTGGTCACGATACGTCCATTTTGTTTACCTAGCCAGATGTTTTTTTACCTGGCTCGACCCATGCTAAAATAAATTTACTGACTGAAAATGTTTTTTTAAAGATATTTTTCATCTATTTTAATGTTCTAAGACGATAAATAAATATTTTAAAGACAATTTCATTGTTTTATTTCGTACTAGATGCTTGATTCTTATTTTGTTTGTTTGTAAGTGAGAAATTTCCATTTGGCATCTTATTGGCACAATCCGGCAAGTAGAGTGATAGATAAACAAAATGGTTGCGTCACGATCAGACTATTTACTATTGAGAGCCAAAAAAATGCCTTAGAAATTAAAAAGACTTACAAATTAGCACTGTATAAGCTGAAATACAACATATAATAATGCATTTAATAAATTAAAAACGTAAGTTCTCACGAGAAAATTAAATTTCGCTGTGAAATAATATACGTGTAGAAACTGCAGGATTACCCAAGTTTTTATTATTTTGTTGTTGCCTTTGATTTCCTAACTTAAATGACCATGCTAGAATTTCAAGAGAGAGAAAACAAGAGAGTTTAACAGAAAGTCATTGAAATATATTAAGAATGTTCTCTTGTATCATGCTCAAACAGCTGCTACAGAAAGCCCCAGGCAGTGTCTGTAGTGAACCTGAGAGAGATGTACATTCTGATCATGACATCTTAGAATCTTCTAGAGACCTTACAGGTAAATCAGTTGAAAACACTCATTTTTTGTTTGGGGCTACCTGCGGGATAAGGGGGCGTCACCCCCAAATAATTGAAATAACAAAAGTCTTAAATTAAATTTCTCATCTATTACAGACGCTCCTTCTATACAGAAGATTATTGCGTCCTACACTAATCCATTGTTTATGTCTAGTCCTGGTTTTTATCAGTTTTAAATGTTGATAGTGTTAGTGTTTTGTTTTTCCTGGTTTGTTCAGGCAACCCATTCCATGTCCGATTTCCAGATGGGAAAAACGAGAATTTGTATGTGTTTTTTCTTGAATACGGAATAAGAAAAGTGTTTTTATCTCTGTGTCTATATGAGGGTTGTATTGATCATCTTGGTGTTTAATTTCCAAATTGGAATTAATTGCCTTATGTCATGTATCATTACTACTTTGGTCTTTTTTTCTTCTATCCTCTAGATTTTCTAGGTTTAATGATTTAACTAACAGTGTTACTCTAGTCAACTATGAATATTCTCCAGTCATGAATCTGGCAGCTCTATTTTGACTTTGTTCTAGTTTATATATGTTTTCTATGGTGGATGGGTCCCATTCAAAAGATGGTGGATGGGTCCCATACAAAAGATGGTGGATGGGTCCCATACAGAAAACATGAATGAAAACTGAAAGAGTTTGAAAATAAATTTATGAATTAAACAACCCTGTAAAAACAAAGTTTTTGACTATAAATCCCTTATATATGATACAGAACTTAAAGTATTAATATGTTCAATATAATACGCAATGCGCGACAAACATTTACAGACTAAAACCGACTGATCTCCCCTTGCTGTAAAACCGGGGGAGGGGGGAGGAGGTGTGGTCATCGATGGCTGGAATGAACTCCAGCACGTGGAGGTGAACAATAGCAGACGGCTACATTGAATTATAAAGAGATAAACTATAAATGCATTAATTTAATTACGGTGAATTCGATAGATCTAAAATTTTGATACAATTCATTGCTAGGTGACACGAGTCTATGTGCAAAATTTCAGCTTGATAGCATCACGGGAAGTGGGTCGTATTTTACTTTTGTTTTTCCGCCCGACCGACCACCCATGACAGACAGGGAGAGAGATCACGACAGACAAGACTGAAGTTAATATAAGGGATTTAAAACAAATGAGTTTTATGAAGAAAGTTCAAACAATTAACATGCATTATTTGTCTCAGTCGACCTTGACCTGAATGACACAGCTACAGCCATAGAACTGACATCTCAGCTGACAAGGTTTCAGCAGTTGCGAGAGAGTCAGGTTTGTAACCTAAGATAATTACGTTTATAAGTTAATTTTTATTTTTTAAAAATTGTTGTTTAAAAAAAATTTGTAATCTACAAACTGTGGCAAAGAATCACGCTATAGTGTGGTAGCGGGGAGAGATTTTTGTGTGCTTTTTGAAAAATCTTTAAATGACATCGAAATATTGATAAAAGACCCCTATAAGTATGTGTTTTTATGAAGGTAAATGGATGGGGTTCAAGTTGGCTACCCCGCTAAAAAAAGTTTTGTTCAGCATCCTTGACCTTGGAATGCACATGGGGGAAAAAATATGAAACAAAATTTCTTCCTCTTAAGTGCTCATAACATAATTACTTTTTATAGTAGATCCCATTAAAATTATTATAAAATGTGGTTGGCAATCATTTATCTTTCAGAAAATACATAGTTTGCTAAGGTTTCTAATACAAATAAGCCTTTGAAATCAATTTTAGTACGTTTAGGTCAACAGTATTTATTATAGATTAAAAAAAATTTCGATCTGAATTTTTTTTCTATAATAAATAGAAGGAGAAAAAAACACCAAAAAATTTCGATCTTAATTTTTTCGGCTGACCTGAGTTTGTGGGTTATATAGTGTTTGAAATTTTTCCGCAAACAATTTTTTAAATTCAGGATCCATCTATATAATCTCTGCTTTGATTTCCTCTTGATTTAAACCCATTCAATTTGCTGTATCATTTCTTTGGTTTTCCAAATGGGTTTCCATACAGATGTTCATAAAACATTGTGACCAATGTCTTTTTTTCTCCCAGCAGTCCTCACGGACGTATCCTCACCAGAACGTCGCTGGTGTCCAAGCTCATGTCAAGAGTTCACCGGACGGTGTGATGGGTCATCTCTCTGAGTTTATTGGAGACAATGGGGTCATCAGTGCCAGAGGCTTGACCGAGATCTCTCACTTACTGTCTGTGTACAGGTACGGATCACGTCTGGGGCACTGTGTGGGGCACTGCGGGGCACCGTGTGGCACTTATTAGATACTTGAGAATATTAAAACATCATCCCGTGAAGTCTAAGTTTTTCTTGTGAATTGATTGAAACACTGTCTTGAATTATAATACTTCCCTCCAATACATTTAAAATATCACTTTGCCAAGATAAAAATAAATACCAAAAGGAATATCAATTTAAAAATAAATAAATAAAATACTTGTCAAGTGTTTCCCAACAAATATTTTTTTACCATCTTAAGATTTACTATGTTGAAAGACAAGATGTTTTTCTTAAAGAGAAAATATTAAACCAGAAATTAATTATAATTTTGTCTTTGACTTGTGACTACACAGAGACCAGTGGGAAGCTAATCCTCAGATGGCAGGCCAGGCCAATGTGGCAAGTCAGCTGATGGATGCCCTCAAGGGCATGGCATCTGGCATTAGGTTAGCACAACCACTTTATATTTATTTGTGTTAATGGAATTCACAGTAAGCCTTAAAAAGTAACATGCTAAAATCAACCAATTGGTACCCCAATGTGGCTGCAGTCCCCCACTTAGTTACCATCAAAGTGACACAAATACAGTGTCTCTCAGTGGTCGTAGTCGAACTAAACCATTGAAAGGGGTACATTTATTTATAGCTGTGTGTCTGACACAACTTTCACAGAGAGGTTTGTTATTCTGTTTGTTCTCTCCGATTCAGCCATGAAAGCTAAAGCATGTTACTGTTATAGCCAGGGGGAAGTACATCTTGATCAAAATGTCTGCATTTAGTCAGGATATATATATCCCCTGACTTTGTAAACACCCATTTAATTTTAACTGATGTGACTTTGGAAGGTAGACAAATTGAAAATAAGCCACCTTTGAGAGATAGACAAATTGAAAATAAGCCACCTTTGAGAGATAGACAAATTGAAAATAAGCCACTTTTAGGAGATATGCAAATTGAAAATAAGCCACCTTTGAGAGATAGACAAATTGAAAATAAGCCACCTTTGAGAGATAGACAAATTGAAAATAAGCCACCTTTGAGAGATAGACAAATTGAAAATAAGCCACTTTTAAGAGTAAAGTAATTGGGGTGAGACTGCAATCAGGCTTTTAAATTAGTAAATGTATAACATATAAACAGGGTATTAGTTAGCCTGACAGGACGTAACACAAAAGCGAACGTTTTGGCAAAGAGCCTTCCTCAACGGACAAATAGTACACAAATAAAACGAATATAACGAAATAATAAAAACACTTAGCTGCAGTGAAATCCATGTAGTCCAGTAGGAAGGCTCTTTGCCGAAACGTTCGCTGTTGTGTTACGTCCTGTCAGGCCTACTAATACCCTGTTTTTATGTTATACATTTACCACTTTTAGGAGATAGACAAATTGAAAATAAGTCACTTTTAGCAAATAGACAAATTGAAAATAAGTCACTTTTAGCAAATAGACAAATTGAAAATAAGCCACTTTTAGGAGATAGACAAATTGAAAGTAAGCCACTTTTAGGAGATAGACAAATTGAAAGTAAGCCACTTTTAGGAGATAGACAAATTGAAAATAAGTCACTTTTAGGAGATAGACAAATTGAAAGTAAGCCACTTTTAGGAGATAGACAAATTGAAAGTAAGCCACTTTTAGGAGATAGACAAATTGAAAATAAGTCACTTTTAGCAAATAGACAAATTGAAAATAAGTCACTTTTAGCAAATAGACAAATTGAAAATAAGCCACTTTTAGGAGATAGACAAATTGAAAATAAGCCACTTTTAGGAGATAGACAAATTGAAAATAAGCCACTTTTAGGAGATAGACAAATTGAAAATAAGCCACTTTTAGGAGATAGACAAATTGAAAGTAAGCCACTTTTAGGAGATAGACAAATTGAAAATAAGCCACTTTTAGGAGATAGACAAATTGAAAGTAAGCCACTTTTAGGAGATAGACAAATTGAAAATAAGCCACTTTTAGGAGATAGACAAATTGAAATTAAGCCACTTTTAGGAGATAGACAAATTGAAAATAAGCCACTTTTAGGAGATAGACAAATTGAAATTAAGCCACTTTTAGGAGATAGACAAATTGAAAATAAGCCACTTTCCAAATGTGCTAAAATAAGACCTTTAGACTAATAACTTGACACATCACAAGTAGCAAATCTCATATCTTGGCTCAATTACCTGATCTTATCTGTTACAGACGCTCCTTCTAGACAGAAGATTATTATGTCCAACGCTTATCCTTGGTTATCTAGTCTTGCATTTTATTAGAAATTTAATTAATCTAGTATTAATGTGCTATGTATCTTTAAAATTGTTGATAGCTCCGAGAGCGCAGAAGGCAAACAGCAGAGTAAGCCTCTTGGTGGCAAGCCAGCAGTACAATGTCCTCCTCGTAAGGTGAGAGACATGAGTAGAACTAAGAAGGCGCGATCAGGTAGTCAGGTAAGTTAGGGGGGAGTGTTGGCAGTTAACTTAATCTGCATGGTGTAGGGGGTGTTGGCTTAGTGAGGGTGTGTGGAAGGATAATTTGGTGTGGTGTGTGTGTGAGGTGGCAATATTTGTTTTTATAAAATGCGATGGAAATGAAGTTGTAAAGATTATTATGAATTGCAGGAAGGAATAAAAATAGAATTAATATGTAGCTAGAAAACTGTAGAAAATTCAGTGGGTGGTACTTTCACAATTTTCCGTGTGAGAATTACAGTCAAAGCGAATTAGTTTGTTTTTGTAAAGTATATAATTTAACCTGGGTCATTAATGTCTAAAATTGTTTAGACTTTATGGGATTCAATTTAAATAGCAATTACATAAAACAATAAGAAACAAATTCACTAACAAACAATTATAATAAAAATAAATTAATGCTGGGGTAAAAGCAAAACATAAAGATTTCAACTATTAAATGGTAAAATTTAGAAATATAAAATGATAGATTCAAGAGTAAATAGTAAATATTTAGTAAGATAAACTAGTAGTAGTAGACTTACAGACTAGTAGATTTGAATTATAAATGGATTTCACCTTAGTAAAATCAACTAATGCAAAAATAAAACACAAATAGCAAAAATAATGTTGAAAAAAAAATCCATTTATTTTATTTAATAGTCGGCCGATTCCAGCATCAATGGTGACAGCCGTGAGAAATCCACAGCAGCTCCTAGACCGGCAGGAGCTCAGGGGGCTGGCAAGAAACAACTACCTACGGTGACAGTACCTCCAGCCCCCGAAACCAGTAAAGAGAAGAAGTTGGTCGGAGCCACTGCTAAGCCGCCTGCTGGCAAGGGGGCCGGGAGTGGAGGACCAGCATGGAAGTAGATTTGTCAAGACTTGACTGGAGTGTTTCAAGTACACCTTCAACTGCATATGCTGAGTGGTTGAAACGTTTTCTTACGATATTAGATATTCTAAGGAGCTCAAATTCTCTGTGTGTTGTCATGAAACTTGAAGGAGTTGTAATTTTTCATGGCTACTCTCTTGCTTAACCCCCCATCCTATTTTAGAGAACTTATCCATCAAAAGTTTTCTGATTTTCAGAAAACATACACAGGAGATGATTATTGAAACAATTTGTTTACGTTAAATTAAGGTTGATTTTTGTGAATAAATCTTAACTGATTTTAAGAATTCAAATGAGGAAGCACTACAAGTTTTAGAAATCAAAGAGTTATACGGACAAGCAACTGAAAGAATTTCTTTGAGGTCACACTAAAGAAATAAAGAAAAAAATTGAAAATGATATGGGGGCAGTCCATAAAGTACGTCACGCTCCAGAGGGGGGGGAGGGGGTGTAAGAAAGTGTGACAGTTTGTGACGGGGGAGGGGGGGGTCCGGCCATGTGTGACGTCACGGTGTTTTAAATTAAATTTTAATTATTTTGTTAATAAAATACAAAACTTTTGTTCGAAAGTGTGACGTACGTTAGGGGGGGGGTGTGTCCGAGATTTGTGACAGGGGGGTCAAAAATAGCGTGACGTACTTTATGGACGACCCCTATATGAGATAAAGATCTCAGAGAAATATGGAAGCTATCTTTCATTTTCAGATCTTCATTTGGACATACCAATTATCTGAAAGCATTTGAATTCTGTATGTAACATAGTAAAGTGGAATTTATATATTTAATTTAGTCTGGCCTAAAAAAATGAGTGTTTGGTCATATAAAATATATTTCTGTCTCAATGACACAATGAATTGTCCATAATATATTTGATTACAAAATGAATTTTGCATAAAATAATAAATTGTTGTTAATTTCTTTTATTGATTACATCATGTATTGCAGATTGAAATCTCATAGTTTAAAAAATTTCTTTTTACAAGATAACTTCAACAATTTACTAGAAATATCTCACAGAGTCAGTGGCCTGTAGTGAACCTAGCGTAGTGTCTTCTTTTCTTCTGTAGCAGTTATCTAGACTCAGTGCCCCGATAGTCAAAAGCATCTGTCAATCTGAAATTTCTACTTTTTTTTTCTAGTAGACACATCTGACCTTGGGTTCAAATATCTGCTGGACATGTTTGGCACACGTCCACTAGCGAATTTTGAAAATAGAGAAACAAAATTCCGCTCACTAAAAACAGATAGTTTGTCAAAGTATGTCAACTCATTTTAGCTTCACTGGTTAATGACTGTTCCTATGACATTAGACTTGTCTACAGTGACCATATTTGGGTATCTCCTATTATGCTCAGCATTGGCTACTATTGTAGTGACCAGCCAAAAATGCGAATTTTTCATATGAAATAAAAATATATTTTTTTTTCACCTATGCCAGTGACCATATCTTTCAAATAAAAATGTGTAGAAATCCAAATTCTTGTTGAATATCTATAGCTAAGAGTAGACGATAATATGTTGATGATGAATTAAACTGTTACACCATTGTAGTTAAATCAAATGTTCTTCACTTACCTGTTTCTATTTCATCACTTTTGTTTAGAATTTTTGATTTAAAATAATAAATGACAACAGTTGATAAATTCCGTTACAGTCTCTCATAAAACTGACATACTCTGTACATGAATGGCTTGTTTTCAGCCGAGTTTTGATTTGGTCCCTCTCTATTGGTTAGGTAATTTATTAAACAGGGTATATATTCTTTTCCCCAAACATTTCATGTGGACGTGATTTGTGGTATGATTGTATATAAATGATTTTGTTTAGCCACATGTTCTGTCTACTAACTAATAAATGCTGTGTACATATCAAAAAAATGTTTTATATGAGAATATGATTATTAACATACCATTTCACTGCCATAGTTAACTTGATATTACAAATCTCTTATTACATCTTGTATGTTTTGTAACTCAATAAACAATACTTATATCATACAATTGTTTATAAATTGTTCTCTATGAAAGTCAGTCCTGCCTCAGCTGGTAGATTGCTGTTTATAAATTGTTCTCTATGAAAGTCAGTCCTGCCTCAGCTGGTAGATGGCTGTTTATAAATTGTTCTCTATGAAAGTCAGTCCTGGCGGATGGCTGTTTATAAATTGTTCTCCATGAAAGTCAATACTAGCTTAGCTAATAGATAACTGTGGTGTGTGTACTGTCTCATTTTGAGGTAAGTAAATATATTTTACTTGTATAAAAAAAAGATACATTTGACAATTGGAGATTAAAATTATTCAAACTTATTTATCAACCTTTAATTATTTTTTTTAAAAGCTTTCTATTCACCCCTTTAATCCAATCATGGACCAAACCAAAAATCTTGTGAGCTAACTCACCCCTTTAATCCAATCATGGACCAAACCAAAAATCTTGTGAGCTAACTCACCCCTTTAATCCAATCATGGACCAAACCAAAAATCTTGTGACCTAACCCAACCCTTGATTACTTAGTGCTCATCACTCACAGATAAGGGAAAATAACATGGACTTATCTTGGAATTGAACTGCCTACCTTTTGATTGAAGTTCACTGAACTTGGACAAACTATTAATAAAAAGAAAGAAGATTTCAACTGCTTCCCTCTTAAAGTACACATCATTAGTGATTTTCAACTTGCCAGCAGGTAAACAATCTTGTGCACTAAATCAATTTTATTAAAAATTATTACATAACATTTGGCTATTGCTCAAATAAGTCAAATGTGATGAAAGAATGTTCACCCTATGTGGAAACAATCTTAAAAAATAAAATCAATTTAAATAAGTTTGGCATATTCTGAAGTTAAATTTAGTGTAATGGTCAAGAGTTCAAATTTTAAGAATTATATTTTTAAAATTTTTATTGTTTATAATTGTAATCAGATTTTATCAAAACCGATTTTTTAGATTAATTAATTTTAGCTATTAAATTAAATACAGCGGGTGTGGCTTTTAAAAAATCATTTTTTCCCCCTTGATTATTAAATAAATCAGAACAATCATAGATTTCTATTCAACTCCTGAACCCTGGATGTTATTGTCTCTGCTTAATGTAAACACAATTTTGATAGCCAAAAGAAAAACAACGAAACAAAACATTTCAATAAATTTATTTCACAAGGTTGTTTTACAATGAGATTGCTATCGTAATATAATGTTTATAATCAGTGTCCCCAGCTGAGATTTCTATTTTGTTCAGACACCATTATTACAGAATCATAGAAAAATTATAAAGTATACAAAAATGAAAACAAATTCATCCTAAAAGCAGTTACTGTCAAACTGCTTAATGATCAAATAAATGATAAAATACAAATGCATGTCCAAAAAGTCAAGTCTAAAGTTTGTAATTTGTTTAGTAGACAACTCTGTCAGTACAGATATATGTTAGTAATTTGTTTAGTAGACAACTCTGTCAGTACAGATATATGTGTGTAATTTGTTTAGTAGACAACTCTGTCAGTACAGATATATGTTTGTAATTTGTTTAGTAGACAACTCTGTCAGTGCAGATATATGTGTGTAATTTTCTACACATATTTTCAATCATACATAAAAAAATTCACTTCTTAAGTAGTTGCTGACTGGAAAAAACAAATCTCTAGGAATTTTAACATAAATAATTTAAGTTTTAATTTTTCCATTATTAATCAAGGGTACTGATGCTTCTATTTTTATACATATGTTCATTTAAATATTTTGACAATAAATTTGTCTTAAGTAAAGAGATCTCAAATTGAAGCAGATCATGGTCAAATATATGAAAATTTAATGGTGACATCTTTTTATTTCATTTACAATAAATATAGAGTCCCAAGTTTGATAATAAGTACCGTAGATACTCGAGTATAAGTCGAGATTGTTTTTCAAAATTTTGAGGCCAAAATCAGGGGGTTGACTCGCATAACTCATTTTTAAATCTTAAATTTCCACTTTTCAAGTCTCAAATTGGTCCTCTTATACTCGAGATCGACTTACACTGGAGTAAATACGGTTTTGTTTGTTGATTGTACTTTAATGATGGCATGATAGCATTAATTGAACCATTGTGGTTATGACAACTTCTTCAGATTCAACTTCTCTTATCTCAAACATTCAGTTTCCGTGCTGTATAAGTATAAGGATTATTGATGTTTCATCATTTTAAAAAAAACCTGAGATTCTATAAATGGACATTTACTGTTAAAAGCTGAAAGCTAACATTCTTCACTAACATGTGCATTGATATGTTTGTTTAGATCCAACTTAGGTATTTATTAACATGTAAGTTTGATGACATGTTTTAGTAGGCCCATACATGTGTACACGTGTTAAAGTAAAATAAATAAAAACTAGAAATATACAAAGTCTCTGAGACTGCAATATAGAGAAAAAATTAACAAAAACTTTGAACAGTTCTACAATACTGATATATACAGACAACAGAAAACAAACTTCCTGATAAATTATGCGAACCTTGAGCTATGCTACAATACTGATCTATACAGAAAACAAACTTTCAATGTCACCACCTAATGCTGATAAATTATGCGAACCTTGAGCTATGCTACAAACAATGGCAGCAAGAGTTTGAGTACTCTCTACTACTAAATGCTAATAAAACATAGTCACAACATGCACGCACTGAGCAAAGCTAGAATACTGAGAGTTCTAATTAAGTACAAATACTGACCAATGGCCACCAGCCACTCACGCTAGTGTAATTTAAATTTCTTAGCCATTTCCCATGTGAATATCTGGAAATTATTTAACTCCTCCCAAACTAAGAGTCTGACATGAAATAATCCAATCATTGGGTAACTCACAGGGTTAGAGTCCGGCATAAAATTATCAAATTATTGCACAACTTTTGGATTGCAAAAAAATATATTAACAGGGGAGGTATTAGCTCTTGTATTTGTATTAAAATAAAAGTACACTGTGCTACCTATGCTTCCCAAAGGCAGTGATGAAACTGGGTCATTGTTTAAAATTACACCATCTTTCATCAAGTACCCTACTAGATCACACAGACATACCAAAAATAATCTCAAAATACACAAGTGTTATTAACCACATCATAGTTGGAACTGTTTTCTCTTCTCCTTTCTCCTAAAGCACCTTGGGTATCACAAAAAAAAACCATGAAAAATATCAGTATCAGCTAAACAAGTAGACATGAAGATTGTTAACCTGATTCTAGTCTTCACTCCCGTCTGTTCTGAGATTCGGTCTCTTGGAGTACACACTGGGTTCGTGGGGCAGCAGGATGCGGTGCGGGTAGAAGGTGTACGTGGTGGAGTACCGCAACAGGTTGGTCAAACTGGACATGTAGATATCAGCAAATCTGGCCAGCCGCCGGAAGAAATACGTGGGGTTATGGTATGTCCGGAACAAACTTCCAAACTGTGGGTTGAACAACGATTTGGTGAAGACTCTGAGAAATAGGTCCAAAAAATATTAAAACAGGTTAAACTAGGTCAAAGAAATATTAAAACAGGTTAAAGTTTATTTTTTAAAAAAAACATTATGGAAGTCATTTATGGTAAATCAGGTTTTAAATCTGGATTATAATTTTATGGTGGAAAAAAACGATTACAATATTGCTTTAACTAAAATGTTTCCACATTCATGTGTTGCTATAGAGTTTTTAAAAAGTCAAGAGGCAACAAAAAAAACTTGGCAGAAAGATCTTATATTGTGTATGAAACAGCTCACCTAATTTCATTTCTCTCTTGTATCCAAGACTCAATCACCTCCTTACACTCTGGGGAATTCTGGTGCTAAACACAAGAATAAACACGTTAATAAACACAAGAATAAACACGTTAATAAACATAAAATAATTGCACACATTTTTTGTGTGTGCATCAACTAAATGCATGGTTGATGGAAAATGAAATAAATATAAGTAAAAAAAAGATTTTAAAAACCACGTTTTTATAAGCGAACTAAAAAGAAGAAAATAAATATTTTTTTTACAGAGTTGTGTAGGAATAATCTTTTTCTGGATTGATAAAAATTTCAAACTTATATGCTCAAGTACTATGATGTAAAATGACTAAAAACGTGGGGCGGGCGCTTCTCAGGCTTAACTAATTCAATTCACTCATTTTCTTACTCGTCATTTGTAAACCCTAATCATTTTAGCCAAACGCCCGCCCATGTTTTTAGTCATATTACATCATAGTACTTGAGCATATAAGTTTGAAATTTTTATCAATCCAGAAAAAGATTTTTCCTTCACAATTCTGTGAATTTTTTTTTAGTTTCTTCTTTTTAGTCCGCTTATAAAAAAGTTGTTTTTAAAAATATTTTTTTACTTCTATTTATTTTAGTCTAAGTGTATGCTATGGTGAGTTTTGAAGTATTGATTATGTTCAAATATAATACACATTGCCCGACAAACATTTACAGACTGGAAATGACTGATCTCCCCTTGATGTTAAACATGGTTGATGTGGTCAGGGTTGATGTGAACTCGGCACGTGAATGTAATGTAAACAAGAGCAAAGAGCAGACAGATAATACATATGCTTAGATATAGATAAACTAAAAAGTTCAATAATTTAATAACGGTACATTTGATCGATCTTAAATTTTGATTTAATGCATTGTCATTCAAGATCTATCTGTGGTAAAATTTTGAGATCTCTAGGACCATCAGAAGTGGTTTCATTTTACGTTCGCAGATTAAAAAAATTGTGGACAGACAAACAAACAGGAACAAAAGTGAGGTGATAAAAACGTGGTAAAAATGGACAATAAGAATTTCGTTAATTTAAAAAAAACACAATGATACCTTTTTTAGTGTGTTATATTGAATAATGTCAAATTATAGCGAAACACATGTATGAGAGAGAGAGAAAGGATCATGTGTATATCAGAGAGAGAGAGAGAGAGAGAGAAAGGATCATACATGTATCAGAGAGTGGAACACATAATCGGCTAATGTTGTGGTGTTGTCAGCTGTGTTGGTAAATTAACAATAATGTCACAGTTGCTTTGGGGTTTAAACTTTAACATGCGTGCCCAATAACCAAAAGTTGATATTAGTCACTCAATCTCCTGTGTGTTTGAATGAATAGAGCCCCTAGTTACCTGCATCTCATCTATCAAATGTTGCAAGGCCACCAGCCAACGGACAGATGACTTGTAAACCTCAGAATTCTGCTTGTTGATTTCAGCCTGGGAAAATACAAGAAATGACTTGTGGCAATCTTCTAGGATAGAAGTTACAAGAAATGACTTGTGGCAATCTTCTAGGATAGAAGTTACAAGAAATGACTTGTGGCAATCTTCTAGGATAGAAGTTACAAGTAATGACTTGTGGCAAACTTCTAGGATAGAAGTTACAAGTAATGACTTGTGGCAAACTTCTAGGATAGAAGTTACAAGTAGTGACTTGTGGCAAACTTCTAGGATAGAAGTTACAAGAAATGACTTGTGGCAATCTTCTAGGATAGAAGTTACAAGAAATGACTTGTGGCAATCTTCTAGGATAGAAGTTACAAGTAATGACTTGTGGCAAACTTCTAGGATAGAAGTTACAAGTAATGACTTGTGGCAAACTTCTAGGATAGAAGTTACAAGAAATGACTTGTGGCAATCTTCTAGGATAGAAGTTACAAGTAATGACTTGTGGCAATCTTCTAGGATAGAAGTTACAAGTAATGACTTGTGGCAAACTTCTAGGATAGAAGTTACAAGAAATGACTTGTGGCAATATTCTAGGATAGAAGTTACAAAATTTAAAAGCAGAATGCTAAATAAAGCGTGCATATAATACGGCACGGGTTCAAAATAGCGACTGTCAAAACAGCGACCGTCATAATAGCGACTTCAAAATAGCGACTGTATCAAAACAGCGACTGTCATAATAGCGACTGTATCAAAAGAGCGACTGTCATAATAGCGACTGTATCAAAAGAGCGACTGTCATAACAGCGACTTCACCACATAGCTATTCTTGTCCAACCGTTCACCTAACACAGTGGTTACAAACTTTTTTGACATATAGACCCCTTTTCATTGTCTAAACTTACCCAAGGACCCCAAGTGAAAAAACTACATAAATGCATAGTAAAAAATAAAAACTCCAACAAATAGCAACATTTGTATGAAGTATTTATTGAAATTAAAAATTGTGTTTAAAATAAAATTTTAAAAAATTAACTTATGCTATATATACACGCATTCATTCAAAAACAAACAACTGCTCAGTAAAAATAAAATTTGAATCATGGTTACCCGGGAAGCTTTTTTTAAAAATATGGACATATTTGTCCATATTTGTCCCTTGTCGAAACATCCTGTGGTCGAACAGTCCCGGGGGTTACATAATGACATGTTACGAAGGCTAGACTAAGTGACGGCCACGGACCCCGTGTTATGGAGAAGGTAAATAAAGGGATTGGGGCTGAAAGCATGTAGGTACCTTAAGAAAGGACTATCTGACCACATTGCCTTGGGGGTGGGGGTGGAGTTGGATAGGTTTGGAAGGACTTGCTACCTCAGAGGAGTGGTGCATTTAACACAATCATGAATTCGTCCTTAATGTTGATTGGTTTTCAGTGTGTATACTTTTTAGTGGTAAATTAAACGTGTTGAAAATAACTATTTCATGCCATTTTTAATTATCAATAGATAATAATATTAAACTATATTATTTTTATTTTAAAAAAATTTTAATTAGAAAAAAAACAACAATTTTACGAGGTAAAAACGAAAAGGGTCGAAACATCCGGGGATCAAAAAGTCCTGTAGTCGAACTTTCTCTAGCTTAAAAAAAGCAGCCACACGCCACCTCTGCCCCTACCACCGCAATCCCCCTAAATTAATCGACTGCATCTATGTTTGTTAATCCCTATCGAGCTTTCTGCAAAATATATTTGACTGAAGTAATAGCAGTTATAATTTTATTTTTTTCACAAATTTTTTTAAAAACAAAACGGTCCCGAAAATGTGTTTACACTCTTTACAACACAAACATTTATTTATACACACCTCCAGTTGATTGTATTTAATTTTGTATTGTCCCTTCTGTACAAAAAAACCTACATGGCTTATCGTGTCTTACTTTTCTTTATTTTATAAACTACATTGTAGGCTAGGCACAGTAAGTTTTTCAAACATTAATACAAGCAAAAGAAGAAAGTCACTATTTTGATACAGTCGCTGTTATGATGCAGTCGCTATTATGACGGTCGCTGTTTTGACAGTCGCTGTTTTGATACAGTCGCTATTTTGAAGTCGCTATTATGACGGTCGCTGTTTTGACAGTCGCTATTCTGTCCGGATGCCATATAATACAGCAGGATAAACAACATATGAGATAACAATATGTTGCACTCTTGATGGGTCATCCAATACTTTATCTTGACCATTGCTGGCCCTAATAGAGTTAAGAAAATCAATATTCTACTGAGGTTGGCATGAAATCATGAAAGAAAAAATTAGCAAAGAGCAGAAAGAAGTTTATTAAAACTTAAAATGAAGAGATCAACAATAAAGTGGAAAGTTTGGTATGTAAAGTCTAATTCTGCACAAGAGACACCAAAATACATCAGAAAAAAAAATAATCAAAATTTGAAAAGTTGATGGCCAAAACATTTGCGCAGCCAAAAAATGGAATTCTTTACCATTACACATACGCAGTATTCCAACCTAAGGCCTTCAAGACTGCGCTTAAGACACATCTCTTCAAACTTTATTTTCAAAATTAATGAAACAACATTTCTTTTAATGATAAACGTAGCTTTTTTGTCACATAGTGTCATTGATGTGGTTGTTAGGATATGAATGTTTATTGAATGGATAAATACTTATATGTATGTTGTTTTATATGTAAAGCGCTGTGAGCCCAGTTCCTTACTGGGGTACAGCGCTACATAAATTATCAATTTATTATTATTATCATTATGTATTTGTCCATGTTGGAGGTAAATGTGGACAAGTACTTGTTATCTCTAGCTAGTGATCTTTTTCTAAAAAAAATATTTTTAAAAAAGGTACCGGAGCGCATATTTTCTACAACATGAAAAAGCAGTAAGACTAAACATTCCAGGCAGTAATATGAAAAAGTCTGTGGGGGAAAAAGGAACGCCGTTGTGGTGCGTTCTGCTAGAAAAAAAAAGCACTGCCTCTAGCTCATGTGACAAGTTTGTGTTACCTCTAGCTCTGGAATGATAGCGCCAGTCCTCCAGCCATACTTCAGTGATGGGTCCTGCAAAGTGAGAATCCATAAATTAATTTATTTTCAAAGACAACAAGGAAAAAAATTGTTCATTGACCTCACGAAACTATTGCCATGGAAACTGAAGTTAAATTGGAACATTATACGAGATTTTTACACCATCAACAAAACTATTTCTCAAAACCAATATTGATTCCTCTAATGCTGTCCAGTTCAGTATCACCTTTGTTTCATGTCTGATATATGATGTCAAGTTGTTCTGATAAAGGTAAATGAACATCTCTCCACCCCTAAATATTTGGCTGAAAAATTTCCCCCCAAAATTCAATTTCCACTTACAATGTGTTGTGTTTATATTGTTTCATAACATGACTTTCCCCCAGAATGTTACTCAACAGTCAATAAATCTGTTGATACTGACATCTTTCTTCAGCTCGAGTTAAAAAATCAATACATTATGACAAATTTATAAAACTATGGCTAGTGTAATTAAACAATGATTTATTATACAGCATGCGTAAATAGCTGTCATTTGAGCATTTGATAAAACTGATAAAAAAACTCATAATTTGATGAAAACAGGGAGTTATTTTCCGTAAAATTCATTATTAAGGAAAGTGGTAAACATATTGAAATGTTAAATGACCATATAACCATATGGGGGGGGGTGGGGGGGGGTGGCGTATGATGCAAATCTGTGGCTTTGAGTAGCATTTAAGACCCGGATTTGTATGTGTTAATTATTCGGCATGAATAAATCAACTTAGGGCTATCTATAATTGAAAGCATTATTATATCAACTTAGGGCTATCTATAATTGAAAGCATTATTATATCAACTTAGGGCTGTCTATATTTGAAAGCATTTTTATATCAACTTAGGGCTATCTATAATTGAAAGCTGAGTTTCACTTACAGCCAGGTCACTGTACACATGGTCCCCAAAGTAGAGCACTTTAGGTCCGTACCAACCTGTCATTTTCTGGAGCTCATGATGATTGCCCTGGTCAATAGAAAATAAAACAGTTTTATATTGTTGAAAATCTTTACATGTAGAATTATTGATCTAAGAAGACAATAGAAAAGACTGCATCAAGTCAGATGATGAACTTATTTCAGACTTTTTTTGTCACTGCAGTTGAGAATTGGATGACAACACACAAAAAAACTGACCACCACCTGAAAAGTTGAACCATAACAATTGAAGAAATCAAAGACTAGGACTAGTTAAGGTTAAGATTATGGCAGTTAATTAAGTTACTTTCCACTGACCTGGTGATATATGACACCTTTATTAAGACTAGTGATACGACCCCATTCTGGTGCCATTAAATCCATGTTGTAAGCTCGGAAGGGTCTGGAAAAATTGAAATCATGACAAACTTTGGTTAAAATGAGTTGTGTCCCTTGAGAGACTTGGCTTTCTTCATCGATATAGATGTTTATAAAAGTGTGTTTATACATATAATTTGTTAAATATCTTGTATGTTTATACCTATAGTTAGTTATAAATGTGTGTGTTTATACATATAGTTAGTTATAAATGTGTGTCAAAGATCAAAGCAGTGACTTATGAAGTTTAAAATGAAAGCTAACTTCTTCTCATTATCTTTGATTGCACACAGAGCAGGAAAAGTTATGCTGGTTGCTGGTAGACCTAAGATTCTCTCACCTATAACCTAGTTTGAAGAATTTTGATGGACCTAAGATTCTCTCACCTGTAACCTTCTTTGAAGAACTTTGGTTTCCTGGCATTGACTATGACAACGTCAAACAATTCCCTCCAGTCTTTGCCTACCATGTAGGTCATGCCATGGTCTCTGGGGACAGCAGAAATAGTACAATAGATCTACCGTCTCAAATAGCAAAATAGATCTACTGTCTCAAATAGCAAAATAGATCTACAGTCTCAAATAGCAAAATAGATCTACTGTCTCAAATAGCAAAACAAATCTACTCTCTCAAATAGCAAAATAAATCTACTATCTCAAATAGCAAAATAAATCAATTCTCTCAAATAGCAAAATAAATCTACTCTCTCAAATAGCAAAATAAATCTACTGTCTCAAATAGCAAAATGAATCTATTCTCTCATGTAGCAAAATAAATCTACTCTCTCAAATAGCAAAATAAATCTAATCTCTCAAATAGCACATTAATCTCCTCTCATTATGTTAGACTGTTTGGCATGGCACTAACATACTGAGCCTGTAGCATAAAACCAAACCATTTTGATAATGATGAAAACTAGTGGTAAAGAAGAATACATTACTTAGCTTAAACAATCTCTCATTTATATGCTATGATCAATGATATGACAAGTGCTCTAAAACATGGCATGTCGACATAGAGAGTTGATGCCCAACATTCATGGGTTGAGAACACTCCAGAAGACCACACATAAAAGTATAAAAAATATTTTTGTTTTCAGTAAGGTGTTTGGGTTTTAGTGTGTCAATGAAAGGACAAGGTGGTTGAGGGAGGAGAAACGGGTGATAAAATAAACTGTCAGCACCTGGTCTTTACCTGACAAGGTCAAGGTTGAGTTCCACTCTACAAGCAACAAGACACACACATGAAGCTGTGTGATAGCCCTGGGTAAAGACACCTCACAGGGTTCAATGCTAAGCAAACAGTAAACTCAATTAGTAAGCTTTTAAACACACACAAAAAATCAGCACTCACATGAAAGGGAAACCACTGTTGGTGATCAAAAAAAGTTTTTTGCCCTCATTGGATAAATTTTCTAACAGCAGTTTTGTCTCATAGCACTTCTCTGAATACAAGTACACGTCTGTCAGAAGAATTGAAACCTCTTATTGTTCATACAGTTCGGCCACATTTAAACATTATTCAACAGGTGGTGTTATGAATGCAACATAAATAAATAACCCTAAAGGTTCAGTGTTAAAGTTTTTAGTTAAGGTTGAATGTTATAATTTAAAGTTGAAAGAAAGAAATGTTTGCATATACTGTAGTGGGTGGGTGGGGGGGGGGTACAGGATTTTATAAAAGCTATTAAATCAAGGGTAACATTAAGGTTATTTATGAATACTAAGATCTTTGAAGACAGCCTGGTGTTAGAGAGGTTATATTTGTGGGTAACCAGATCTTTGATGGTAGCCTGGTGTTAGAGGTTATATTTGTGGGTAACCAGATCTTTGGTGGTAGCCTGGTGTTAGAGGTTATATTCGTGGGTAACCAGATCTTTGGTGGTAGCCTGGTGTTAGAGGTTATATTTGTGGGTAACCAGATCTTTGATGGTAGCCTGGTGTTAGAGGTTATATTTGTGGGTAAACAGATCTTTGGTGGTAGCCTGGTGTTAGAGGTTATATTTGTGGGTAACCAGATCTTTGGTGGTAGCCTGGTGTTAGAGGTTATATTTCTGGGTAACCAGATCTTTGATGGTAGCCTGGTGTAAGAGGTTATATTTGTGGGTAACCAGATCTTTGGTGGTAGCCTGGTGTTAGAGGTTATATTTGTGGGTAACCAGATCTTTGGTGGTAGCCTGGTGTTAGAGGTTATATTTGTGGGTAACCAGATCGTTGATAGTAGCCTGGTGTTAGAGGTTATATTTGTGGATACAAAGATCTTTGATGGTAGCCTGGTGTTAGAGGTTATATTTGTGGGTAACCAGATCTTTGGTGGTAGCCTGGTGTTAGAGGTTATATTTGTGGGTAACCAGATCTTTGATAGTAGCCTGGTGTTAGAGGTTATATTTGTGGATACTAAGATCTTTGATGGTAGCCTGGTGTTAGAGGTTATATTCGTGGGTAACCAGATCTTTGGTGGTAGCCTGGTGTTAGAGGTTATATTTGTGGGTAACCAGATCTTTGATGGTAGCCTGGTGTTAGAGGTTATATTTGTGGATACTAAGATCTTTGATGGTAGCCTGGTGTTAGAGGTTATATTCGTGGGTAACCAGATCTTTGGTGTTAGCCTGGTGTTAGAGGTTATATTTGTGGGTAACCAGATCTTTGATGGTAGCCTGGTGTTAGAGGTTATATTCGTGGGTAACCAGATCTTTGATGGTAGCCTGGTGTTAGAGGTTATATTTGTGGATACTAAGATCTTTGATGGTAGCCTGGTGTTAGAGGTTATATTTGTGGGTAACCAGATCTTTGATAGTAGCCTTGTGTTAGAGGTTATATTTGTGGATACAATGATCTTTGATTGTAGCCTGGTGTTAGAGGTTATATTTGTGGGTAACCAGATCTTTGATGGTAGCCTGGTGTTAGAGGTTATATTTGTGGGTAACCAGATCTTTGGTGGTAGCCTGGTCTTAGAGGTTATATTTGTGGGTAACCAGATCTTTGATGGTAGCCTGGTGTTAGAGGTTATATTTGTGGATACTAAGATCTTTGATGGTAGCCTGGTGTTAGAGGTTATATTCGTGGGTAACCAGATCTTTGATGGTAGCCTGGTGTTAGAGGTTATATTCGTGGGTAACTAGATCTTTGATGGTAGCCTGGTGTTAGAGGTTATATTTGTGGATACTAAGATCTTTGATGGTAGCCTGGTGTTAGAGGTTATATTTGTGGGTAACCAGATCTTTGATAGTAGCCTGGTGTTAGAGGTTATATTTGTGGATACAATGATCTTTGATGGTAGTCTGGTGTTAGAGGTTATATTTGTGGGTAACCAGATCTTTGATGGTAGCCTGGTGTTAGAGGTTATATTTGTGGGTAACCAGATCTTTGGTGGTAGCCTGGTGTTAGAGGTTATATTTGTGGGTAACCAGATCTTTGATGGTAGCCTGGTGTTAATGGTTATATTTGTGGATACCCAGATCTTTGATGATGGCCTGGTGGAGGATCCCTGAGTTGTGAATTCCTTGCACTGTGTTCTGTGGGATGAGACAGAAGACTAGTCACAAACTTTGAACCAAAAGAATCCTCACAGATCATGCTAACTTTTTTTTTACTGAACAACTGTTTACGCCACAAATGTGGTAAAATTAAATCAGGAAAAAAGTTATAATTTAATAATGTTGTTGATCTGCACTTTCAGTGCTGGGCAGCACAAAATAAAGTAACTCTGATATTGTCCTTGTATTGCAAGAGGTTTGTGATGTTATTTGAAAGGAAATAACTGTATGGCACCTCTTACCCTAAATATTTAAGAAAACAATTCAGATGATTCAATGTTTCAAATTTTTTAATGTAATTAGTCAGTATATTGAGAATCAACTAAGCATTTATTTGCTAACTACGTACACGTATAACAAAGAAGACCGATGCTTTCCTAACTACATACATATCAAAAAAGAAATATTCTTTGCTAACTACTTACACGTATATCAAAGAAGACAGATGCTTTGCTAACTACATATATATAAAAAAAGAAATATTCTTTGCTAACTACTTACACGTATATCAAAGAAGACGTATTCAGGATCATAAGTAATGTTATTGGAGATAAAGTACTGTGGATAAAAATAGTGATTCACTTCATTAGATTAGCAGCTAAAACATTCATGACACAATAAACTTTAAGAGAAAAATAATTCATAAATTTTTTAAAAAACTTTCTCCATTTGTTTCATCAAACATAATCTAGACTTGGTATTTATATATATTATCAACCCTAACTCCCCAAGGAGGTGTTAAGGAAGAATTTAACAAGGTTACTGTTTTAAAATGATTTTATTTATATGTTGAGTAAAATGTAGACAATTGTGTTGACTGAATTTCAAGGCCACAACTGCTGATGACTAGTGAAACCAAAGGGGGGTGACTCGCCTCTGTCACTAGTGAAACCAAAGGGGGTGACTCGCCTCTGTCACTAGTGAAACCAAAGGGGGTGACTCGCCTCTGTCACTAGTGAAACCAAAGGGGGTGACTCGCCTCTGTCACTAGTGAAACCAAAGGGGGTGACTCGCCTCTGTCACTAGTGAAACCAAAGAGTCCACCTACCTCTGTCACTAGTGAAACCAAAGAGTCCACCTACCTCTGTCACTAGTGAAACCAAAGGGGGTGACTCGCCTCTGTCACTAGTGAAACCAAAGAGTCCACCTACCTCTGTCACTAGTGAAACCAAAGTGTCGACCTACCTCTGTCACTAGTGAAACCAAAGTGTCGACCTACCTCTGTCACTAGTGAAACAAAGTGTCGACCTACCTCTGTCACTAGTGAAACAAAGTGTCGACCTACCTCTGTCACTAGTGAAACCAAAGTGTCGACCTACCTCTGTCACTAGTGAAACAAAGTGTCGACCTACCTCTGTCATTAGTGAAACAAAGTGTTGACCTACCTCTGTCACTAGTGAAACAAAGTGTCGACCTACCTCTGTCACTAGTGAAACAAAGTGTCGACCTACCTCTGTCACTAGTGAAACAAAGTGTCGACCTACCTCTGTCACTAGTGAAACAAAGTGTGACCTACCTCTGTCACTAGTGAAACAAAGTGTCGACCTACCTCTGTCACTAGTGAAACCAAAGTGTTGACCTACCTCTGTCACTAGTGAAACCAAAGTGATTTCAGGGAGAGCAAACAGGTCTACCATCTGATGCATGGGTCCCTGAGTAGAATCAAATAATTTTTTTATTTTCACCATTTAAACAATGTGAAGCAATTCATTTAAGTGCGTACTGGGCACATTACATTTTTATTTAGTTAACAAATTAGTTTAAATCAATTAGTTTTAAAAAAAAACAAAGACAAAAGAAGATAAAGAAAAAAACAAAAACAACATACAACTCCATAGAAGGTGTTCATGTTTTCAACCGATATGTGAGTCCCTTCAAACAAAGATTTCACTTCTTCATCCGGTACCGGCTGCATTCCTCTAAAACAAGGGGATTAATATTATATAATAGCATAAATCTTACATCACAAATTGTTAGTGCAAAAGAAAAGTTGTTTAAATACTTGTCATCTAACAGGTTAAAGATTATTGAGACTTTTTAATTGCTTGATTAACTATTGTTCTCCTTCTGCACACTCCAGATTTTGTGGGGAAAAAAAACACCATTATATTATTATCTTACACAATTAGTAGCTAGAAATTTAGAAAGAGGCTGGAGTTTTATATTCGGTTTTGGCTGACCTATAAACTGTGCCAAGTTGAATGTTGTGGAACTGGTCAATCTTCATAAAAACACCCTGCAAAAATTTTTAAATAAATTATTAGTAATCACACTCGCCAGAGGTAAAAAAAACAACAAAACAAATAACATGAATACCACGAACATAACATAATACAACATTGTCTAGCTATTGAAACAGTACATGAGACTGAATGCAGAGCATAGCTAATTCAGTCTAATGAACATAACATGCATCAAAATTTCTTGCTTTTACTTACTACTTTCTTATCAGCTCTTCAATCACTAATTACAGCTAAATGATAGAACCACATCATCTTGTCTTGTCTTATCTATACAAGTATTTTATAATTATAAATCCTCAAATCCTCTTTTTACATCGCTCTCTTTTCTAAAATTAAAATATAAGTTAAAACTATGATGTCATATAATATTGTTTTTAGAATCTTTTAGAATTTTGCCCTGATGCGCCCCCTTGTATATATAAGAAATATAACAAAGCTAAAACTATGATGTCATATAATATTGTTTTAAGAATCTTTTAGAATTTTTAGAATTTTGCCCTGATGCCCCCCCTTGTATATATACTTAAATATAAGCTCAAAAAATGAGGTCATAGCACTATGGATCCATCCTTCCAACCTTTGACTTGGGCTATTATATTGTTTATATTTATATATAATATAAAAAATATTTACATATATGAAATAAATGTGAGACAATGTTTTATTTCTGTGGTAAACAGGCAAGTAAGATTGAGTTAAAATAGTTTCAATTAAAATTTTCAGCTAATAAGGGCATATAAATGAGAGGAATATCTGAGAACAAAAGAAATCTTAACATAAAATTTTTCAACATGAATTGCTATTTAATGTTTGATGCAAAATTGTGTCATCGTTAGACTTACCTTTTTTATGTCATAGTGTAAACCTCGAACAGGGAAATCAACATCATATTCCAAATCAAGAATAGCCTCAGGATACTGTAAAGTATTTCAACAAACACAGTCATATTCACAACTGTATTCACTTGAAAACCATAAGCAATAATATCTCTGAGTGGGAGTGAAAATGCACCGAATTTCAAGATGCTAATGAGCTATAAAAAGGATATGTATTGTAAGTTTGAAAGATAAACTTTAATATTCATTTTGTAGAAAGATATTGATTACACTATTTTTTTTTCAGTTTGGAAAAAATATATAAGAATAGGATATGTTACTTGTTATAAGAATAAGAATAATTTTTTTATTGAATGAAAAATGACAGTTGGGAGTTGGTTGAAAATATAAATTTTTTTGTTTATGCTGAAACTATGGGAATGGATGAAATAAAGTTAACCTGATGAGACAGGTGGAATTTTCACTTCACCAGTCTTAGAGTGTTGCTACGGCAATATACAGGGAAAGCAATCTCTTGCATATGATCCTTCATCACATAAATGTAGGCGAGTTATAAAAAATTGAAACAAATATCTTACCTTTAGCTTATCAACCAGAGCTTCTTTCCCAAGAGTAAAAATAAGTTCATGTAATTTGGGCGTGTAGGTAGCCAAGGTATAGTCATAGTCAAAACCATAGACTTCTATATTGTTCAAGGAAAGCTCATTATTGGCAAATATTGCATCTGGATTCTGGTCTGGCATGGGTTGTTGTTCTGGAAAGAGAAAAAAAGCAAACAAATTATTGCCTTGTTAAAACTTGTTAGAAAAAACAACAACTGAATGTTGTTTATTTTATCTAAGATGGATAAACTTTAACAGATTAAAGTTCATAGGTAAGCTATCCAGATTGGATTTATGAGAAAATAGTTCCCTCATTAGCTAAAGTCTTGTTTAGTATTTACATGTATAGTGTCATCCTCAAAAGTGTTAAGGTTACAACTTTTTATTGATTTGGACATTGACAGGGTGGTTAATTATCACAGTTCAGTATACTCATAGTAATTCAAATAGTTCACTAAATCACTGTCTGTTACTGTTACAGTCTTGGCAGTTGCATAGGACAAGGGGGGCAGTCTACTCAAACTCAAAGCAGCACTTAATATGTTTATGGGAAGAGGCAGCATTTTTCACCTACTGCACTGTTGATTTTTGTTTTTTTGTGTGTGTGTGTGTTAGGGTTGAGACTAAACCTAGCTATCCCACTGTTTTCTGGGCCACAAACTGTAAAATTCCTTGTGTTTTGATCAAGTGTTATAGTTATAGTAATTCAAATAGTTCACTAAATCACTGTCTGTCACTGTTACAGTCTTGGCAGTTGCATAGGACAAGGGGGGCAGTCTACTCAAACTCAAAGCAGCACTTAATATGTTTATGGGAAGAGGCAGCATTTTTCACCTACTGCACTGTTGATTTTGATCAAGTGTTATAGTGGACGCGGATTTTTCATTTGTGACCTTGTGTGCTATAGTACTGGTAAATGCCTAAGAATAATTCTTCAAAATTTCAAATTATAGTGTACTGAAATTTCTATTGAGTATAGTCATTGTCTTGTACTGCGCTGCAGAGGTGGGTGACTGACGTCTGTACATTTTTCATGTTATTTATTATTATTAGTCCAGTCATGCTCTATTTTGATACCTTCAGCTGCTGCTTTAGTGACTCTATAAAGTTCTTGCAGCATAGATTTCGATGCAACATATCTTCGCCTATATGGAATATGCAATACATTATTTCGGTGTAATAATAAAAGCTGCAGAGATTTGCCACTCTTTAAAGCAGAAGTACATAGTTTGCATATCGCCGTCATCGTTGTCAACACAATCTGTTTATCTGTCCACGGTATTCCAGAGTTTTTGTAAAACACAGAAGTGTTATAAATAGATGAAATTTATGCGAAGGAAAATCTAACTAAAATTTATAGGTCACTTTTAAAATCTTAATAATTTTGCAAAATATGTCATATTTATCAATTTTAAAAGCAATTATTTTTTCAAATGCTACATATTATTGTTATTAATAAATAAGTAATAATATTTCCACCAATAAAAATAGTTAAAAAGCGTATTTTTAATGTCTTTCCCGAGATTTTTACATCGGTTTTACATTTGACGGATAAATAAATGTTTCTACTTTTAGTTATAATAAAATCAATTTAAATTAAAATTATGGTGAAAACCATCCAGAAAAATTAAATAGATATGCTTTAAATGAAGTTTTCCAAACGTTGCATGCATACATATTCAGAATATGAAAACTATTTACATGTAATTTCAAATTTAAATATTAAAAAGTAAGTAAATAAAATATAGGAATATATGCAATATAGAGCTGCGGAAATTAACGATTAATATCTCGATTAATCGTTAAAAATTTTTAACGTTTAAAATTTTTTAAACGATTAATCGACCCACCACTTATAAATATACTGGAAGTCAAAAAGTAAATATTCCGGCCGATAAATATAAATTAAACTAATTTCTGGACGATTACACGAACATTTTTGTTTCAAACTATTCACTTAGGTGATTGTTCAAAATGTTGATAAAGGTTATTGTGTCCATTGAGAGAAATCGTTTGCCTACCATGCAATGTTCCCTCTAAGTCTAAGCTCGTTGTTTCGTGTGCAAAGTTTAAAAAAAACTCGTGTGCAAAGTTGCACAACGTCCATTTTTTGTGCAAAATTTTACTAAATTTTCTGCGCGGTGATTCTAAACTCCTGCGTGGCGTCGGTAAAATATCTGCGCAGCGGCGCTGCTTAAAGGGAACATTGCTACCATGGTTCTAACACTTCGCTTACATATCACCTGCAAGCCAAACATCCACTACAGTATCAGAAACTTCAAATGAGACAATCTAATGCTATGTAAACGATTGTTCAGCTCGGCTGGTTATATTGTCCATAAAAGACTCGCTCATCACTTGAACCAAGTAATGTCAATACACTTGTCTGTTTGCGTTGTTGGTTAAAAGATGTCATATGAAGAAGACATTCTAGTATTATTTCGATTTTCGTCAAGTACTTTTAATAAATGTTACTTATGACACCATAAATTTCAATTTTTAGCTTTAATTGAAATTAACGATTAATTAATCGTTAATTTTTCAAAAGTTAACAATTAATTTTAAATTAATCGATAACAGCCCTAAAATAAATGTACTACACATTAATTAATTCATTAATTAGTAGAATATATTTTAGTTAAGTTAAATTATAAATATAAATCAAGCTCATGTCTCATTTATTTAATTAATCCCGTTATTATAATTTCTCTTACATGTAATCAACATACTTTTATTTTTAATATGTCATTCATTATACATACTGTATACATAATCAGAAAACTTTCAAATAAAATACAAGATGCACAATCACTTTGTGCTATCGAAATAAAACTTTAAATGTCAAGCTGTTTTGCTCTTTCTGGTTTTGGATATCACCGCAGCTAAGTTTTCATTTTATTTTATTAGTTCTTGTCTATTTGTTCATTGAGGAAGGCTTTTGGTGCCGTCCATAAACGAAGTCACGCGATTTTGGTAGATTTTTCAACCCACTCTCCCTCGTCACACAAAGTTAGACCCCCCCTCTAATAATTGTAAATATGACGTCACAAAGCTTTGCCACCCCTCCCCATATAAAAGCCGCATTTTTCATTTGAAAATGAGCATGTTTGAAATTACTTTTTTTGTCATTTAATTTGTTATTCAGCGTAAGCCTGCATTCTAATATCGTAACACGCCCGAAGCCATGTCAACGGTCATTAAATAACTTGTAAGTACAAAGTAATCAAATTTTTAAGTGGAACTTTTATTTAAAATTGCGCATTTTGATGTGACGTCACAGTTCTTAAACACCCCTCCCCCTCGTCACAAATGTGTGACCCCCCCTTTTTTTTTGGGTGCATGACGTCATTTATGGATGGCCCCTTATGCCGAAACGCTCGTTGCTCTGTACTGTCTTGTCGTGCCTATACATACCCAATAGCTACTAATCTACTGGACGTTGATGACTGTGATTTAAACCAGAGAATGTATCTCACATGACATTAATTATAATAGGAGATATTCCTGGTGGAACACAATTATATTTTGTATAATAGGAAATATTCCTGGTGGAACACACATATTTTTTTTAATATAGTAGATATTCCTGGTAGAACACTAATTGAGGAAATGTATAATTCATTAAACCATTAATGATGAAAATGTTTACTTAATAAACTAAATACTTATTTCTTGTATTTCAAATTTATCATGCTCAAAATTAGGTGCCTCAAATTTTAGACTAAATGTTAAAGTCTGCTGTTTACCTTATACTTATAAGCCCTAGTTTTCTTAATATTAAAAAAAAATTAATTGTAGCAATTGTATTGAGATATGTCTATGTGTGCCAAGTGAAATAGGTTATTTTTTAAAATCCAAAGTATACATTCTAATTAAAATATCATAATTTTCATTGTTGTTATCTAGCTTTCTATCTAGCTGCCTTTATGATGTTAAATATTGTCAACTTTATTAATGCTTAATATTCTTTTACAAGAATTTAAGTGACTGTAACACATCCAAAGCAAATTTGGGAACCAGCACTCTAGACCAGTGCTTCTCAAACTTTTTAGTATGGCGGACCGGCAGGATTTTTTTCCATTGCACCAGGGACCGGTGCACTATCTTCCCTGCACTGACAATTTTTTCTGTCCTTCTTTTGAGAACATCTGCGGACCGGCAGCGGATGGCCCACGGACCGGCACCTTCCGCGGACCAACACTTTGAGAAGCACTGCTCTAGACAACCTTGAGAAAAGAATTAGGCACCAGAAATAATTTCTTAACTGGTTTTTAAATTATTTTGTAAGGACAAGACGTTAAAGTAAAGGATTTCAAATCAAAACAATCAATGCTGTAATATAATTATGTAAATTTAATTTAATAAATCATTATTATGTTGCAGTAAAGATTAATAAAATACAGACAATGAAAAAACTTTTTTTTTCAACTGGAATCTCAGTACGAAGAGCATGGAAGTAGACATGTTCCCCCCCCCCTCCATTCAGATAGTTATTGACAGAACAACATCTAATTTACAGTAAATGATATAAAAAAAATAAATATTGTTAAGCAAGGCACAGTTACAGTTTTCAAGTTTGTTGCATTTTAAAAACTCCTTTAAGAATAAGAGACGCTGTCTTCAGGGCAAAAACCCACTGTGAAATGTAACATTTATTGTTCACATTTATAATATTTTAGTGTAAATAATGGCTTTGAGTCTACTACAATTAACCAATTTAAATAAATTAATAAATAAATATAAAATAACCAATAAAAAAACCCAATAACATTAAAAATATACAAAATTACTTAATATTTCACAAGATTATATATATCATCAACATAGTATTAACTCTGTACAACTGCACATATCTTGAATGAGCACAAATAAATATAACAACAATTCATGGTACATGTATTTTAAAATCAATGAGCATAAAATTTCCAACAGGATTAATTGACTGAAATATCTACAGTTCTGTCGATTTGTTCACATCTGTTTTACATCATTTAGAAAATTCATTTCAATAATTTTCTATAAAATATTTTGTCCAGATTTATTAAAAAATATTTCACGTTTTCAACACAAATGATTATACATGTATATATGACCATTAAAAGAAGACGTGAGTTTTTATGAAATTTCAGTGATAAATGCAGAATTTTTGTACATGAATAATCCATCCAAATAGACTAGCTTACATTATTATATGGATAATCATAGATTATCTAAAAGTAAACAAATATAATTTGATATTTAAGAAGAATCATCCAATGGCTCACTGGTTATTGTTACAAGTTTTCTAGCAGAGCTTGTTGTTCAACCTGTTCAATGCAAAAATAATTCATCAACATTATATGCACTGACTTTTGCTAGCTAGGATATAAATGACAATAACATTATATTTACAGACTTTTGCTAGCTAAGATATAAATAATTTGTCTTTCATAAAAAAGATTATTTTTAAATGTACAAATGAAGTCAAATTATTTGTTTAAAAATCATTATTTATTATCATTTTATATGTGTGACAATGTTTCAAATCTTGAGCTAAGAAGAAAAGTGGATTAATTTAGCTCACAAGATTCCTGGCAGACACACTGACATTCACGTGATGTGAGTTTAATTAAGGTGGAATAAAAAAATGTCTACTTTTTAGATTGAAAAAAAGATGAATGTTTATTGTCTTTAGATAAATATTAAAAGTTATAAAATATAATTAGATTGTAAAAGAAAGAAAATTTCAATTCTTTAAATAATTTTACCTTCTTTTGCAAAGCCAGATAATTATCAATTTTTTCTTTTATTTGTTCTTCTGCAGTGATCTCCTCGGTTTGGGGTAGTAAAGACATTAAGAAGCTTCTCATCTCTGCCTCCTTATGTTTCATATCTGGAAGAGCCCATTCCACCGGGTTGACTCGCAACTCTGAGGGACATTTGGAAACCCCGTTCCTGTCAAAAATTATTTTTATGTCCATAATAATCATAAATATCAATCATTAACAGAATTAATATAATATTTAAAAAATTAAAATTTTGAAGTCAATATTTTAAAGTCAATGTTGATATTTTTAAGATGGCTCAATTCAGTGAACCAGTAACCTTTGTTTTTATTGTTCCACAAATTATTGAACAAATAAAGAGAAATTAACTCACCATATCTGGAAAGCTTTACTCATGAATTGTGTGTCTTGAGTGAAGTTGCCATCATGGAGGCGGATGACTTTGATTGCCGTGGAAGACTGCAAGAAGAAACAATAGTTTGCGTGTAAATACTGGAGCTGGTATCAATTAGACATTTTGTCAGTTACAATTTTACTATTTTTTTTTCAATGACATAATAAATTTACAAAATTCCTGAAATTTTTTAAACAATATTTTATTACACGGTCTACAAAATCAAAGACCAACAGAAAGATTCAGTTGAATAGTCCATGTGTTTTTTTAAAATTTAAGATGATAAAAGAGTGAATAACAGTATAAGAAGAATAATGTTTACATAATTTTCTTGTTAAAACAATTGATTTTTAAAAAAAAAGCCGCACAAATCTTTTTCCTCTGGACTAAAGTAACAATCTGAATTTACCCTTTCAAACAGAACAGCAAACAGTGCTCCAAAGTTGCCCACTGCTGTCACCTTGTAGAACCTTGAAAGACGGAACTGTCTCTCATCCAAGGTCAGCCCCGGGAAACCTGCAGCTGGAAATTTTTTTTTATTTGATCTCATCTTATCTTATTCGATCATTATGTTAGTGACAGCATCAACTCGTTCTCTCCCCACCCCCCCCACTTTCCCCAAACCACAAAGAATAAACAGTACAGAGATTTAAGGGTACATCTCGACTAGTTCAGGAATTTAAGACTGCCATATAAGGCCATGCAAGCATAAGAGAATGTATATTTGTGTGCCGGTACACTGCATTCGATTGGTTCTACTTTTCTTGCATCATATTTAGTGTTTTTCTTTACAACAGCCTTTAGCCTTTGCGCCAGCTACACTATTGTGGCTTGTCCTCATCCACTTGACAAATTAATTTATCCATATCCATCATTTGCTAGTATCAAATCATACAAATTGTAGCTGCATTAATTAAACACGATGAATCAAAATGAACAATACACATATAAAGGGCTATTCTTATTGCTAAGATTTTATTTTTTAAAAACACATTAGAGTTTAAAAGTTAAAATCCGCCATTTTAATTATTTTTGAACCGGTTATGGACAATACTGACTAACAAACAAAATATTTTTATGCCGATGGTTGTGCATGTCACCACCAATGTCAACTGAGCAAATAAAGCCATGCACACTGTTTTATGGCATTTGTTTTTTCTAATGATTTGGCCTTATGCGGCATTGTTAAATTCTTGAAACAGTCTAGCCTTAGTCTCACGCATACTGGTAAGAAGGTGTTATAAAAATTAAAGACCTTATTCACACAGAATGGTCAGAAAGATATGAAACAATATTTGAGATATCTTTATGTTTTATTCTCAAAGATTGTAACACCGGTCAAAGATTGTAACACCGGTCAAAGATTGTAACAGGTCAAAGATGGTAAGACCGGTCAAAGATTGTAGCACCGGTCAAAGATTGTAGCACCGGTCAAAGATTGTAACACGGGTCAAAGATTGTAACATCGGTCAGTGCTTCATGATTTAGTTCGTGAAGTTGAAATGATCTTTCTAAATCTGTTTAGTTGTTTTTGTAAACATCTTATGACTGGCATGCTTAGTCTGATAAACCAGACGACAATAAATTCTATAATGTGTTTAAAAACATCAAATCTGATACAGATATTCCCAAATGTAATAGCAGACTTTAAGTTTTAGCATATGATTTGCAAGTTGTGTATGATAAAGTTATAGTATATTTTACTTTAGTGTCTAATTTAAGAATTTAATTTACGTATAATTTATTGTGTCTGCATCTTCAATTTAAATGTAAATAATCAATAAAATTTATATAGTTTCAAAGCATTATTTTGTAAAGCTTAATGCAGCTCTGCCAAGATCTGTAATTTTATCTTTTACCTTTGGGACTGGACAAAGTTTCAGCGCACATCACCTTGGCCCCTGTGTTTAACGAGATGCAACTGAGACGGCCATTGAGTGTCATGAAGAGATATTCTGATCCAGTTGGTCCGTAAGTTTGGGAGATCTTGAAAAGAAAAACAAAACCTCAGATAAATTATTTGAAGTTGATATTGTGTTGGATTTTAACGGGAAAAAAATGGGGGTGTGACTGCAATCTGGCTGTTAGATAAATAAATATATATGTCACTAAAACTGAAAGGAACTTTGCCAAAACATTTGTTGTTCTGTGAAGTCTTTTCAGGCCTATCCAACTCCTATTTTAGTAACATATTATATATTTGTTGGATTTTAGCATCAGACTAAATTACTTTAAAGTCTGAATGCTTGATAATTAATTTATAGGTGTGTGAAGTAAGTTCAATATATATATAAAATATATATATATTATATATATATATATATACATCAATATACAAAGCACAGTTTAGCACTCACATCAACCGAGAGAATTTTCAGTTCATTCAGGGTGTCGTGCTCTTCCGCCGTCAGGCTCACGTCTTTCCTCATGTCTCTAAGTTTCATTGTTTGGAGATCCAGCACCAGGATGGTCAAATGTGGATCTGCGATAGAAAAAAATCGGATGTTTTTATATCGGTCATTCCCTGGTGTTTGAGTTTTGTGGGCCGGATGTAATTGTTCCGATTTCAATAGTGAAGATGTGTTAACTTTTTATTGTAATTTATCTTTATTATGACGTAAGTGTTATTTAATTTGATTTTGTCAATTTCATAGGACTGTTACCATATTATGAAGGAGGTCCTAGTAAGTTTTTGATATGTATTGATTTAAAGCTGAATATTAAAAGTGAAAATAACACATTTATTTGAATAATTTATTATTAGTCAATGAAAGAGT
Organism: Ampullaceana balthica; assembly: GCA_944989445.1. Lineage (NCBI taxonomy): Eukaryota > Metazoa > Mollusca > Gastropoda > Lymnaeidae > Ampullaceana > Ampullaceana balthica. Next base: position 181,708 of record CALYLW010000075.1, on the reverse strand, counting down.
TGATGTCCTGTTTTTTTCACAATAAATAGTATAATAAAATTTGATTTGCAACAAGGCTCAAAGATTTAAATACCAGCTACATAAATTTGTTTCTAATGTAAGACTCAAGGACCTAATGGAGGACCTAATCAAGGACCTAATCAAGGACCTAATGAAGGACCTAATCAAGGACATAATGGAGGTGCCCAATCAATCACAGTTCAATCAAAACTTTTGACCTGAGTAGATGAGCTGCCTTTGATAACATACTGACCTTTAGGTAGGTGGAACATACTGACCTTTAGGTGGGTGGAACATACTGACCTTTAGGTGGGTGGGACATACTGACCTTTAGGTGGGTGGGACATACTGACCTTTAGGTGGGTGGAACATACTGACCTTTAGGTGGGTGGAACATACTGACCTTTAGGTGGGTGGAACATACTGACCTTTAGGTGGGTGGAACATACTGACCTTTAGGTGGGTGGAACATACTGACCTTTAGGTGGGTGGAACATACTGACCTTTAGGTAGGTGGGACATACTGACCTTTAGGTGGGTGGGACATACTGACCTTTAGGTGGGTGGGACATACTGACCTTTAGGTGGGTGGGACATACTGACCTTTAGGTAGGTGGGACATACTGACCTTTAGGTGGGTGGGACATACTGACCTTTAGGTGGGTGGGACATACTGACCTTTAGGTGGGTGGGACATACTGACCTTTAGGTGGGTGGGACATACTGACCTTTAGGTAGGTGGGACATACTGACCTTTAGGTAGGTGGGACATACTGACCTTTAGGTGGGTGGGACATACTGACCTTTAGGTGGGTGGGACATACTGACCTTTAGGTGGGTGGAACATACTGACCTTTAGGTGGGTGGAACATACTGACCTTTAGGTGGGTGGGACATACTGACCTTTAGGTGGGTGGAACATACTGACCTTTAGGTGGGTGGGACATACTGACCTTTAGGTGGGTGGGACATACTGACCTTTAGGTGGGTGGGACATACTGACCTTTAGGTGGGTGGGACATACTGACCTTTAGGTGGGTGGGACATACTGACCTTTAGGTGGGTGGGACATACTGACCTTTAGGTGGGTGGGACATACTGACCTTTAGGTAGGTGGGACATACTGACCTTTAGGTGGGTGGGACATACTGACCTTTAGGTAGGTGGGACATACTGACCTTTAGGTGGGTGGGACATACTGACCTTTAGGTGGGTGGGACATACTGACCTTTAGGTGGGTGGGACATACTGACCTTTAGGTGGGTGGGACATACTGACCTTTAGGTAGGTGGGACATACTGACCTTTAGGTGGGTGGGACATACTGACCTTTAGGTAGGTGGGACATACTGACCTTTAGGTAGGTGGGACATACTGACCTTTAGGTGGGTGGGACATACTGACCTTTAGGTGGGTGGGACATACTGACCTTTAGGTGGGTGGGACATACTGACCTTTAAGTAGGTGGGACATACTGACCTTTAGGTAGGTGGGACATACTGACCTTTAGGTGGGTGGGACATACTGACCTTTAGGTGGGTGGGACATACTGACCTTTAGGTAGGTGGGACATACTGACCTTTAGGTGGGTGGGACATACTGACCTTTAGGTAGGTGGGACATACTGACCTTTAGGTGGGTGGGACATACTGACCTTTAGGTAGGTGGGACATACTGACCTTTAGGTGGGTGGGACATACTGACCTTTAGGTAGGTGGGACATACTGACCTTTAGGTAGGTGGGACATACTGACCTTTAGGTAGGTGGGACATACTGACCTTTAGGTGGGTGGGACATACTGACCTTTAGGTGGGTGGGACATACTGACCTTTAGGTGGGTGGGACATACTTACCTTTAAGTAGGTGGGACATACTGACCTTTAGGTGGGTGGGACATACTGACCTTTAGGTGGGTGGGACATACTGACCTTTAGGTGGGTGGGACATACTGACCTTTAGGTAGGTGGGACATACTGACCTTTAGGTGGGTGGGACATACTGACCTTTAGGTAGGTGGGACATACTGACCTTTAGGTGGGTGGGACATACTGACTTTTAGGTAGGTGGGACATACTGACCTTTAGGTAGGTGGAACATACTGACCTTTAGGTGGGTGGAACATACTGACCTTTAGGTGGGTGGGACATACTGACCTTTAGGTGGGTGGGACATACTGACCTTTAGGTGGGTGGAACATACTGACCTTTAGGTGGGTGGAACATACTGACCTTTAGGTGGGTGGAACATACTGACCTTTAGGTGGGTGGAACATACTGACCTTTAGGTGGGTGGAACATACTGACCTTTAGGTGGGTGGAACATACTGACCTTTAGGTAGGTGGGACATACTGACCTTTAGGTGGGTGGGACATACTGACCTTTAGGTGGGTGGGACATACTGACCTTTAGGTGGGTGGGACATACTGACCTTTAGGTAGGTGGGACATACTGACCTTTAGGTGGGTGGGACATACTGACCTTTAGGTGGGTGGGACATACTGACCTTTAGGTGGGTGGGGCATACTGACCTTTAGGTAGGTGGGACATACTGACCTTTAGGTAGGTGGGACATACTGACCTTTAGGTGGGTGGGACATACTGACCTTTAGGTGGGTGGAACATACTGACCTTTAGGTGGGTGGAACATACTGACCTTTAGGTGGGTGGAACATACTGACCTTTAGGTGGGTGGAACATACTGACCTTTAGGTGGGTGGAACATACTGACCTTTAGGTAGGTGGGACATACTGACCTTTAGGTGGGTGGGACATACTGACCTTTAGGTGGGTGGGACATACTGACCTTTAGGTGGGTGGGACATACTGACCTTTAGGTGGGTGGGACATACTGACCTTTAGGTGGGTGGGACATACTGACCTTTAGGTGGGTGGGACATACTGACCTTTAGGTGGGTGGGACATACTGACCTTTAGGTGGGTGGGACATACTGACCTTTAGGTAGGTGGGACATACTGACCTTTAGGTGGGTGGGACATACTGACCTTTAGGTAGGTGGGACATACTGACCTTTAGGTGGGTGGGACATACTGACCTTTAGGTGGGTGGGACATACTGACCTTTAGGTGGGTGGGACATACTGACCTTTAGGTGGGTGGGACATACTGACCTTTAGGTAGGTGGGACATACTGACCTTTAGGTGGGTGGGACATACTGACCTTTAGGTAGGTGGGACATACTGACCTTTAGGTAGGTGGGACATACTGACCTTTAGGTGGGTGGGACATACTGACCTTTAGGTGGGTGGGACATACTGACCTTTAGGTGGGTGGGACATACTGACCTTTAAGTAGGTGGGACATACTGACCTTTAGGTAGGTGGGACATACTGACCTTTAGGTGGGTGGGACATACTGACCTTTAGGTGGGTGGGACATACTGACCTTTAGGTAGGTGGGACATACTGACCTTTAGGTGGGTGGGACATACTGACCTTTAGGTAGGTGGGACATACTGACCTTTAGGTGGGTGGGACATACTGACCTTTAGGTAGGTGGGACATACTGACCTTTAGGTGGGTGGGACATACTGACCTTTAGGTAGGTGGGACATACTGACCTTTAGGTAGGTGGGACATACTGACCTTTAGGTAGGTGGGACATACTGACCTTTAGGTGGGTGGGACATACTGACCTTTAGGTGGGTGGGACATACTGACCTTTAGGTGGGTGGGACATACTTACCTTTAAGTAGGTGGGACATACTGACCTTTAGGTGGGTGGGACATACTGACCTTTAGGTGGGTGGGACATACTGACCTTTAGGTGGGTGGGACATACTGACCTTTAGGTAGGTGGGACATACTGACCTTTAGGTGGGTGGGACATACTGACCTTTAGGTAGGTGGGACATACTGACCTTTAGGTGGGTGGGACATACTGACCTTTAGGTAGGTGGGACATACTGACCTTTAGGTAGGTGGGACATACTGACCTTTAGGTAGGTGGGACATACTGACCTTTAGGTAGGTGGGACATACTGACCTTTAGGTAGGACATACTGACCTTTAGGTAGGTGGGACATACTGACCTTTAGGTGGGTGGGACATACTGACCTTTAGGTGGGTGGGACATACTGACCTTTAGGTGGGTGGGACATACTGACCTTTAGGTGGGTGGGACATACTGACCTTTAGGTAGGTGGGACATACTGACCTTTAGGTGGGTGGGCAGGAAACAAAAGAACAAAAACCAAATCATTGCCTGATGGGGTTTGCCTAACTGTGATGAGACGTGTGCAGTTTAGCTGTTGGAACATAACAACATATATAATATAATGATGTGTATAGTTAAGCCGCTAGAACATAAATCCAATAAAAATAATTTTTTAAAAGCAATAATACGGTCAATGTTTTTCAAGGCATTCATAGTTAGCTGTTCCAAAAGTCCAAAATTTCACTTCTGTTCCAGTACTAAGTTAGTTTAAATATGTCCAAATAACAAGCTCTTATTACCCGCACTGGTTTGTACATCCGGGTCATGTGCTTGGACATCTGCTGAGTCTTTCTGTGTCTGACAACAATATTAAAGATGGCTCCTATGCTGCTGGCTCCTCCAAGAGGTGTGTACATGTACGTCTAGCACAAGGAAAAAAACTACTAGACTAACATATAAAATACTGTGTTTAATTAATTTTTAATTGTTAACAGTTTAATTTTAACGTGTCAAATTAGATTATATCGGGAAACATAACTTTACTCCCATGCTATCAATTCTCAATGTGCAAATCAAATAAAACAAAACTGTATTTAATTAATGTATAATTGTTAACAGTTTAATACTAACGTGTCAAATTAATTATATGGGGACGGCAACCTAATGCACACATAAGAAAGTTAGCATGCACAGTGATTTTAATTGGCAACGGGGAGACCATATAGTAATATTTAATACTACAAGCTGAGTCCTGATTAAACGACATGTTATTTTTGGTTGCTGACCTCTTGCTTATATCATGTAATAAGCACTGCATCGTGTCGTACAACAAAACTTGTAACTATTTTAAGTATGACACTGTTTGATAGGGTCATTAGTGTGTGACCTACATCTAGACCACGGCTGTCCGAACTGACGCGCCAAGGGTCACCTAGCGCTACATATCATACAACAAAACTTGTTATTATTTTAAGTATGACCTAGTTTGTGTGACCTACATCTAGACCACGACTGTCCGAGCTGACGTGCCAAGGGTCACCCAGCTGCAGCTTATTTAGATCTCGCTGAGCTGAAAGTTGACAAAAAAATAAATTTGAACTTCTTAATTGATGGCTAACAAAAGGAATTCAGGAATCTGTATTATACTTAGTTAAACTTTGGTCAAAACTCTAGCAGAGTAAATTTAATATTTGTCTGGTGAAATTCAAGTGTAATAAATCCACTAATTGAAGCCTTTTTTGTTTCTTTTCCAAAAACAAGATCACATGTTTGTGTTTGAAAAGTGTCAGTTAAAAAAAAATTAATTAACTTCAACCTTTTTTCCTCATTTGATACATTTTTGATCTGGGAACAGACTTAGTTTGGTCTGTGAACACAATCTGTAACATACAAGATAACATACAAGATAACATACAAGATAACATACAAGGTAACATACAAAGTAACATATAATATAACATAAAAAATAACATAAAAAATAACATACAAGGTGACATACAAGATAACATACAAGATAATATACAAGATAACATACAAGGTCACATACAAGATAACATACAAGATAACATACAAGGTGACATACAAGATAACATACAAGGTAACATACAAGATAATATACAAAATAACATACAAGATAACATACAAGGTCACATACAAGATAACATACAAGGTCAAATACAAGATAACATACAAGGTCACATACAAGATAACATACAAGATAACATACAAGGTGACATACAAGATAACATACAAGGTAACATACAAGATAATATACAAAATAACATACAAGATAACATACAAGGTCACATACAAGATAACATACAAGGTCAAATACAAGATAACATACAAGGTCACATACAAGATAACATACAAGGTAATGAGATAAAAACCATTGATTTCCAAAAAAAACTACATGAAATTATAATATACACTATGGATATGGATAAAAACATAAATCTCGCTCTTAACTTCTTTATTGTCATATCTTTATTTGAAACAAAAAAATTATATTAAAGAAATTAAATTACATCTAACAAGAGGACAATCACTCACTTTTGCCATGTTGTCATCAGCTGGGACGTAGCTTGTTATGGACATATTGAGCTTAAATTTCTTTTCTGGTAAGAACCAGTCAAATCCAGTTAAAAGAGTCCTAGAGAAAAAATGCTTAGCATATGGTACAAAACAAGCGTCATGACTAATTACTAGACTAAAAGATACGATTTTTCAATTGTTCAAATTAAAGTGATACAATTATAGTAATAGAATTATGGCATCTCATATTTTTTCTTGCTTGTTTTTGAAATTATACATTTCAGCTAAATTTTTATTTTGGCACTCTGTACTATTTACTGAAACATTATTGTTTTTTTGTTTTTTTTAATAAGGTTTCCCCCTACATTGATCTACAAATTACTTGAGTCGGATTGCAGTCTACCATCAATTCCATCATCAGTTTAAGTCAGTGCATGCAATTTACCTGTCATATTTCCAGATGCAGATGAAACCACTTCTGTCTACGGTCACCATTTTACCAATATTGCCAATAAAACCAAGATGAATTATCTGACTTCTGTGTTCTCTCAAAAGTTCTGCCCTGATTTTCTGGCGTACAAGATTCGGAACCTCCATTTTAGTCTGAAAGGTAAAATAAAAATATTGGAATATAAAAATTGTCCTAAATAAATTTCCTGCCGGTTGACGTCTTTAAAAAATATTTTTTTACCTCAATTTTAGGCTTCAGAAGGACTGGAGATTTTTTAGAGTTGTCCTTGGCATAGAGGGTCTCAAGGTCAAGTTTAAGGACATCTCCAGTGTGGAGGGCTGTACAAATAGAGTGCTAGAGGGAGGGAGGGGGAGATGAGATTGAGTGGATTTGAGACATCTTGACATGATTTTAACAATTAAAACGTGAATCATTCACAGGTCAATTAACTTTTAAAAAATATAACAAAATCATTGGATATGAATCATAAAGGTGCAAGAAATAAAACTAAAATCAAACAAACCTGAGTTTGGAAAAGAGTAAGGGAAGGAAAAAATGCTGCAAGTACAGCTCGTTCCTGGCCTTGTGACCTCCCTTGTAACGATCCCAGGGAACCTTGCGGCATTTCTTGATCAACCAAAGAACCTACGTTGGACATCACAAGACACAAGCACACCAGAAATTAACAATTTTCATTTGAATATTAGAGTATGTTCTACCATAATCTTAATACATATAAAATTATAAAAAGCGTGTTTTGTACATTAGAGTATGTTTCCCATTATCTTAATAAATGTAACAATATTATAACTTTCATATGTATATTACACTACATGTACCAAAATCTTAATGTATATAAAATGAAAACATGTGATATGTATATTAAAGTACATTTACCATAATTTTAATGAATATAAAAACTAAAGAAAGTTTGGTATGTATGTTAGAGTGCATTTACCATAATCTTAATAAATATAAAACTAAAAGAAATCAACTCTTATAAGAGATTTCCTGCCTTGAGTGATGGTTAAGTCCCCTTGTTTTGCATAGAACACATGCAGTGGGATCAGTGAGAAGGGTTGTGGTCTAACGTCATTGCTGGGCAGCTCCAGCCTCCTGAGATGTTCCTTGTTGGCTGGTCGGCCACTGGTCAACCACACACACACTGAGCCCTACAAATTGAAAATGGCCACTGGTCAACCACACACACACTGAGCCCTACAAATTGAAAATGGCCACTGGTCAACCACACACACACTGAGCCCTAAAAATTGAAAATGGCCACTGGTCAACCACACACACACTGAGCCCTAAAAATTGAAAATGGTCACTGGTCAACCACACACACACTGAGCCCTAAAAATTGAAAATGGCCACTGGTCAACCACACACACACTGAGCCCTACAAATTGAAAATGGCCACTGGTCAACCACACATACACCGAGCCCTAAAAATTGAAAATGGCCACTGGTCAACCACACACACACTGAGCCCTAAAAATTGAAAATGGCCACTAGTCAACCACACACACACTGAGCCATAAAAATTGATCATATATCTTAAGATAATTGCCATGAAATTTAATTATTATATACAATATCTTTAGTCTCACATACAGAGACGGACATTAATAATTTTTTTAAAATGTATTTTAAATAATATTTTCATCTGAAAGGTAACACATCATTGCATAAAATCAAGTACATTTTATCGTATTTATATCATTGTATGGTGTGTATTGGGCAATGTAGATTCATTAATAAATGAGACGTTTTATCATTACATTTTTACACACAAAATTAAAGTTTAACATTTTGGAAAAAATGGTGAAATCTAAAATAAACAACAAGCATGTGACCTACATCACAGAAAACATTCATCATGTTGATTAAAGAGAATTCTTTACGTTAGAATTGAAAGATACAAAAAAATTTTTTTTGTTCTACAACCTGTTAAGAAGTTACCGGGGATTCCCAATTATGAATGATTTTTCTCACAAATGGAGTTAATTTTTGGCTTTTTAATGGCAGACACTTGTGAATTTTCAAAATTTTTGTAATATGTTTAAGTTAATATAATTCTAAAATTCTGCCATGGTAAATATAAATATTTATTTATGTAAGTGCTAAAAATAAATATGTAAAATGAAATTTTTTAACAATTTCCATGTATTTGAAAAACTAAAAGAATCTTTTTTTTTAAATGTAATATTTTAGCAATAATTACAACACTTATTTATAAAAAAAATACTAAAAAGTCCTTGGGTGTATTTCTACAAATTTAGTGAGTGATGCAATGAACAGCTTAACTTACTAGCAGATAATTTCATTTGCTGGAAGTCTGAAAAACACCCTAGTATTATTTGCTTACAGATTTTTTAACTGCAGAGATTCTGGATGAATCTAGTGACCATGCCAGGTGGACCACGCAGCCATCATCAATTTGTCCGACATCAAATTTGACGGGCAGCCAGGGTTCAACTTGTGTGTTGAATATGATGACATCCCCTGAGAACAAATTTCAGCATTCATTTAATTTAATAAATGATCACACAAAAACAAGATTTTTTTATAAAAAGGCGTAAAATGGCCTCACTGCTCTTGAATGCAGTCACCACACTTTCTGTCCTTTAAAAACAAGAGCAGAATTGATCATGAGGAATACAGAGTAAAGACAGAAATGACATAAGAAGCACAGAGCAAAGACAGAAATGACATATGAAGCACAGAGTAAAGACAGAAATGACATAAGAAACACAGAGTAAAGACAGAAATGACATAAGAAACACAGAGTAAAGACAGAAATGACATAAGAAACACAGAGTAAAGACAAAAATGACATAAGAAGCACAGAGCAAAGATAGAAATGACATATGAAGCACAGAGTAAAGATAAATGACATAAGAAACACAGAGTAAAGACAGAAATGACATAAGAAACAGAGTAAAGACAGAAATGACATAAGAAGCACAGAGCAAAGACAGAAATGACATATGAATCACAGAGTAAAGATAAATGACATAAGAAACACAGAGTAAAGACAGAAATGACATAAGAAACACAGAGTAAAGACAGAAATGACATAAGAAGCACAGAGCAAAGACAGAAATGACATATGAATCACAGAGTAAAGATAAATGACATAAGAAACACAGAGTAAAGACAGAAATGACGTACCACTTGTAGTTCCTACAGCCAGCTGCATGTGGTCAGGTGATGGACACACAACAGTGACCCCCTGGCAGTGTTTGGCTACAGATATATTAAATATGCGAGGCTTCAGGTTCTGTAAGTTAAAAAGCGAGAAAAAAATAAAGTTTGGGTTGAAATAATCATAGAAAACAATATTATGCTACTTAACCTAAAAATGCAACATAAGAATTTGTTTTAAAACTTAAATTTATTCCTAAGAAATACTTACATATTTGGCTTTAAGAAAATAATACATATATGTAGATAAATAAATTTAAAAATAAATTTATATAGTGCTGATATTATACATTGGCAGAAAATATAATTTTCCATACAATCAGATATTTACACTAAACAATTATTATTTAAATATAACAATATTGATCAGTGAATTGAAGCATAACGAATTATAATAGAACTTACACTCCAATACTTGGACTCTCGTCTCTTGTAAATATTAGTCCAAAACATTTTGTTTTTGAGTGAAGAGTTCTGGCCTGGATGACTCTCCATCACTTTGAGATCCACTGGGTGGAGGTGGTCAAATGTGATGAGATTGACATCCGCATCCACCGGTTGACTGAAACCAATGACATCCGGTTTTGTCAACAGTCAACAGAGTCAATTTTAGGATTTATTTTTACATAGTGCACACAATTTTGGGGATTTTAAAAACACAAACTAATATTAATACACAAGCCAAAGACATAGCATCATTTGGGTTTATCTTATAGACTTATGTTTATTGTTTTTCAGTTTAAATTATTACAACAAGAAAAAGATCCTTCAAGAAATATGTCTCATCACATATTCTGTTAACGGAATATTTTTTCATAACATAATTTACACACAATTCCATACTCACATTCATCAACCATTATTTCTTTATACATGCAAGTTATAATTCTTTACACAGAGAAGAGCTAATTCAGCTTACTACTTAACTGTTCACTATCATATATTAGTGGTATGTTTACTTAAATATTATATATTTATTTATGCATTTAGTCAAATAGTGAAATAAATCTTATATTTATTTTAATAAACTTTACATAATACAATATCTATTAAAACATTTACGACATTTCAAGTACAAGACATTTTTTATTTCACTTGATATAAAAGTCTTAAGTGTATTTTATGTAGTAAAATAAGTTAGTGTATGAGAAGACAGTGTAAGTTATGTAGTGGAAGAGAAGAGTGAGAAGCATTCCCATTGGTTAATTGTGCAGCATAGTAATGTAGTGGACATAATTACAATTGGGTTAAATCCACAAATATCTACATAAGTACATTTTAGTTTTACGACCTTTGATATTGAGGCAAGCAAAAATATTTTTTTAAAATTGATAAAGTTAAAAGTTTTAATTAAAAAATTTCAACTGTTTGTTAAAGAATATTAAACTTTTTCATAACAAAAAAATAAAATTAATTTTAAAAAGTTTTAAAAATTGTTTTCTAGGTTTGTTAATTGTAGTTAGTGGTACCAAAAATAAATTTATCCCATGAGGCGGATTGTGTCTTAGCACAAAATTGAGGGTATTTTTCAAATATCAAAAGACTTCTGTTTATATACGACAGCCATAAATTTATTATGTCATTACATGTTGTATTTGGGATATGAATGCTTTACATTGAATCAATTGATAATTATGTGTGTTACTATTTTTATGCAAAGCGCTGTGAGCCCAGTTGCTTGCTGGGGTAGTGAATATATAAATTATCAATTTATTATTATTATTATGTTGTTTGATATTTACTGGAATAATAAATTTGTTGTTAATCTGTACACAAGGAACATCAAATATCCCCCAGGAATGCTGATAGTTTGGTTAGAAGAACACATGTGTATTAGTAACAAACAGCAATAGAGCCACACATTTTAAAACCAAACCAAAATTTAAAAAAAAGAGACTTAGATCGAAATGTTAAAGTGAACAATTTAAGTTTTGAGTAAAACTTTTGGCTAATGTTTAAATCTGAAGAATAAATTAAAATTTCTAATTAACATAAGGAGTTCACATTAAGCAGCTCTAGGACAAACATTTAAATTAGAATACAACACGTTAACCAGAATAACATCATGTCTTAAAGAGCCAGCAGAAGAAAAAAATAAATAATTGAAATCATTTGGCTCTAAAGAACACGTCTACATGCACATCATACTCAGCAATGGAAATTAAAACAAATCTATAGTCTATCAGTGGATGAAAATAAAACAAATATTTCTATCAGTGAATGAAACTAAAATTCACGCAAAACATGTTTTTCAGCAGAGTAGAAAGTCACTTATCTCAGTCTTTTGGTGAGCTACAAGTCTGCCATTCTGTGGAACAATTTTCAGGGTTAATCAAGAAGCAGGTTAAACAAAGGTCAAGGCCTCAACCAACACAGCAAAGGAGCATTAATTTCTGCAGCCCATTCACGACAGTTTTAGTAGTTATACAAAACATGTTCAACTGTTTGGTTACTTTGGAAGCACACTTCATTTAATGCACACATTCTATGTTTAGCATTTTTGTTCATTTTAATTTTATTACCAAACTGAAACTATGAAATAAAATGTGTTGACATGAACTACCACTAATTTGGTGTGTCCTGCTTCTCTGTCTGACCAAATACCAAAAATATCACTACATTTCAATTTCCCAATTTATATACAGCTTTTGAGATGCAATGTTCTGAAATCTTTATCCATTAATAGTAATTTTTAAAACAGTTGGTTCCCCGTGGCTTTAGTGCATTCTATTTTGTTGGCATAAACAAAGAGATCAAATATTTTAAAAATCTTTTTGTTTGTTAGTTAGTATATTTTTAGCATTGATAACTATTTTTATTTTGTACTTTCAAACTTGGATTTCTTTTTTAATAGCAAAGCTTTGAATGTTGTGATAGTTGATGTATCATTTGGAGGCCTCAAGGAAAAAAACAACAGCTATGAGATATTTTTGTAGTTTTGAGACATTCAAGTTTTAAAGTTTCAAATCTGTACAGCTTTATCATTAATAAACTAAATACAATTTAATTTTTTCATAGGGTCAGAGAAATTATTTTTTCTTAAAACCTCATTCAGATCATTCTATTTTCTACCCTCTATCGGAAACAGGGTATAACTAAAAACTTTCAAAAATGTCACATAGCCGTTTCTTCCCTTGAGGTCTTCATTTCTTTTAACCCCTGAATATTATCAGTAATAACAAACGTAGTTTAATCATTAAAACAAACAAATCGTTCTGTCAATAAAAACAAACATGGCAACAATCAACAAACCAACCATTGCTGAAAAAAAAACCCAAAGCAACCCAGGTTCAAAGGTCACTACTTGACCTCTACCTCAAAGGCTTTGCTTGGGACACGGTTTAATTATGTGAACAATCAAAGTACAAATCTACCTGTCTATGGCCTGGGACTGTGGAACGGGTAACGGAGCTTGTGGAGGAGTCTTCTTGACTTTAGCCTTTTTTTTCTTGCTGGGCGGTGGTGGCAGTGTGACGGGATGAATGACCAGAGGTGGAGTCAGGGGGGGCTGCCGCATTATTTGTGAGTGGGACCAAATATTTTTTCTGTTTTGAAGAAGAGAGTCGGGAGGAAAATAAACGTCTTACAAACAAGATTCTCATGGCGTCACGACAGAAAGAATTTAAAATCTCAGATGAGGTGTTTTATAGAAAGCTCGAGTCGGGAGAGTTTAGCAAGGACACAGAATAATGTGCCTCTAAATAAATGAGAGGATCTTTCCATGGCCAGGTGCTGTGTAGGAAAGGGATGTGTGGCCACGTCAAAATTTAACTTTTTAAACAAACATAAAATAATATCTCTTATGTGCAATAAAAGAAAAACTTTTAAAGAAAAGAACAGAAATGATCTTTTATAGACATTGTTAGAAATGATCTTTTATAGACATTGTTAGAAATGATCTTTTATAGACATTGTTAGAAATGATCTTTTATAGACATTGTTAGAAATGATCTTTTATAGACATTGTTAGAAATGATCTTTTATAGACATTGTTAGAAATGATCTTTTATAGACATTGTTAGAAATGATCTTTTATAGACATTGTTAGAAATGATCTTTTATAGACATTGTTAGAAATGATCTTTTATAGACATTGTTAGAAATGATCTTTTATAGACATTGTTAGAAATGATCTTTTATAGACATTGTTAGAAATGATCTTTTATAGACATTGTTAGAAATGATCTTTTAAAGACAACAACAATAGAAATTTTATATTTTAAAGACAATGATAGAAATGATTTTTAAAAAAAAACATTACAGAAATGATTATTTAATGGCAAAAATAGAAATGATCTTTCAAAGACAATGAAAGAAATGATATTTTTAAAATATTAATTTAAATGTTCCTAGATAGGTAAACATAGAAATGATTTTTCATAGATTAAAAAACTAATAAGATCGTTTTTTTGGCAAAAATAGAAATACTTTCTCATAAACAAACACAGAAATGACAATGAAAAGATAGCGAATGATTTGGAAAAGATGAGGAGAAAATAAAATCTCAATTTACTTGTACTGATCCCTGTATTTCTGTAGCGAGTAAAATGTGTGGGTAATCATGTCGTAAGCGGGGTCACTGGGTTCTCTACCATCCATGTTGCCAGTGGCTTGAGTCTGGATGAAGCATGAACAAGATTAGAATGACAAACTCAGACAAGCGAATGTTTGTAAGTAGACAAAACGAGATGCAAACAAGGAGTATAAATTACAGATTTATTATGCTTTCATTATAAGATAAGTTGAAAAAATGTAATGTTTTTGAAAATCTGTTGTCTGCACAAATAAAATCGTTGCTATCAACTGAATTTATAATTTATATGAAATATATCTACCCTACTTATACCAACAAATGAAATGAAGGTAAATATATGACTAAGCGTGTGTCCCTAACAACGAAAAAAAAGAAGAAAATCTCAGTAGAATGAAAGCAAAATTTTTTTAAAAATATCTCCGACTCGCAAACATTGTGAAAGAAAAATTATATATTGTGACTGACAGTATGCAAATAATATGCTGTGACAAGCAATGTTCCCTCTATGGTTCGTTGGTCCGTGTGAAAAGTAAAAAAAACTTGTGCTCAAAGTTGCACAGCATTATTTTTTTTCTCAATATTTCAACAAAATTTGCTGCACGGTAATTCTAAACTGCTGCACATCGTCGGTCAGATATATGCACGGCCGCACAACTTAAAGGAAACACTGGTGACAAGGAAATAGTATGATGTGACAAGGTAGTAGTTTACTGTGACAAGGTAATATTGTGATGTGACAAGGAAGTAGTTTACTGTGAAAAGGTAATATTGTGATGTGACAAGGTAGTAGTTTACTGTGCCAAGGTAATATTGTGATGTGACAAGGTAGTAGTTTACTGTGACAAGGTAATATTGTGATGTGACAAGGTAGTAGTTTACTGTGCCAAGGTAATATTGTGATGTGACAAGGTAGTAGTTTACTGTGCCAAGGTAATATTGTGATGTGACAAGGTAGTAGTTTACTGTGCCAAGGTAATATTGTGATGTGACAAGGTAGTAGTTTACTGTGACAAGGTAATATTGTGGTGTGACAAGGTAGTAGTTTACTATGACAAGGTAATATTGTGATGTGACAAGGTAGTAGTTTACTGTGACAAGGTAATATTGTGATGTGACAAGGTAGTAGTTTTCTGTGACAAGGTAGTAGTTTACTGTAACAAGGTAGCAGTTTACTGTGACAAGGTAGTAGTTTTCTGTGACAAGGTAGTAGTTTTCCGTGACAAGGTATTAGTTTTCCGTAACAAGTTAGTAGTTTTCTGTGACAAGGTAATATTGTGATGTGACAAGGTAATATTGTGATGTGACAAGGTAGTATTTTACTGTGACAAGGTAATATTGTGATATGACAAGGTAGTAGTTTTCTGTGACAAGGTAATATTGTGATGTGACAAGGTAGTAGTTTTCTGTGACAAGGTAATATTGTGATGCGACAAGGTAGTAGTTTACTGTGACAAGGTAAAAAGTTTGCTGCGACAATTTTTTCTCTGAAATAAAAGGAAGTCATTTTGAACTTGAGGTACAGTTTAGGGCTGCAAAAAATGTAAACTACATCAGGTGGGTCAAAAATTTGAGAAGAGTAGCCATCATATTTCAGGATACATTTCTCACCTCAACTTCTTTCATGCACAAGTTGGAAGCCATTCTCTTGTACATCAAATCTTGGTTGAGGCTGTCACTGGCAACAGTTTTGGTCATGGCACCCGTCACCTGGATCAGTGTGGATGACATAAAGTCAGCTGATTGACTTAGGCATATCATTTAATAAAGTCAGCTGATTGACTTAGACCTATCATTTAATAATGTCAGACTTAGACCTTTCATTTAATAAAGTCATCTTATTGACTTAGACCTATCATTTAATAAGTCAGCTGATTGACTTAGACCTATCATTTAATAAAGTCAGCTGATTGACTTAGACCTATCATTTAATAATATCAGACTTAGACCTTTCATTTAATAACGTCAGCTGATTGACATAGACCTATCATTTAATAAAGTCAGCTGATTGACTTAGACCTATCATTTAATAATATCAGACTTAGACCTATCATTTAATAAAGTCAGCTGATTGACTTAGACCTATCATTTAATAATATAAGACTTAGACCTTTCATTTAATAACATCAGCTGATTGACTTAGACCTATCATTTAATAAAGTCAGCTGATTGACTTGTCCTATCATTTAGCAAAACTTTATTTCCATTGACCGACCACCCCAGTCACATTCCATCCTAACTTAAAAATTACACATTAAAAAAATTTAAACAGACATTACACTTTCATATTTTTGGTTGACAATAAAACCAATTGAAATAATCTCAGCTCAAACATTTCCCATGTCATATATTTGATAATAATACAGCATTAAGATAAAAGACTGTAAACATGTCAATATTAGTGAGGATATTAAATTATTAAAAGATTATTTTATAACACAATTAAATCATTTAATGATTAAGTAACACACATAAAGATTAACGTAACAAAAATCCTTAGATGAAATAATTAATGTAGCATTTTCACAATGCAAGGACTGATTTAAAAGTATTTTTATACTTCCACCTTTTTCCTATATCCTGTGTCATTGTTTCTTGTTTTTCCTTTCTTTTTATTTTACATAAAAATTTTATGATATAGTATGTCCTTAGAATTTAACCATAATTTTATTACTTATGTAAGTACGTATTTTATGTTTATTGTACTGACGAAGGCATTAGCCGAAACGTTTACTGTAGTGTAAGTTTAAAAACAAAGCTCAAATTTATTGTTTTCATTTCACACTTTGTGTATTTTGTATTTTATTTAAAAGCTTTATCGCAGTCCCATTCTATAAGAAGGACTGATTAAAAACATGGACATTGCCATGAAATAATTAATGTAACACATAACACAAACATAAACTTATTAACATAACTCAAATCAATTACACAAAATGATTAATTCAACACATAAAACCTGGCATAAGATGACTAATGCAACATATAACTCTAGAGACCAATGAAATAAACACGTACTTCTAACATGATTTCCTCTGCCACAAGTTTGACAGAAGATGTTTCAGCCAAAGTTTTGGAAGTTTTTTGCCAGTCTTTTTCTTTCTCATTTAACATTTGGCTACAGGGGAGAGCAAAAGGAGAGAGTCTGTTAATTGTACTTGCCGTAAACAATGATGATTGGAACTTGTCGAAATGTAGCTGCGGCATATTAGTATGTTGGTTTACGTAATATATCTTAGGTAGTAACATAGCTCGAGGATGGACCGAATGCAATACTGGTAACATATCAGACTGACCAAATGTTGATTGACATTGCAAGCTTCTGGTCTCCACGTTAAATAGTTTAAAGTCTATCTAATGATTCGTGGCCTTTAGTTTATAGTCTATGAATTGATAAAAGATTATCATCTTTGTATTGGTATTATTATTGGTATTATTCATAGGCTTCAGTTTATCATCTATTAATTGATAGTTTATAGGCTATAGATCATAATATATAAATATATATTGATAGTGTATAGTCTATAGTTTATAGTCTATTTATAGTCTATTAGCAATAGATTACAGTCTATGAATTGATAGTTCATGTATAAAGGCTATAGATCATAATATTTATATTGATAGTTTATGGTGTATAGGTTATAAATCATAGTCTAGGCTATACATCCTTGTATATATATATATTGATCGCTTGTAGGCTATGTAGTTTATAGCCTGTTGTTGGTAACCTATGTATTAATATTTTATAAGCTATGTATTGATGGTTTAAGGGCTATCTATCATATCTAAGTATATCATTTTATAATAGTTTATAAGTAGTGTATTGGTCAGTTTAAGGGCTATCTATCATATCTAAGTATATCATTTTATAATAGTTTATAAGCTGTGTATTGGTCAGGTTCACTCACAGTTTCACACCTTGCTTGAAAAGCTTGTGGTCAGCTGGGATATTTTTATGAACGATGTCATCCACCAGGTCATTGACAAGGCCGTAGACCTACAAAAAAAAGCAGTAAAGAATTGTCACACTCGTAAAGTGAAAAAACAAAATATTTTAACCCATCGACCCCATAAAATCTGTCCACATCAACATCATAATATAAAATCAAAGGGGCACGGTGGTCGAGTGGCATGCTCGCTCGGCTGGCGTACCGATGGTCACGGGTTCGAATCCTTGTGAAGGCAAGAATTTGTTTCTGGGGCCTAGGGCGTCCCTGAGTCCACACAGCTCCGAATGGGTACCTAACATTAGTTAGGGGAAATAAAGGTGGCTGGGTAATGCATGGAACCCTTATAGCCGAGGCCTGTGAACGCTTCATCACTTGCCAACAGACCGGCATGGTCTGTGGACGCATTAATCTTCTGTATAGAAGGAGCGTCTGTATAGATAAGACAAGTGTCCATACCATCAAAATAAAATGAACATTCTTTATGACATTGTACAACACAAATGTCATTCACGATGACATGACACTCGCAATGATAAAAAATATCTTTAAACAAAATCACTACAACCTTAAATCACACCTGAAACATCCAAATAACATCAACAGCATTCTGCCACACATAAAATTATTTAAGGATTTTTCCATGAATCACGTAGGCCAAGAACTTACCATATGAAACGTTGGAATTTGCCGGGGTTCATACGACTGTATCCCCATCTCTCCGGCGTAAGGCCTTTTTTTCCTCACGTAATCTCTCCGCAGGCTGTCTCTATTGTTTCAAAATCACTAACACTATAAGTGACTCGAAGATTTCATTATATAGTGTGTGTCTTTATGTACAAACTATGTAGGTATTTTTGTACAAACTATGTAGGTATTTTTGTACAAATTATGTAGGTATTTGTGTACAAATTATGTAGGTAATTTTAACAACGGTCACTTTTAACATTCATTGCTACTGAAGTAGCCATTGAAGTGAATCATTTGAATCTTTTATTTACATTTTATCCCTTAAATTCAACTTCAAGTATAGATTATGCAAATTTTTTCTCTTTATATATTCATTCTTAATCTATCTTTCGTATTTATACCATTTGAATGTATAACAACTGGCTATTTCACCTGTTTACTAAAATGTAGATTCGCTTTGTCAAAAGTTATAATATTTTGTAAAAAAAAATATATGAAAATCAAATAAAGACATGTAAAAACAGTGGCCAGTTACAAAAGTATGAGAAAACATCAAAATCTTAATGGAGTTACTGTATTTGATATCTGAAAAATCAATGAGCTTGTTAAGTTTAAATAAATGTGCTTCATAAATACCTCAGATTGTATATCCTGTCAGTAGCATCTGGTAAATCGTTCAGTGTGTGCCGTACGTACGAGTCCGTGGAGTGATCCCGTGAGTTTGGTGTACGTAGGCCAGGAGACCTCATCTCTATCTCACTTCCTGATTCAGTATATAAACAATAAATGAGACACTAGTAAAGAAACTGTATTTAGCCTTCTGTAGAGGCTGTTAACCCTTTGAGGAATATTGTGAGTTCATAACTGAACAAATAAAATATTTTAACAATGACAACCCCAAAAATGTAAAATAAAACAAAACAGCCCTACACTGATAAACATATCCTGTTTATCAGCACACTGAAGGATAAACAATGTTCACATGATGTTTAGGGTTAGACAAATCGGCATTTGATGTTTAGGATTAGACAAATCGGCATTTGATGTTTAGGATTAGACAAATCGGTATTTGATGTTTAGGATTAGACAAATCGGCATTTGATGTTTAGGATTAGACAAAGCGGCATTTGATGTTTAGGATTAGACAAAGCGGCATTTGATATTTAGGATTAGACAAGTCGGCATTTGATGTTTAGGATTAGACAAATCGGCGTTTGTACATGGAATGTATGGCCTGATCAAGCCAGAAAAAACAACACACTTTCAAAGTTCAAAACTAAATTAAAATGCACGACTAGACATCATTCTTGGTTAAGCCTATGACATGAAAATCTTCTGTGTGGGAGAAGTGTCTGTCAGTATAAGATTAGATAATGAATTGGCAAGAGATTGGTCATCTTTGTATGTGACACTTATATTTTGAACCGATACAAAAAAAGATGAGAAAAAAAGATACAAAACAAAACAACAGATTCTAAATGAAGACTTTTTTCTCATTCTTAGTTAAATGGTAAACTGGCAAAAGGACAGGAAAACTAAATATAATTTAAGAGAGAACAAAAATTGCATTTAATATTAGCAATGAAACCAATATTGAGATTAGCAGGATAAAGGGCAGCAAAGCTGAACATTTCTAAATGTTAAATCAAACAGGTAGTGTCCCTTTGGTCCTTTACTAATAAAAACATTTTCTGTGCACATTTGATTGTAACAAAGATGTAAGTTATTATTTAGTTAACTACAAACTTAACATTTTGATTAAAAAAAAACCCCAAAAAACTCTACAACAAAAATCCTCTTGGAAATAAACTTTACATAAAATGAACAAACACTTATTGTTCATTGAATTAATTTATTACACTATTAGAAATAGAAAGAACAAATAGTATAGGTACAGGATAATGTAAGTACTAAGTGTAAATGCTGTCATCAAACTGATTTGAAAAATCCTGATAAAGGTTAAATAATAAAAATTACAAAAGAATCAATATTTCATTAAAGAATAAAAAGGAATTGTTTTGGATGAATTTTTCCATTGATTACATTATTACAGCAACTAAAAATGATTTTTTAATTAATTTCTTTTTTTCAGTAATTGGTAACATTGACATAAGTGGAGAAGAATTTTATTGCATCGAATCTCTAGTTAAAAACAGCTGCCTGGCCTTGACTGTTGATGACATTAAATTCCAAGCTTGTGTCTGCTCCTTTTCACCAAGATTTAATGTCTCCCCCACTGCCATTGTGCTCCCAGCATTCAATGCCTCCGTGCCTTGTACTCTCTCACACACAATGTTCCAATTCAAGGCCAATACAGACATTAAAACTCATAAATAGCAAACCTTTGTATAAGAACGGCTTTGCTGAGTACAGTACAACTGAACCTTTTCTATTGTATTTAGGCAAGGGCGTGTAAATTTTTTTTATTATAAATAAGGTCAAGGACAGGTGGATAGAAATAATATTGTTTGCCTTCATCTAATACACACACACACAATGAGTTTTTGATTCACTCAAAAGTTCACATCATTCATTGTATGGAGAGTATCTCCATAATTCAGTCTATACTTAGCACAGGCCTAATCTAGTCACCCTAAGTAGATTTAAATAATGGGATTAAAGAAATTTGCCCTGAGAGCAAACTGATGGTAAGACTGATGATTGCTAATCTGCCAGGCTGGATTTGTCAATATAACCACTTAGTAGTCAAATCTCTATACACATAAATAAGTGAATTATTAAGTTATGCAAACAAGCCACACCAGTTAAGATCCACATTCTTTTTAATTTAAATTCTCTTATTGACAATGTTATTGATTTTCCACCAGAGCTTTTACATAAAAAAGAAAGTGTCTATTGAACTTCAAGCCACCACCCCAACCCCTTTCCCAATCCGTCAAACCCACCCCTCCCCAAAAAGGAAGCAGTAAAAAAAAACACCAAAATATTCCAGCTTATCATGAAACCAATGGCACTCCACCCAAGTCTATTCACTTCAGCTACAAACACTTTTAATCTCCACAGCGCCAGGGGGAGAGACTTGAAGTCTTTTTAATGCGTCACTCAGAATTTTTATTGACACGTCAAGCCTCCAACCCAAAACTTTCTCTGGTGTTGGGCCAAAGTTCACGGGCTTTTAAATCTGTTTTTTAAAAGATTTATTTCTGGTTTTTAAATTAATGGAGAACTTTATTTTCAAGATATTTGTTCAACTCCTGTCCAATTATAAATCAATTATTTAAAAACACACACAATGATTTAGCATAGGCAATCCATATCAAACACATATGTTTTTGTGTGTACATAAACATAACTATATCATTAATAATTATCTAACATATTTATATTATAATAATCATGAGTAGAGTGTTATATTTTTTTTAGCTATGTACAGGTAAAATTCCAAATATAAGTAAACAAATTTACTTATTTACACAAGAATTTGTTAAAAAATGCTGTCTTTTTTAAAAATAATTTCTTATTAATATGATATAGACAGTCATTGGAGTGTGGAAAATTTTAATTGCACACTCCAGTGACTGGTTTCAAAAATGAAAATACTCTTATTTTAAAACAGTTCAAATTAATGTTACCAGTGTTCTATAAAAAATTATAGAGAGTGGAAATTAACTTCTGAACTTATTACTTCTGTGTACTCTACAAATAAAGGTGCATGCTTCTCATTGCCAAATTCAGTCTAAAAATTTAATGGGGATAAACCCAATCAATTAAAGACAAGGTGAATATGGTTCCATAACAAAAAAAATTGTCTTTAGAGGAACTAACGCCTGGCAAGTGTATTAAGTTAATCATAGAGAAAAGTAGAGTACAGTGAGGAATTATTCAACACATCCTGGCAATTATTCTGAGCAAGAAATAATAGAAAACATCATTTTACAACAAAAAATAAAATAAATTTGATCCTAAATATACAAAGTTAAAAAAAATTAATCTGATTTTCACCTTTAATACTTTAAATAATTATCTTTACAGTCGATTTTTAACAACAGTGACATAAATAACATTTTTACATGGGAGTTTTTTTGTTTCGTGCATCACCATCTAGTGATTTGTCTTTTTAACAAATTTAATTCTTTTGATGTAATTCATTTTAGTTTGGATACAACTTTATTTTCAGCTTTCTTATTTCATATGCTGATTATAATTTATATATCCAAAAGATAATTTTGAATATTCAAAACCATAAACATAATATAAATTGACTTTAAAAAAAACAAGACCTGAAAGATTAAAATAACAATACATTGTACATCTTTATACAACCGGAAAAAACTAATACATGTACTCTTTATGAAAGTAGTATACAAAATAAAATTCCTGCTAACTGTGATAAATGAGATTCTTAAAAATACTGCATGTCTCTTTGGCATGTAATACTTTATTTTTGCTATTAAAAGGTAGTGAGTATTAATATAGTTGATGGTCATGCCAAAACAAATGTGCAGTGTGGTACTGTTGGGGCAGGTGAAGGATAAATAGTTAGGTCTAAGTTGTGTGTGGATTAAAATTAGTTGAGCTTTAAACCTACCCGTAATGTATGTTTAACATTCTAAATATAACAAAAAAAAACCTATAAATAAGTTTCAGCAACCCCCTTGTAAAAACAAACAGCAACCCCTTAGTACAAAACCACCAACCCCTTGGTACAAAACCACCAACCCCTTGGTACAAAACCACCAACCCCTTGGTACAAAACCACCAACCCCTTGGTACAAAACCACCAACCCCCTAGTACAAAACCACCAACCCCCTAGTACAAAACCAACAACCCCCTAGTACAAAACCACCAACCCCCTAGTACAAAACCAAAAACCCCCAGTACAAAACCAGCAACCCCCTAGTACAAAACCAACAACCCCCTAGTACAAAACCAGCAACCCCTTGGTACAAAACCAGCAACCCCTTGGTACAAAACCACCAACCCCTTGGTACAAAACCACCAACCCCTTGGTACAAAACCACCAACCCCTAGTACAAAACCACCAACCCCCTAGTACAAAACCACCAACCCCCTAGTACAAAACCACCAACCCCCTAGTAAAAAATCAGCAACCCCCTGGTACAAAATCAGCAGGAGTCTTTCAATGAAAAGAATGGACGCACGTTCAGCTGAGCCTGTGAGGAAACAACAAGCTTGTACCATAGACAAGAATGCTAGCTACATGCCTAATATGACCCGAGTTTTTTCTTATACAGCACTCTTACATTCATACTTCTTTTATCTGTATGGTAAATACTAAAAAAACATTAGCAGGGAGAAGAGATTTTTTCTTAGAAAAAAAAAGAAAGAAGTTACTAGAGATTATTCCTTATCCATTTTCGATGTCAGATCACAGGGGGGGCAAGTGTATATCTGGTGGTGTCAGAAAAGAATGAGATTGTTTGATTGTCCCACAACAGTGACACTTGCTGTATAGACATAGCCTAAATTTACACAAGAACGGAAGTGGCAAATGACATACATAAGTACAATCACAGCATGCAATAATCTTGAAGACATGACCGAGGAAAAAAAAATCCAGCAAAGTTTGTTATAGTTAAAATAATCAGACCCCAAAAACAAAAAAAACAGAAAAAAACCTGTTATGTCTTAACAGTATTACATGAAATAACTTATTTCTAAAAAATTTGACCATATAAATGATAATTCAAAAAAATAAATTTTGGTTATTAAATAAGTTTTTTGTTTTTTTATAATTTAGATGTATATTTCCTGAACTGGCTTTTTGTAACATGCTGGGATTGTTTTGAATCACAATGTTGCAAGTCAAAAAAATAATAATTTATATAGTGAAACAAAGGGTTCAATACTAAAACAAGTTGCAATCCTAATGGGGTACACTATAAACAAAACTGTTTCACACAAATGGCAATCCTATGGGGTACATAATAAACAAAAATGTCTCGCTGATGGATCTCTATGAATAAATCTAAATTGTAATGACCATGCACAAAAAGATCCCATTCAAAGGTCACAGGTTATCCATCAAGTTTGTGGCAATATTAATATTGTTTAAACTTGTTTACCGATTGGTACCATTTCGCGTAAAGGGTATTAAATTCACTATTGTGATGTCATTATTATTGTTTATTATTAGCAAAACATGACACCGAATAGGTGACTAAAAATACGAATTTAATATTTGATTGGACATTTTACTTTTAGTCCATCTATTAGTCCGGGACCATTTTGTCAGGGCTTTTATGTCGGGGCCATTTTGTCCGGGGCCATTTTTTCGGTGAACCCCAGATATAATGATAGGCCCCAATACACATAGATATAATCATAGGCCCCAATACACATAGATATAATGATAGGCCCCAATACACATAGATATAATGATATGCCCCAATACACAAAGATATAATGATGGGCCCCCAATACACATATATATCTAACATTCCAGTACAGCTGACATGCTTGTGGGTTCCTTACTTTGCAGAGTGTGGTTTTTATGGATGCGGTAGTGCCTTTAAATTTTAATTTTGTTGTTAGTAAATATGGATGCAACTGGATATGGTTGCAAGTAATTATGGATGCAAGTGGATGTTTTGTTATCTGGATGAAGGTGTATGGGCATGAAGCTCATTTTGTCTTGACTTTGATGTGGATGAAATCCATTGGAAGCCCATGTTTTTGTTTGTGTTGATGCAATTTATAAGAGGTGTTTTGTTGTGTACAAGTTTAGATGTCATTTATAGAAAGTGTTTTGTTGTGTTTGTTTAGATGTCATTTATAGGAGGTCTTTTGTTGTTTGTTTAGATGTAATTTATAGGAGGTGTTTTGTTTTGATCAAGTTTAGATGTCATTTATAGGTGTTTTGTTTTGATTGTTTAGGTGTCATTTATAGGAGGTGTTTTGTTGTGATTGTTTAGATGTCATTTATAGAAGGTGTTTTGTTGTGATTGTTTAGATGTCATTTATAGAAGGTGTTTTGTTGTGTTTGTTTAGATGTCATTTATAGGAGGTGTTTTATTTTGAAAAAGTTTAGATGTCATTTATAGGAGGTGTTTTGTTGTGATTGTTTAGATGTCATTTATAGGAGGTGTTTTGTTTAGAACACGTTTAGATGTCATTTATGTTTAATGGCTCAAAAACTACAATAAACCTCAGATCTAAATTTGTTATTGTCAGTAGAAATACAAACCACTATTTATTTTTAAACATTATTTTTGAAACATTTTATCTTAATTAAGTGTGCTTTAGTCTGACAAATAAATATATTGGCAGGAGAACTTGGTAGATCATTGAATCTACATCATATATTTTAAAAGAGAACGTTTAATCAAAAGAGTGAAATAAAGGCGTGGGTACAAACAGAATATTACTGTTGAACCACCTTTTGCGGCGTTTCGATCTTGGGAAATATGTGTAATAGCCATCTTGGAATACCGGTGTGTAAGTTTGGGTGCCGTCCTGATAGAGCATAGGTGTGTATATTGAGTATTTGTGACCCCATGCGCGTTGTGTGGCCTTACCGATTGGGGAGGGGAGGGATCGGAACATCTCACTCTTTGCTTTGAGTCGATCTCTCGCTTCGAGGATCCTCAGCCTCTCCTGAGCCAGTTGCCTGGAACAAATAAAAACAAAAATTGTAAATATTTAATATTTTTAATAATGTGTGAGTAATATGCTAGCTGGAAGAGAACAGTATGATAATTGTGGGTCTTTAACTGTCCTGTTAAATTCCTTAATAACATTTAAAAAATTATTTGCAAGAAACATGGATGAATCTCTAAAAATAAAGGCTCAGTCCGATTTTGTGCAGCCAAACAATGGAATTCTCTACCATTATGCATTCACAGTATTCCAACTACTAAGGCCTTCAAGATTGCACTAAAAACAGATCTCTTCAAACTTTACTTTTAAAATTAATTTAATAACAATCAAACATTTTAAAAAATGATAAACGTAGCCAATGCACACTGTAATGTCATTATATGTTGTAGTTATGTTATGTATGTTTTATATTGAATGCACTGATTATTATACGTGTATAACTATTTTTATGTGAAGCGCTGTGAGCCCAGCTATTTGCTGGGGTACAGCGCTATATAAATTATCAAATTATTATTATTATTTTAAACATGATCACAAAGATGTCATTAGTTACTGATTTATCAAATACTTGGGCTCTTTTAGGTGCATAATCTTTAATTCTTATCCTCCAGCACTTAATGTACAACAAATATATTTGAGGTCAGGGGTTACTGAACAAAAAATATTTTATTTGTTACTTACTGTATTTTTGCAGCTTTTCTGCCTGGGAACAAGTTACTTACTGTATTTTTGCAGCTTTTTCTGCCTGGGAACGTTGAAATTCAATTGTTCTGATGGCAATAATTTCCTCTAAAGCTTTTCTGGACCTTGGGCTTGGGCCTGAAGAATGTTTTAAATAAAATAGCATTAATTGATTTATGGTTTTTACTCTTAAGACTTAAAAGATGAATGAATAAATTAATGATTTTAAATAATTCAAGCAAAGAAAGTAGCGATTCTCACTATATATGTTTAAAAATGAAAGGTGACAGTGCCACTCAACTAACATGTGACTTCACGTTATGCTACTTCTGATGCATTACAATTCACTGTCAATTTGTAAATTATTATGATCATACACATACAGCATGCTAAGTTCCTGGAATTCAGTCCTATGCTTAATCAAACATCCAGTAGTTTGGCTAAAATTGTTCAACATGCATTATGAACATGTCATTACGATGGTATTGTATGTATGTGTATTATGAACATGTCATTACGATGGTATTGTATGTATGTGTATTATGAACATGCAATTGGTACTTACTTCTTTCATCATACATGTATTGTATGTGTATTATGAACATCTAATAGGTACATAAATCTTTCATCATGATGGTATTGTATGTGTATTATGAGCGTGTAATTGGTACTTACTTCTTTCATCATGATGGTACACTCTGTCTATTTCTCCCCTCAAAGTCCTGTTGCTACTGGATGCTCGTTCCTGGGAAGGACATAGAAATCAACATGTTTTATCTCTTAACGTCCTCTCATCAAAATAAACATGAAGTTACCTACATTCATCACCACTAACCTAAATAATTAGAAATTTGACACCACGCTTTCCCCCCACTAAATTTTTAACATAAATCAATGCAACCAAATGAAGATTTCCTCCATTGCTCAACTTTTAATTAAAAAAACCAGTAAAAAACCAAGTTTTTCACTATAAATCCTTTATGTACTAGACGTAACTAAAAGAATGTTCATTATAATACGCAGCGCAAGACCATCCAAAAATACAAAATTGCAGTTGTGTCGTAAAACATGTTTAACATAATGCGCACCAATCACGAATATGTTTATAAAAAGTGTTGTCAATAAAATACGGCACCTTATTGCGTGACAGAAAGGTTGTTCAATATAATACGCACCGTGACACTCTATCTAAAAAAATAACATGATACATAGGAATAAATAAAATAATCTAAAAATTCAATAATTTAAATACAGTACATGCGATCGATCTGAAATTTTGATACATAGTTTTTATCATCGCCACGAAACTGCCTGCTAAATTTCAGCTCGCTAGCTTACGAGGAAGTGGGTTAAAAATCGATCCAAAGTTTTGGCGACCGACAATCAAGCAAGCAATCAAGGGTTCAAACAAACAGACACCACGAGTTAATATAAAGGATTTAAAAAGTGTCAAATTAATTGCATAAGGCTGGGGAAAGTCTGACTCTTGACATAGATAATCAGTGAAATTGTTTTTATTTTTCAGAGGGTTTTGTTTTAAGTGCATAGGTTGTTTTTTAAATCCTTTATATTAACTCGCAGTGTCTGCTTGAGGTCTTGCTTGAATGCCGAAAAAACTTTGGATTGGTTTTTAACCCACTTCCTCGTAAGCTAGCGAGGTGCAATTTTGAAGGCAGACTCGTGCCGATGATAAAAATGATCTATCAAAATTTCAAATCGATTGAATGTACTGTTATTAAATCAATGAATTTTTAGATTATTTCTATTTATCTCTATGTAGCATGTCACATTTTGTGCTTGAGTGTCGCGGTGCGTATTATATTGAACAACCTTTTTAATACATTCCTGTCACGCTGTGCGCTGCGTATTATATTGTTGATACTTTTTAAAAATATATTCCCGATCCGTGTGCATTATATTAAACATTTTTTATGAGACATAACTAAAATTTTGGATTTTTGGTTTATCATGCGCTGCGTATTATAATTAACATTCTTCTAGTTATGTCTCGTATATAAAGGATTTAGAGTCAAAAACTTTTTTTTAAACGGTTTTTTTGTATTTACCAATAAAATGATAATTATGTTTTGAGGGAGTTGATATAATTTCCCAAAACTTGAATTTAATCAATCATTCAATTATGCCAATCAAATATCAATTGACATTAAAAGGGATATTGCCACCATTGAGTATTTCCACTAGCTATAAAATAATTGATGTCAAGACAGTTCTTGTTTAGTTACGAATAATATTCATGTTAAGTATGACTTTATTATCATATGGGAAGTTAAAAGAAGAAAAAAAAAGAGAGAACTGCTACAATCATGCACTTACAAGAGAGAGATGCTGCAATCATTTATTTACAATAGAGAGATGCTATAATCATGTACTTACAAGAGAGAGATGCTGCAATCATGTATTTACAAGAGAGAGAGATGCTACAATCAAGTACTTAATAGAGAGAGATGCTACAATCATGAATTTACAAGAAAGAGAGATGCTACAATCAGGTACTTACAAGAGAGAGATGCTGCAATCATGTGCTTACAAGTGAGAGAGATGCTACAATCATGTATTTACAAGAGAGCAAGATGCTACAATCATGTACTAACAAGAGAGAGATGCTACAATCAGCTACTAACAAGAGAGAGATGCTACAATCAGCTACTAACAAGAGAGAGATGCTACCATCATGTACTTACAAGAGAGAGATGCTACAATCATGTACTAACAAGAGAGAGATGCTACAATCAGCTACTAACAAGAGAGAGATGCTACAATCATGTACTAACAAGAGAGAGATGCTACAATCATGTACTAACAAGAGAGAGATGCTACAATCAGCTACTAACAAGAGAGAGATGCTACAATCAGCTACTAACAAGAGAGAGATGCTACCATCATGTACTTACAAGTGCTCGCTGTGTCCTGGCTGAGTCCATGCTGCTGATTTGTTCCAACCTTCCACGAAGAGCTGCTTGCTCCTGCATTTGTTTTTCTAAAGTCACCAGCTGCTGCTGAAGTTTCTCCATCTGCTTGTCCAACACCCGCTTACGATCAGGGGGAGCGGCCAAAGACATCATTTTTGTTCAAATCCTTTTTCTTTTATTTGACACTTCAGCTAATTTTGTTCCTTCATCGAGATCTTCATTTTATTAATTATTCTAAGGAAAACTGTATATAACTGTGAATAAATAACATAATAATAATAATTTGAGAACTTGGATAGCACGGTATCCCAGACAGAAGCTGGGCTCATAGCACTTTACATAAAAAAAATAGTAATTCATACATACATACACACATACATTTAATAGAAAACATTCATGTTGTAATTTGAAAAAAAAACATTTAATGAATGATATGTATGGTAATTATAAGCCAAGCTTGTCATTCAAAGACATTTTGTCTTGTTGTTACAGAAAGTAAAATTTGAATAGTTGTGCTTTGAGTGCAGTTTTGAAGGGCTCAATAATAGGAAAATTACACATATGTAATGGTCCTGAATTTCATTGTTTGGGAGCAAGTAAATAAAAAGACCTTTCAACAAAAGTTTTAGTGCAGGTTCGAAAAATGTTAGGAACAGAAAGAAAATACATGTCAGCAGAGCAGGTAGTTGAAGAGAGGGTGAGTAGACAGTTCCCTAATAGAGGAAAGGCATGCGTTTAAGGAAAGGCATGAATTGGCGAAAAAGTTGGGGCCAAGAAGGGACGATTTATATTCAATTCATTTTTGCAGAGGGAGCCAGAAACATAATATTTTTATTTTCAAATTATGAATTGAACAAGTTATTTTTAAAAATGATTTGATAACCCTTTACTGACTTATCAGTATTTGAAATAGACTGATTGCCTATCAATCAAGTTAGTGATGTTATTTTATTTCATTTTATGAGATTTGTTTAATTAATTCATTCATAATTCAAAGGTCATAATATTTCTACTTCAAATGGAAAGAAATAGGAAGTATGAAGATGTTTTTGAACGAGAAATTCTGTAATGAATGAATGAAGAGAGGCATGCATAGTAATTATTTTAAAAGAAATTTTATAGCTTATCAACTAACTGGACCTCCATTATACACTTTGGCATTTTTGTTTTGATTGATACTAAAACTATTGAGCTATAAGCTTTAGAGTTAAGGTTTTCTCGCTGTAGTAGGACTATTTCTAATGTGTTTCATAATTTATGCTTTAGGTAGTAAGTATTTCAATCTAATACTTTAAGTAAAGCGTCAGAGATGATATATTGAAGAACACCAAGAAAATATTCTAGCGGCAGATATAAAAAAAAGAACAAGCTATGCAGAAAACCTGGACAAAATGTTAGATGAAAGGAAGAATTAAGACGATACACCATCAAATTGCCCAAAACAAGTCAAAGGTGAGATGATAGGATTATATGGAAAGATGATGTGGAAGAAGATGTACAGCAGATGGGAATGCCAACATGGAGTATAACAATGCAGCACAATAATTAAAATTAATTACATGTATAATTTAATTTATAAAACATTAATAATTTTTTGCAAGAAATCTTTAAATAATAGAGTTGGTATTAATCCCAAAAATGCAAAAAATGTATTTACTATAAGTTAGAAGTGACTTTTTTGTCCATTTAACTGAGATTATTAGCAATGGTCAAAGATCTGGATTTATTGTTGTGGCAATATGGTAAATATTAGTAAAAGTATAATACAATTTTCTTGAATAAGAGCTATATATTATATATATAATTTAGGGCCGCAGAATTTAATGATTAATTAATCGAATTAATCATTAAAAAGTTTAATCGATTAAAATTAATTTGATTGATTAAAATTTTTAAAAAATATTTCTAATATATTTTTTCCCCCATTTTATTCAATATTTATATTTTTCGTAACTTACATACTTTTCCCTCATATTATTATTTTTATTTAGACTTACATACATAAACAAAAAGGTTTTTCTTCCTTATTTCTTGCATAGCAGAACGAAATTGGTGTGTAATGTGACATGTCATAAATTTAGGAGCCATGGAATTACTGCGACTTAACCAATTTTTCAAAATAATGAATTGAAATTTAACAGGATCTATATATGCTTTATAAAAATATAATTAAACAAAATTAATGGATTAATCTATTGAATTTTTTCCTGATTAATCAAACAAAAATTTTTTAATCAGTACCAGCACTAATATAATTATTTTAAAAAATTAGAATATATTCTTAAAGAATGTAATGCTCAAACTCAAAAAAGTGAATTGCCTAATTTAAATAAATTTAAATAATGTCTAATAATTACAAATATAATTATGCCCTTTGATTACTAATACTAATAGTAATATTGTTATGCTCACAGTTTCACAATATTCTTAATTATTAATTGTTACAAATTTTAATATATAATATATGTTAATTATGAGTATTACTTCTACTATTTCTTATTTAAAGAATACAATTTTATAATTTAAACAGTGTTTACGACAGTAGGCTATAAGTACTATAACTATATAAATTTGAATTCTCATTATCACCCATAAAAAAATTATCCATTAACCATTAAATTACAAAAAAAATACAATCAATGGCCTCAAACTCAATGGGATCTGCGGACTAACAATGTAACAATACTCTTACTAAATGACCGGTAATATATTTATATATTGTATTTAATATTTAGACCTTAACTTCTTACTTGGAAAATTACAAAGTACCAAGGACCGTAAGTCCTAAGGTTAAGTTAACTAAGTAAACTTAAGTAAGAAAAGTAAATTAAGTTTATTAAGACTAAGTAAACTAAGTCTAAGTTTAGTTAAAATTAGTTACTTACATTTTCTTTATCAGTTCATGCTTCACAAACTGCAGAGACACTGGTAATAAAATTGTCACAACCGTTTATTTATGTTCCACTAAACTCATTTCATATGTTTCTTAGAATGTGCTTAACTTTTTAAACGCTTGTTCCATAAACTTTGCATCATCGAGATAATTTTAGTTATTCGGATTCCGCCATTTGTAAACAACAAGCTTAGTGCGAGGCAACTCGACTGTTGATTGGATGAAGTTTTGTGGAAACGTAACTCCTACATGTCAGTGTATTTATTTAGGTTTACCCCCCTTTCAATGAATAAAAACATTTTTTTAAAAAGATGGAGATAAGAATTAAATAGGAACTTTCACTCGCATAGTGTATTTATGTAAACTTGCTAAACACTAACATAAACAGATATCTGTTCCTAAATTGTATCAAATAAATGTTGAACTAGATTAGCCGTTACTGCTGTTGCCGTTGGACTCAATCGGAAGGAGTATTTTGAGCACAACTTCTAACGCCAAGTCAAGACTATCTTGCCCTTATGCCTTATCAAAAATATGGGAGTAGTTTGAAGTGCAGTGTTAATATTTGTCACTACCTAAACGTTTTATCAACCAACACCGTGGAAATATGGATTTTTAAAAGTCAAATCAATTAATGCGACAGCTAGTCCTAAATTTGGTGCGTATTTCCCCTCCAAAAATGCAGAGCAGACATACGCAAAGCATTTCAGAACCTACTTCATCTTAATACCCTAAATTTTATAACTTGCCTTCATATTAACATCTTTCGAACCTCTAAAATTAGTTATGAGTGGGATTAGTTGTGAGTGGGATTAGTTGTGAGTGGGATAAGTTGTAGGTGGGATTAGTTGTGAGTGGGATTAGTTGTGAGTGGGATAAGTTGTAGGTGGGATTAGTTGTAGGTGGGATTAGTTGTGAGTGGGATTAGTTGTGAGTGGGATAAGTTGTAGGTGGGATTAGTTGTAGGTGGGATTAGTTGTGAGTGGGATTAGTTGTAGGTGGGATTAGTTGTAGGTGGGATTAGTTGTGAGTGGGATTAGTTGTGAGTAGGATTAGTTGTGAGTGGGATAAGTAGTTAGTCGGGTTAGGGGCCGTCCATAAATGACGTCACGCACCTAGGGGGGAGGGGAGTCACACTTTTGTGACGATGCGTGACGAGGGGGAGGGAAGGGGGTTGAAGAAATGTGACGTCACATCAAAAGGGTAACTTTAATAAAAACTTCCACTGAAATATTTGGTCGCTTACAATTTATTTAATGACTTTTTAAATTTATTTTTCTTTTTTTAATCAGTACTTCTCAATGCGCCGGTCGGTAGGCCATCAGATGCTGGTTGGCGTAAGCTATCAAGACACGAAAATTAAATATAATTATAATCCTTAAGTTTGAGAACCCCCAAGATAACGTATGAAATTGTTACCCTGCGTCGTTTGATGTTGACATCAAAGCATTTGTGATGTTACCGCAGCTCCGCTTGGTTCTCTCACTCTAGGCGGCTTTTTTGCCCGTTACCCCAAAATATACAAGTTTAGTTATGCGTTACCCCCCCTCCCCCCCCCGACTCTAGGTCCTGCTCACATGACTCGGGGATTTGGGGGAGCGTCGTTAGCCCCCCCCCCTCCCCCGAAAATGCTACTGGTGAGTTTTACAAGCATGACAAGTGTCTAAAAATGATCTGAATGGGATTATGTGTAGATTTTTTAAGTCAAAACGACACGGAATATCATTTTTCTTTAAAGGGGGGGGGGAATCTATTTGATAGAATTATAAACGTTTTAAGTTTGATATAATTGTTCGATTGGTTTTTTGTCAAACGCCCCTGACCATTCTATATATAATGATAAATGAGCCCATTTAAAATTAGTCAAGTATTCAATTGCTTTATTGAATGCATCCAATTCTTGACATCGCAATTCGAGAGGAGCACAAAACAACTTTTCTTCTTAGCTCAGTTTTTAAGGCATTAATTTTAAATATCACAGAAAGTATACTTGATACAGTCAGGCAAGTCATGTGGATTAAGATTAGGCCTATTGTCACTCGTGTCAATATAAATGAAAGTAGGCTGGATTTAGGTGTCTTCGTATAGTACGTAGGTAAGAAATCTACATAGTTGTCATAAATGCATTTTCTGGAAGGAACTGGTTCAATAATGGGCATATGTTCCAAGCGTACACGTACACATGAGGTATTTTAATATATCTAGTGGATTGTAGTGGATGTTATATGTCCCAAATGAGTCTGCATTACCCCCAAGAATTACGTTTTGACCCCAGATTAGGTTATTTACCCCTGTTCGCCGACCTCTTTCTTACGGGATGCCCGTCAGTCAATTGAGGGATTTTTTAAAATAATACATTATAAAAATATTATTTTTAAATTTTAAATAATTTTTTTCTAAGCAAAGACGTTAACCGTGATGATTAATAGTCAATGTTTAATTTGTATGCATTAAAATACAATGTAATCGAAGGATGTTAACACAGTTCGTTTTCTGAAGGCCAGTTAGACGTTTTTAAAAAATGTGGGTTACAATATTACAATGTAGACTTTCACTAAATAAATAATAAATCCTTAAATGACAATAAAAGTGATTTGAAACATACTTATTTTCAAACAGAAAATAAGTGTGTTTTTTTTGGTTAAAGCTTTGTGACGTATTTTTAGAGGGGGGGGGGTGTCTAACTTTTTTGTGACGACGCGTGACAAAATCGCGTGACGTCATTTATGGACGGCCCCTTAGTTGTAAGTTGAATAGTGTTCTTATTTGTCAGTGAGATTAATTGAGAAAGGAGCCGAAACGTTACCTGTCGTGTTAGTTTAAAAACAAAGCTCAAATTTATTGTTATCGTTTCACAATTTGTTTGTGTATTTTGTAGTTTATTCAATGCTTTATCGCAGTCCCATTCTATATTATATACTCACTCAGAAAGTTTTCAAGTCTAACAAATTAGCTCAAGTCTGTTCAACATTTTATCACATATATATGGCAACAGAACATTTACATTGGGCACCTTGGTAACGTCATGTTTATGGAGACGTGTTGCCCGCAGTTTAAAACATTATAAGTCATAGTTTCTAAAGCCTAAACATAGCGTTATTCTGTTTACGTGGTAACCCATAGAAACGCCATGTTTACATCCTCTTCCCCTCAGATGATACATGTTGAAGGTGCATGTGTGACCTGCACTTTAAATAGACAAACCGATTCAATGCTGACAGATTCCATCAGGTCACTGAGATAAGGCGGCATTCAATTTGATCTGACACAGACTCATCACTCGAAAGTTGGATGACTTGGTACATTTGGCTAACCTAGATTTAGATGTCCACTAGGGTTATAGTGAGAGAAGTGTTGTGTTGTTGTATTGACATTGTATGAGCGTGCGAGTTGACTAGTATGAAAAACGTGGTTTGTGATGTGGCAGCGCGCTCGACAGGCGTACCGATGGTTACGGGTTCGAATCCATGTGACGGCAAGGATTTGTTCCCGGGGCCTAGGGCGTCGCTGAGTCACCCTAGTTAGGCGGCTGGGTAATGTGTGGACGCAATTATCTTCTGCATAGAAGGAGCGTCTGTATAGATAAGATAAGATAAGATGAGATGTGAACTGTAAGCGTGCTCGGTCGTGGACTGGGAAAATGAACGACTATGTATAGACGGTTCAAGAGGTAACCGAGGTTGATTGCAGTGGATTTGTATATATTGATTAAAGAAGTTGTTAACCAGAACACAGTGTGTTGAAGTTTAGTTCACATGTTTTGAACAAGATCACCACCTGATTTAAACTAGATGACATCATTTAAACTAGGTTGCCTTAACTGTGAAACTAGGTCACCACCAATGTTCCCTCTTAGGTTCGTTGGTCCGTGTGCAAAGTAAAAAAAACTATTGTGCAAAGTTGCACGGCATCCATTTTTTGTGTGCAATATTTTACAAAATTTGCTGCGCGGTAATTCTAATCTGCTGCGCGACGTCGTTCAGATATCTACGAGGCTGCAAACCCGCGCAGCTTAAAGGGAAATTTGGTCACCGCATGTTTTTTAACTAGGCCACATTTTTATAATTAGATCAAATATTTTAAATATGAATTATTTTTTTTTAAAGATCACAGTTTTTAATTATATTTTATATGACCAAGTTTTAAGCTACATCACCTCATAAATGTTCTTGTAAAGATATCCAGATTTATCAAACAGATATGTCCACTACCTCCCCATAGACCGCACAATTATTCTGTAATGTTTTTAACACAGGCGCGGGGGCTTGTGGGGCTTAAAAAAATTATTTTTAAAAAACCCACAAAAAACAACAAACAAACAAACTTAATTGTCCTTGAGTTTCAATATCACCATAGCATTGGGTACTTTGATGAACCACCTACGATTATTAATTTCTTTATCATCCATATTTGATTAGTCATTAGCCGTTCTTTAGCTTATATAATAACTATCACATTCTTCAATCAAATGTTGCCATTTTCTACACATTCTGTTTATTAATTTAATTTTGTCTTGTCTTATCTATACAGGCGCTCTTACTATAAAGACGATTATTGCGCCCACAATAGACCATGCCGGTCTGTTGGCAAGTGACGAAGCGTTCACGGGCAACGGCTGTGAGGGTTCCACACTATTCCCAGCCGCTTTTGTTTTCATAACTAGTGTCAGGTACCCACCCATTCGGTTCTGGGTGGACTCAGGGACACGCTTGGCCCCCGGGAAAAAATACCTGTCTTCACGGAGATTCGCACCCGTGACTATGGGCACGCTAGCCGAGCACGCATGCCACTTGACCACTCTATCAATCATTATTTTACTTTCATTCTCTTGTCAAAAAATTGTGTCTTTTTGTTTCCTTATCTTTTCCATTTTCTTGACTTAACTTGTGTTAAGTTCTAGATACCATGGAGCAGTACTGAGTCTCAAGTGCTGCTGGGTCATGTCTAGTGAAGACTTGGGTTAATTTAGCAATGAGTACAGATTGGACTTCGGTTTGGACTTTCTTTTATGGTTTGAGCTCTTGTTAAAAGTACGCTCGGGACGGTACATTTGGTGGTCTATTGCTTGGTGGTCTATTGTTTGGTGGTCTATTGTCTGGTGGTCTATTGTTTTGTGGTCTATTGTCTGGTGGTCTATTGTTTGGTGGTCTATTGTTTGTTGGTCTATTACCTGATGGTCTATTGTTTGGTGGTCTATTGTTTGGTGGTCTATTGCTTGGTGGTCTTACATTGTTTGGTGGTCTTACATTGTTTGGTGGTCTATTGTTTGGTGGTCTTACATTATTTGGTGGTCTTACATTGTTTGGTGGTCTATTGTTTGGTGGTCTATTGTTTGGTGGTCTATTGTTTGGTGGTCTATTGCTTGGTGGTCTATTGTTTGGTGGTCTATTGTTTGGTGGTCTATTGTTTGGTGGTCTATTTTTTGGTGGTCTATTGTTGGTGGTCTATTGTTTGGTGGTCTATTGTTTGGTGGTCTATTGTTTGGTGGTCTATTGTTTGGTGGGCTATTGTTTGGTGGGCTATTGTTTGGTGGTCTTACATTGTTTGGTGGTCTATTGTTTGGTGGTCTTTTGTTTGGTGGTCTATTGTTTGGTGGTCTATTGCTTGGTGGTCTATTGCTAGGTGGTCTATTGCTTGGTGGTCTTACATTGCTTGGTGGTCTATTGTTTGGTGGTCTATTGCTTGGTGGTCTATTGTTTGGTGGTCTATTGTTTGGTGGTCTATTGTTTGGTGGTCTATTGTTTGGTGGTCTATTGTTTGGTGGTCTATTGTTTGGTGGTCTATTGTTTGGTGGTCTATTGTTTGGTGGTCTATTGTTTGGTGGTCTATTGTTTGGTGGTCTATTGTTTGGTGGTCTATTGTTTGGTGGTCTATTGTTTGGTGGTCTATTGTTTGGTGGTCTATTGCTTGTTGGTCTATTGCTTGGTGGTCTATTGTTTGGTGGTCTATTGTTTGGTGGTCTATTGTTTGGTGGTCTATTGTTTGGTGGTCTATTGTTATGTG
Organism: Ampullaceana balthica; assembly: GCA_944989445.1. Classification (NCBI taxonomy): domain Eukaryota; kingdom Metazoa; phylum Mollusca; class Gastropoda; family Lymnaeidae; genus Ampullaceana; species Ampullaceana balthica. The sequence goes on along the minus strand of CALYLW010000075.1, from coordinate 142,582 downwards.
GTCTATTGTTTGGTGGTCTATTGTTTGGTGGTCTATTGTTTGGTGGTCTATTGTTTGGTGGTCTATTGTTTGGTGGTCTATTGTTTGGTGGTCTATTGCTTGGTGGTCTATTGCTTGGTGGTCTTACATTGCTTGGTGGTCTTACATTGTTTGGTGGTCTTACATTGTTTGGTGGTCTATTGTTTGGTGGTCTATTGTTTGGTGGTCTATTGTCTGGTGGTCTATTGTTTGGTGGTCTATTGTTTGGTGGTCTATTGTTTGGTTGTCTATTGTCTAGTGGTCTATTGTCTGGTGGTCTATTGTTTGGTTGTCTATTGTCTAGTGGTCTATTGTCTGGTGGTCTATTTTTGATGGTCTATTGCTGGGTGGTCTATTGTCTGGTGGTATATTGTTTGTAGTAAGGGTGTATTAAGATTGCGCGGGGCCGCTGGCTGCAATTCCATCTGGGGCACGGTCAAGCCCCTTTATTATACAATATAATAAGTTCGGAGGACCTTAATTTAGCCTTACCGTATTTTCACGCACATTCCCCGCACACGCAGATAATCCGCCCACGCATATACCCCGCAGAATTTTTAGATCCTGTAAAAATATTGTGGTATAACCCGCCTACACTTATACCCGCGCTATCCCACCACATTTGAGAAGTCATATCATGCTGAACCACTCTAAGAGATGTACCGTATTATATTCGTGTTTTGCAAGTAATAGTGCCATTGATGCATTATTCAGATTTTTAAAAAATTCAGATACCCCGCCCACGGAGATACCCCGCCCACGGAGATACCCCGCCCACGGAGATACCCCGCCCAGGGGGGGCTGCTGGGTTTGTAAAGTGTGGTATAACCCGCGGGGAATGTGAGTGAAAATACGGTAAATCATTAAATCTCTGGCTTCAGCCCAAATCAGTCTCCCCCTTGATCCGCCCTGGGTTGGTAGTACATTGTTTGGGTGGTCTATTATTTTTAGATGATTGTTTTCGTTGGGAGTTCATTTTACTTGATATGCTCTTCTTTTACTTGATATGCTCTTCTTTTACTTGATATTTTCTTCTTTTACTTGATATGCTCTTCTTTTACTTGATATGCTCTTCTTTTACTTGATATGTTCTTCTTTTACTTGATATTTTCTTCTTTTACTTGATATGCTCTTCTTTTACTTGATATGTTCTTCTTTTACTTGATATGCTCTTCTTTTACTTGATATGCTCTTCTTTTACTTGATATTTTCTTCTTTTACTTGATATGTTCTTCTTTTACTTGATATGTTCTTCTTTTACTTGATATGTTCTTCTTTTACTTGATATGCTCTTCTTTTACTTGATATTTTCTTCTTTTACTTGATATGTTCTTCTTTTACTTGATATGTTCTTCTTTTACTTGATATGCTCTTCTTTTACTTGATATTTTCTTCTTTTACTTGATATGTTCTTCTTTTACTTGATATGTTCTTCTTTTACTTGATATGCTCTTCTTTTACTTGATATGTTCTTCTTTCACTTGATATGTTCTTCTTTTACTTGATATTTTCTTCTTTTACTTGATATTTTCTTCTTTTACTTGATATTTTCTTCTTTTACTTGATATTTTCTTCTTTTACTTGATATTTTCTTCTTTTACGTGATATGCTCGTCTTTTGCTTGACATTTTCTTCTTTTACTTGATCTTTATCTTTAAACGCTGTTCTTTTGGTGGGACTTTTGACAAGTTGTTCCCTCTCTAGGAATGTTATTTAAATCTGCTTTTAAAATCTGCCGTCTACAATGGTGATGTTATAAGAAGCATGTGAAGTCCTTGCACAATCTTTGATGGGCCAAACATTGAACACACTAAATGCATGCTACATGACGACATCTCTGCTGCTGTCGTCGTTTTAAATTCAATGTAAGCTTGTAATATAAACATCATTGCAGTGGTTAAAAACTGAGGGTGAAGTGTTAGGTAAGGGACATTGTTTATTATTCGACGGTTTAACATTTTAAAGTGTTAAGGAAGGGACGTAATCCCTTAAATATCAGAACAACTTTCCTACGTTTCAAGTATACCTTCCTGTAAGACTTACATTTAATGTTATCAAATTTAATACTAATATGCATTCATTTAAGACTTGAAATACGGCATCAAATTATACACACTTACAAATTCCTTTAAAACTTATGGTTGTCAAATGATGTACAATTTTCCATTGCTATAAGCCCTATGCCTATGGTTATTGCATTATATTCAATTATTATACATATACATTCCCTTGTAATAGTTTCCCCATTAAATTCAACACGAGGAACGGATAAAATTAATCACGCTAAGGAAAACAAAAAGCGTATTCCCAATCCTTACCTTAACCATGTCACTATGGTGAATCGCTGCGTTATCGTTATTATTGGAAGAACGTTTCTATATTTATTAAATGAGACTTTACATGGAAGAGCGCAGAAAATATCTGGACACCCACGGAGCGTACTAACAACGTGTGTACAACGTGTGTATAATACGTGTGGTTATGGGATAACGTCCAACAAAATTGAAAACTTGTACGTAATTGTGTCGGGACCTAGTTTTATTACATGTATTTTGTGTGAGAAGAGTACAGTAAATATATTCAAAGTTGTTTCTTTCATACACATCAAGTAACGCACGTCGCTATGTCAGCGTTCTCTTACAAGCAAATATTCCATCGTGCAACAAGCCACTATTCCATCGTGCAACAAGCCACTATTCCATCGTGCAACAAGCCACTATTCCATCGTGCAACAAGCCACTATTCCATCGTGCAACAAGCCACTATTCCATCAAATTTCATTCAAATACGCTGTCATATACTAAAGTTCCCCTATAACCCACTTTTCCATAGTGATCTCATAACCTAATGTTCCAAAGTGCTTTCATAATCAACTGTTCCATAGTGCTCTCATAACCAAAGTTCCATAGTGCTCTCATAACCAAGTGTTCCATAGTGATCTCATAACCAAATGTTCCATAGTGCTCTCCTCCATAACCAACTCTACCAGCGTGCTCAAACAAACAGCTGTTCCAAAGTGCTCCACTGACCCACATTTCCATGGTACTCTCATAACCAACACTACCAGCGTGCTCAAACAAACAGCTGCTCCAAAGTGCTCCACTGACCCACATTTCCATGGTACTCTCATAACCAACTCTACCAGCGTGCTCAAACAGCTGTTCCAAAGTGCTAGAGCTCCACTGACCCACATTTCCATGGTACTCTCATAGCCAACTCTTCAAACGCGCTCACACGGCCAAACCCAAATCCTACGGATAACTTCCAAATCTACAAATGTACAGTAACCGCGAACGGGGAATCCAATAATTTCGTACAGCAAATTTTAAAACTACGACCAGACCGACGTAAATGAGGTGCGTAGAAACTACGACCAGGCCGACGTAAGTGAGGCACGTAGAAACTACGACCAGGCCGACGTAAATGAGGCACGTGGAAACTACGACCAGACCGACGAAACTGACGGGCGTAGGTCTTGCTCCGCTTCGTTCTGGGCCTTCATCTCTTTCCTTCGCAGAAAATACAATAACAAAATAATGGGGATGATGAGTAGCCATAGCAACCACAGCAGCTGAAAACTCTGGACGTTTGGACACTCGCCCGTCACCCGGTCAATACAGTCAGTCCCACACTTTTCCACGCAACTTTCTCGACAGTCCTCCCCGTATTCGTTGATTTCACAGTTCTTGTTGCACCCCCCAAACGGGTTCTTGAAGCCGCCCCTGCAGTGCGAACACTTTCCCGTCATGGAGTTGCACTCGTCCTTGCAGTTGGCGCAGCTGCGCGCGCAGTTCTCCCCCCCACGAGTAGTTGTGGCACTCGACCCAGCACTCGATGTGCGCCGTGCAGCTCGTGTTGCTCACCTCTCGTCTCGGCCCCAGGCAGTCGCGCCCTCCGCCGCTGGGGGGCGGGTCGTTGCACTGCCGTGTCCTGACCAAGACCATTTCGACGCAGTCGAGGTTGCACGTCCAGGACGACCAGATGCCCCAGTTGCCGGCGGTTCCCTTCGTCTCGTACGTGTCCTCGTCAATCCTCCTGTCGTCATCGTTGTCCTCGCCGTCTGCCGCCTCCTCGTCGACATAATCGTCACAGTCGTTATCTACCCCATCCCCGGCGATCATGAGGTCAACGGATTCGGCGCAGCCGCTGAAACCCGCCGGGTGCATGTACTGGACGGATTGCCCTAAGCCGTAAAGGTAGCATCCGAACTTCAGATACTGCGTGGACGCGATGGAGTGCTCCCGTACGGACACGTCCACCGTGCCGACCTTGAGGTCGGACTCCCCCACCACCTCCTCCCACACGACATCCACGGGTAGCGGCGAGTGGTCCAGGTAGATGTACTGAGTTTGCGTCTTGTCGACCACAACAGCAACCACGTTGTCCGAGATCGACGCTGGCGTTTTCCAAATGTACTCCGAGTAAAACAAAACGTTGGGCACGAGCAAACCCAGGGAGAGATCACCGAGGGTCTCTGGGCCCGAGTCACCAATACAGGCAGACATCATCGCCACGGCGACCTGAATACGTTTATCGCTGACCACCTTCCGATTCTTGTTGGTCACAAAGTCCAGTTTGTACTCGCCCTCCGTTTGGAACTTAATGGTCTGCACGCCCGGGCCGACGCTTACCTTGACCTCCGTGTTGTTCTCCCCGGCCACGATCAGCAGCAGGCCGTTCGTTCTCCTTCGCTTCGGGGCGATGGCGATGAACTCGGTGCCCATCGCCTCTTTCGAGAGCAGCATCTCCGTCACGATGTCGTAGGTGGCGCCCACGATGTAGCGGGTGTCGTTCTTGCAGTTGGTGGTGGCGGTCCTCGTCTCGCAGTTGCCGCTGATCACCCCGATAGGCTTGGCCCCCTCGATGGAAGTGCCCGTCAAGGTCAGGGACAGGCCATACACCTCTTCACAGTACGAGATAGAAAACGCCTCCCACATCTCCATGATAAAGTCTAAATCCCCGCCCTCGAATGTCTTGTTATTTGCAACCAGCGGTGGTAGTTTTTCTCCACCGACGCCGATGACGTGGGCGTTTATTCTGTTACTTTCAGCGCTACTTATTATCTGTATGGACGGGAAAATCCAGAGGGTCATAGCGATATATTTCTTACCCCAGAACTCAACAGGCACGGCTTGGAAGGTTGACAGCGAATCCAAACCTTTGGATAGGACGACGCAGACAGAAAAAACCCCAGTGCCGACCAGCCGGTAGCTCCATTTCCTTCCGAACGACTTTTTGGAGAAGTACTTGCGTTCCAAGTCGTAGGTGGACACAACCCTGGGTTTTAGAACGGATTCGTGATTCAGGGATCTTTCAATGTGGTCGTCCCCTCTTAAAAGCATTGGCGTTGTGATCGTTACGTGAACGTCCTTAGGCATTCGGGTGATCATAAAGAACTGAATCCGCGGCGTCGGCCCATTGCGTTCAGTCATAATCCTTGGAGCAGCTATCAAGAAATGAGATCCAAAGGACGATATTGTGAAGACAGCGATCGGAAATAATTTTATGACAGAAATAGTCAACAAGAGCATTTTACTGGCGCACTTTTATCATGATAGATTAACTTCTTGCCGTCCCAACGACGCAGAGTAGAGAAGATTTGTGCTTTTGTTGTTGTAAATACAAAGTTCCTTGTTAGCTTTGCCGGAAGTTTATTTAAATGACTTTAAAATGTGGATCGAAATGTGGCGAAACAAAGCACGATTAGGAAAAGGATTGTGATTTGATTCCTTCTAAGACAACCCGATTTATTTTGGAGAAATATTTTTACTGCCGTAGGGAAAATTAATGACACCTCATTCCACGACAGGAAAAAAAACTCAGCGAAAAAGTGAATATATAAATAAATACATAATAATAATACATGTAGCTAAATTTATTAAAAAAAAAGAATGTACACCTAAACGTCTTACTCGAAATGGTGCCCCTCAACTTCATACTAAATGGTGCCCCTCAACTTCATACTAAATGGTGCCCCTCAACTTCATACTAAATGGTGCCCCTCAACTTCATACTAAATGGTGCCCCTCAGCTTCATACTAAATGATGACCCTCAACTTCATACTAAATGGTGCCCCTCAGCTTTATACTAAATGGTGCCCCTCAACTTCATACTAAATGGTGCCCCTCAACTTCATACTAAATGGTGCCCCTCAGCTTCATACTAAATGGTGCCCCTCAACTCCATACTAAATGGTGCCCCTCAACTTCATACTAAATGGTGCCCCTCAACTTCATACTAAATGGTGCCTCTCAACTTCATACTAAATGGTGCCCCTCAGCTTCATACTAAATGGTGCCCCTCAACTTCATACTAAATGGTGCCCCTCAACTTCATACTAAATGGTGCCCCTCAGCTTCATACTAAATTGCGCCCCTCAACTTCATACTAAATGGTGCCCCTCAACTTCATACTAAATGGTGCCCCTCAGCTTCATACTAAATGGTGCCCCTCAACTTCATACTAAATGGTGCCCCTCAACTTCATACTAAATGGTGCCCCTCAACTTCATACTAAATGGTGCCCCTCAACTTCATACTAAATGGTGCCCCTCAACTTTATACTAAATGGTGCCCCTCAGCTTCATACTAAATGGTGCCCCTCAACTTCATACTAAATGGTGCCCCTCAACTTCATACTAAATGGTGCCCCTCAGCTTCATACTAAATGGTGCCCCTCAACTTCATACTAAATGGTGCCCCTCAGCTTCATACTAAATGATGACCCTCAACTTCATACTAAATGGTGCCCCTCAACTTCATACTAAATGGTGCCCCTCAACTTCATACTAAATGGTGCCCCTCAACTTCATACTAAATGGTGCCCTTAAACTTCATACTAAATGTCTCGCTTAAACTGTGTCTTGTCTTATCTTCTTTATCTTAATGCCGTCTCCAAATTCTCATCTTAATTTTGCCCTTAAACTTTTTACTAAGGCCACCCGTAAACATGCTATTCAAAACTGCTCCTAAACTGTCTACTAATGCCACCCGTAAACATGCTATTCAAAACTGTTCCTAAACTTTCCACTAATGCCACCCGTAAACATACTATTCAAAACTGCTCCTAAACTTTCTACTAATGCCACCCGTAAACATGCTATTCAAAACTGCCCCTAAACTTTCTACTAATGCCACCCGTAAACATGCTATTCGAAACAGCTCCTAAACTTTCTACTAATGCCACCCGTAAACATGCTATTCAAAACAGCTCCTAAACTTTCTACTAATGCCACCCGTAAACATGCTATTCAAAACAGCTCCTAAACTTTCTACTAATGCCACCCGTAAACATGCTATTCAAAACTGCCCCTAAACTTTCTACTAATGCCACCCGTAAACATGCTATTCAAAACAGCTCCTAAACTTTCTACTAATGCCACCCGTAAACATGCTATTCAAAACTGCTCCTAAACTTTCTACTAATGCCAGCCGTAAACATGCTATTCGAAACTGCTCCTAAACTTTCTACTAATGCCACCCGTAAACATGCTATTCAAAACTGCTCCTAAACTTTCTTCTAATGCCACCCGTAAACATGCTATTCAAAACTGCCCCTAAACTTTCTACTAATGTCACCCGTAAACATGCTATTCAAAACTGCTCATAAACTTCCTAATAAATTCCGCCCAACCCCCCCCCCTATCATTTTCTAAATAATCCTTCCTATCACAATGGTGGTTTTTAAATACACCGTTACCATTCCAATACAAGAGGTGGCTTTTTAAATACACCCTTTCCTTCCCAATCTTTTTTTTTAATGAAAAGAACATTGAAATTTAAAAATAAAAAAAACCTCGCTTCCAATGGCTTACTAAAGATTTGAAATATTAAAAAAAAATTCTTCAAGTGCTCTATGCGGGAAAAAAAGTCTTTTCAGACACAATTTTTATCGCATTACTAGAAATTAGTGCCTTAATTACGAAAGTTACCGGACATTCCAAATTATGTGAAAATATGGTTTAAAACAATTTTACTCCCGCCTAAGTGATAGAATTTATAGACATTGAACTTTAAATCAACGTTGAACTCTTGATGTGGCGTCTGTATTGGTTAGAGCAGAGAAACGTTGGAGTATTATCACTGGACCGCTTATAATAATTATACCAATTTCAATTGATGCCAACCCTTGGATGGTGTCACTCCCTTGGATGGCGTCACTCCCTTGGATGGCGTCACTACCTTGGATGGCGTCACTCCCTTGGATGGTGTCACTCCCTTGGATGGCGTCACTCCCTTGGATTGCGTCACTCCCTTGGATGGTGTCACTCCCTTGGATGGTGTCACTCCCTTGGATGGTGTCACTCCCTTGGATGGCGTCACTCCCTTGGATGGCGTCACTCCATTGGATGGCGTCACTCCCTTGGATGGCGTCACTCCCTTGGATGGCGTCACTCCCTTGGATGGTGTCACTCCCTTGGATGGTGTCACTCCCTTGGATGGTGTCACTCCCTTGGATGGTGTCACTCCCTTGGATGGCGTCACCCGGGGTGTCCCGCACCCCGCACCTCCTATCTACGCAGTGGCGTAGCTAGGGGAGGGGGTCCAAAGTCGGGGTGAATCAGATTATACGTTCACCATTTGAGTTATATAGCAATTAATTCTGCGTTCTCTTCCTGCGTTATTTAGGTTTAGTTTTATAATTTTTATTTGTTAGTTTAGGTTTGGGGTTAGGTATAGATATATAATTATGAATTTAGGGTTAAGGTTAGGTTTAGTTTTAGAATTTTAATAGTTGAATTTTCCAATTTCGTGTCACGTTTGCATAGCAACAAAGATGGCGGCCATGAATGTGGGAACGTCAACTCCGAATTTACCCAAAGTCGAAATTCCCCCAGGGACCCCACTTGAAGGGGGCCCCCAAAGGTGTGTCCGAATTTTTATTTTACACTAAATATTACGACACCCCCATGTATGCAGGGCCCCAAAAGAGGCCAACCCCCCGGGCCCCCAAATCCCTAGCTACGCCACTGTATCTACGACTCGGGTGTTTCTTATTAAATTACATTTGTGAACTGTGAAATGATTGAATGCCCCACTAATTATAAATTAGTGCGCCAATGAGGAATGTGTATAGCTAACGTCATGAGGTTGCGCGGGGGGCGTGTGGTTAGATGGTTAGAGCACTGAAAACGGGGCGTGAACCAATAAGTTGATCAACTCAGCTGTGTGACGGGACGAATTCTTTTATTGACATCTGTAGAATCATGACATTTGTAGCTATACAGAAACTGACATTTAATTTTTTATGAGTAAATATTTTAAAAATGAATGCTTACATCAATAACATACAAAATAATGCAATAAAAACATACGAAATTGCCGTTACATTTGTAGCTTGAAAAAAAAACAACGATTTTTCTAAATAGCCATTAATACTTCAGTAACATAATATCTTATCATTAAACCTAATGTGCTGTTGAACAGCTGTAGAAACCTTCTGTCATAACTAGCTGTAGCAACATTCTGTCATAACCAGCTGCTGAAACCTTCTGTGATAACCAGCTATAGCAACCTTCTGTCATAACCAGCTGTAGAAACCTTCTGTCATAACCAGCTATAGCAACCTTCTGTCATAACCAGCTGTAGAAACCTTCCGTCATAACCAGCTGTTGAAACCTTCTGTCATAACCAGCTGTTGAAACCTTCTGTCATAACCAGCTGTTGAAACCTTCTGTCATAACCAGCTGTAGAAACCTTCTGTCATAACCAGCTGTAGAAACCTTCTGTCATAACCAGCTGTTGAAACCTTCTGTCATAACCAGCTGTAGCAACCTTCTGTCATAACCAGCTGTAGCAACCTTCTGCCATAACCAGCTGTAGCAACAATCTGTCACAACCAGCTGTAGCAACCTTCTGTCATAACTAGCTGTAGCAACCATCTGTCAAAACCAGCTGTAGATACCTTCTGTCATAACCAGCTGTAACAACCTTCTGTCATAACTAGCTATAGCAACCTTCTGTCATAACCAGCTGTAGAAACCTTCTGCCATAACCAGCTGTAGAAACCTTCTGTCATAACCAGCTGTAGCAGCCTTCTGTCATAACTAGCTCTAGCAATCTTCTGTCATAACCAGCTGTAGCAACCTTCTGTCATAACCAGCTATAGCAACCATCTGTCATAACCAGCTGTAGCAACCTTCTGTCATAACTAGCTGTAGAAACCTTCTGCCATAACCAGCTGTAGCAACCATCTGTCACAACCAGCTGTAGCAACCTTCTGTCATAACTAGCTGTAGCAACCATCTGTCATAACCAGCTGTAGCAGCCTTCTGTCATAACCTGCTATAGCAACCATCTGTCATAACCAGCTGTAGCAACCATCTGTCATAACCAGCTGTAGCAACCATCTGTCATAACTAGCTATAGCAACCTTCTGTCATAACCAGCTATAGCAACCTTCTGTCATAACCTGCTTTAGCAGCCTTCTGCCATAACCAGGTGTAGCAAACTATTGTCATTACCAGTTGTAGCAACCGACATTCATGACCAGCTGTAACAATCTCCTGTCACTTAACAGATGTAGAAACCTTCTGTCATAACCAGCTGAATAAACTTTATGTCAAACCCTTTGACGTCATGTAATGGTAACTTCCTGAAAAAACTCTCTCCTCGACGTCTTGTCATTCTAATTTTTCGTCAAACTTTCTCCTTGACTTCTTGTGATGCTAAATTCCCGGAAAAACTTTCTCATTCAATCTCAGCGCCGATCCCTTCTTTCTTCCTCTGGCAGGACATGAGCATGACGACTGAGATGACCGCAAACCACAGCACCCACAACAGATGAAAACTCCTCACATCCGGGCACTCCCCCGTCACGCGGTCGATGCAGTCAGCTCCGCACTTCTCCGCGCAGCTTTGCTTGCACCCTGGCCCGTACTCGTTGTAGTCGCACGGCTTGACGCAGCTCCCTTCCGGGTACTTGAACCCCTCCTTGCAGTGAGTGCACTCGCCCGTCAGGGGATGGCACCTATCCCGGCAGTTGGCGCAGCTGTGCTCGCAGTCGTCCCCCCACGTGAAATTGTGGCATTCCAGCGGCGCGCAGCCTATGTCAGCGAAGCACGGCGTGTTGTGCGTCTGGTTCCTCGGGCCCGGGCAGTCCGGCCCCCCGCCCCTAGGAGGCGGGTCATCGCACGCTCGCGTCATCACCAACACCATGTTGATGCAGTCGGGGTTGCACGCCCAGGGCGTCCACGATCCCCAGTGCCCCGGGGTGCCCTGCGCCCCATGGGTATCTTCGTCTACCCTAGTGTCGTTGTCGTCATCTTGGCCGTTGGGGATTTCTTCGTCGACGTAATCATCGCAGTCGTTATCGACCCCATCCCCGGCGACCATGACGTCCACTGAGGGCATGCAACCTTTGAACCCCGCTGCGTGTATGTACTGCAAGCCGGGCCCTAGGCCGTAAAGGTAGCATCCGAATTTAAAATAGTGCGTGGACGCAATCGAGTGGTTCCTCTTGGACACGGCCACGATACCGACCATGAACCTTGCATCTCCGTTGACCTCTGACCAGTGAACCCTTTCAGCCAACGGCGAGTGGTCCAGGTAAATAAACTCGGCGTGGTCCTTCTCGACCACGATGAGGGCAAAGTTGTGGATCACGATGGACGGTGGGGTCCAGATGTACTCCGCGTCGAAGAGGCGGTTGGGGATGATGATGGCAAAGGCGACGTCACCGTTCCCAGTAAACATGGGCGGGTACCTGAAACACGCCGACCTCGTGACCACGACCACGTGTATCCGCTTACTGCTCACCACCTTCCGATTCCTGTCCGCCTCCAGGTCCGTGTTCGAGTCACCCGGGGCTTCCAGCTTGATCGTGCGAACCCCGCCTTCGGTGTCGCCGCTGGCGTTGACCACGGTGTGTCCCTCCCCGGTGACGATCATGAAGAATCCGTCGGGCCGCCTGTTTCTCGGAGCAACGGCGATGAACTCCGTGCCCATCGCCTCGTGGGGCAACATCATCTCCGCGCCTATGTCGTAGGTCTCGCCGAGAAAGCTCAAACTGCTCGACACGCAGTCCGAGGTGTTCGTCGTGGACTCGCAGTCACCGCTGACCAACCCGATCGGTTCCAGCCCTTCGATAACACTCCCGACAAGTGTGATGTCGTAACGGAACTTCTCCTGACAGAACGAAATAGAGAACGCCTCGCAGCGCCTTAAAACAAAATCCAGGGCGCCGCCGCTGAAATCCTTTCCGTCGTACGACACGGTGGGGGCGGTTGTCCCGTGACCCGTATCCCACCGGACGCTGACGACGGCGTGAATGCTGTTGTTGTCAGCGCTGCTTATCACCTGCAGTGACGGGTAGTGAAACAGCGTCACGGCGACGTACCTCCTTCCCCAGCTCGCGACTGGAACAGCCTGGAAGGTCGCCATGGAAGTTCGGTCTTTGGATAACACGACCACCAAAGAAAACACACCCGTTCCGTTTAATTGGTAGCTTCCCTTTTTGCCGAACGTCACTTCCGATAAGAACCTCCTGGGCACGTCGAAGACATCAACCGTCCTCGCTTTCAAGACGACTTGGCTGCTCCAGGCATGGTCCGAGTGTGGCGCTGTAATGGAGATATGTATGTCACTCACCACTCGGTTGCTCATAGTCAGCACTATTCTATGGTAGCCCGATGGCCCAACGGTGTGCGGCATTATCTTCGGAGCGGCTACTAAAAAATGCGACCCAGCGGACGAGAAAGTGTCAAGCAATGGAGGGAATAGTTCCATTAAGCAAATTAGCCGTATGATCATTCTAAAAACGCCTCACGGCATATTGATTACTTAATTTCGATAAGATGGTGCTTTTGTTGATGTTATTTACTTTAAAACCGGAAGTTTTGGTCTATTTTTAAAAAAATAATTGTAAGGCAACGAAACAAATCAGAAAAAAATAATTTAGTTTTTATTTGTTACAAACTGTAATTTTGAGCTTCGTGCATTACTGTACAATCTGATCTCATCTTAAAATGTTATCTTATCTTATCTTATCTGTTTACAGACGCTCCTTCTATACAGAAGATTATTGCGTCCTACGCTTATCTATGGTTTGTGTTTAGTCCTGCATTTTTATTAGAGATTTAAATGTTGATAAAGTGTTGGTTTTCCTGGATTCTTCAGGCAACCCATTCCACGCCCGAATTCCGGACGGGAAGAAGGAAAACTTGTATGTGTTTGTTCTTGCATACGGAATAAGAAAGTTGTTTTTATCCTTATTTCTATCTGAGGGTTGTATTAAGTTATCTTTGTGTTGTATTTCTAAATTAGAATTAATTGCTTTATGTATCATTACTACTTTGCTCTTGGTTCTTCTATCCTCTAGTGTTTCAAGGTTTAACGATTTAACTAATGGTGTTATTCTTGCAGACCGATTGTCGGCAATCATTATACTTAATGGAGGCTAGTAAAACTTTTTATTTACTTAGCGGAACAGTCACTTGTATATTTTTAATGTTTACCGCACATTTTTAGCCATTTATACAAATAATTTCAGTACTTATAAAGTGCGGCACCCCATCTATTAGATCAGCTCACATCGCCTTACATAAAAATTAACACATATATTTATAAATTTCAATTTAAAGCATTCATATCTTAATAAACAAAACATGTAATGTTATGATGATGCACACGATTTTTTTAACGCATTTTCCCATGGGAAAAATTGCGTTTATATATTTGAAATGTCTGTGCAGTCTGCTCGAGCCTGCACAAGCGACTACTCCTGAACCATACCAGATAGAGAGTTCGGGTCATTTGCAAATATTCTAAGGAGGTCCCAAGGATGTGCATGGGCAAAAAAAATATACCGAAATGGTTTACTGAATTTCCTATTAAAAAAAACAAAAACAAAAAAAATCAGTATTTTTTTTCAATTTCTCGACAACCATAATATCTTATCGGGTTGAAACGAACTCCAAAAGATGGCTAATAATATTTAGCACAATCTAGGAGAATGAATTTCTGAAAACTTTCTTTTCGTTCGACTTCTGTAATTTTAGCAGCAATTTGTAGATAACAATTGTTTTGTTAAATTTCATAATTATTGGTTTGAAATGAGTTTTAATGTAACCTAGAATGATTTCCCTTGAATAAAAAAAGTCGGAAATTCTTTGTTGGAAATTGCGTTTAAATACTCATTCGAGTTTTTATTACTTGCTCTACTTTTTAACGCTATTTCCATTGGGACAAATTGCCTTTATATATTTGAAATGTCCGGCCAGTCTGTTCCAGCTTTGAACAGCAACTCGTCCTTAACCATACCAAATAGAGGGTTCAGGTCTTTTGCAAATATGTTAAGGAGGTCTCAAGAATGTGCACGGGTCAAAAAAATTACAGAAAAGGTTTACGGGATTTCATGGGAAATTAAAAAAAAACCGAAACAACATCAGTATTTTGTCAATTTATCGCCAAACATAACATCTATCAGGTTGAAACAAATGCCAAACAATATCTAATAATATTTAGAACAATGTTGGAGAATGAATTTGTGAAAAAATCTTTTTTCGTTCGACTCCTGTAATTTTAACAGCAATTTGTAGATAGCAATTGTCTTGTTTAGTTTCAGAATTATTGTTTTGAAATGACTTTTAATGTAATCTAGAATGATAGTTAATGGGGATTTCTCGCTTTGTGAATGCTAAAGTTAGACTGTTGCACGGTGCACATTATATTGGTGTGACTCTCGAATGATTTCCCTTGAATAAAAATCTTTGTAGGAAATTGCGTTTAAATACTCATTCGAGTTTTTATTACTTGTTTTTTTTTGTTTTTTGCACGTCTCAATGCATCTTATACAGTACAGATGCTCTTTCTATACAGGAGATTACTGCGTCCTACGCTTATACATTGTTTATATATAGTCTTGCATTTCTATTATTGTTTTAACTTTGTCTGCTTGTTGGTTTTCATGGCTTGTTTAGGCGACACATTCCAACTCGTCAATTCCAGACGTGAACAAAGAGGATCTATATGTGTTTGTTCTTTCAAACGGAACAAGAAAAGTGTTGTTTTTCTATCCCTATGTCTATCTGGGTGTTGTATTTCCGTCTTGCCGTAACGTCTCCAGCCTGCCTTACGATTCTTTCCTGAGTACTGTCCACATAATGATCTTACCTACCATCACTTGGGGTTACACATACTATGACTTTCAGTTACCTCTTATTTCAATGCATTCCTTTAGCCTCTGGTTAAGCTTTGGCCATCTACTTTGATTACAACGTAACATTAGTTGTCAGAACAGTTGAGTTTGGTAGTGGCAGCTTGAGCGTGACGTTTAGAGAAACGACTCGATTTCCGTGCACCCAGCGCATCCGTCCGCCCCATCAAACGCCTGAGCGTCTCCTTGTACCTGGTGCTCATGCGGTAGTACACCACGATGGTGATGCTGGAGTTGACCGTCTCCATCTGGAGGGCGTAGGTGGCGACGATCCAGTTGATGTTGGAGTAGACGCCGTTGATGCTCAGCTCCGAGACGACCGCACGCGCCGACAGCAGGGCGGACGACGGCGTGAAGCAGGCGATGAATATCACCGAGACCGTCACGATCATGACGACGAGCTTCTTCTCCCGCGCACTGACCGCCAGCCCGGGGTTGGTCATGGCGGCCCCGGAAGCAGTCTGCCTCCACACGGCATTGCCCTTCAGCTTGACCCCGATGATGACGTTGCAGACGACGATGACGCAGAAGGCCGTCAGCGGCACCGCGGAGTTGGTGAGAAACAGTGACGGGCCCAGGACCTCGTTGATGTTCTTGGTGTAGAAGATCCCGAGGACCGTGCGGTTGAGACGCGCGTCGAACTTCCAGTCGTAGTAGGCCGTGTAGTAGACGGGGAACATGGTCAGGGCGATGGCGAAGAAGACGCCGACGTTGAAGGCGACAGCGACCCTCTTGGTGATAATCTGCCGGACCTTCAGGGGCGAGTACACGCAGAGGCAGCGCTCGAAGGCCACGAAGGCGGTGATGAAACCCGTGCACTTGATGAAGTAGTTGTGCGGGTATCCGGCGGTCAGGCTCTGGATCTCCAGGGGCAGGAAAGGGAGGTCGAGGCGCAGGAACCAGGGGTTGACGATGACGTTGAACCACTGGAGCGTGACCAGGGCCCCCACGTCCCCCACGGCAAGGGCCGTGAGGCTGATGTTGACCGTGTCGTCGAAGCCGTTCTTGGTGAACACGACGATGTTGACGATGTTGGCGATGATCCCCAGGAAGCCGACGATCTCGCCAAAGAAGATGTTGACCGTCACGATGACCTCTCTGACCTCGTAGCTGACCAGTCCGCTGGGGGGCGTGGCCTGGCTCGGGCTCCACGTAGTTAGATTGTAACCTACATATTGTAACGAGCTCATCTTCTTATGTTAGAGCAACGCAGCTTACCTCGTTACATTACGTTAGCTCCTTTAACTGTGAGTGATTTATATTACCGACGTACTTTGGCTCATTGAAACAAGTTATTTGTTAAGAGTATTCTTGCTCTTAAGTTAACCGATGCCAATAAAAACATGATCTGTCTTTTCTCCTCGTGACATCTTATTACTAGGATGAGTGTTGCAGTCCTGCATATTTTGAATGGGAGGTAAGGGCAAACACTCACCATTCCTGTGTGCATCAGATGAGACTAAAGGGAGTTAACAACAAACAGTCACAATGTCTTGGTGTGTCAGATGATGCCATATCCTAAAAGATTATTTACATCGTAAGATTTTTTTAAAGGATTAAAGTAAAGGGAAGAAATTCAATATTTACATAGAAGGAGTTTGCTTCCTTCAAAAATACATAACAAGAAATTATGTCACAGATTTTCCGTGTGTCCTTTCAAGAACTGTGCTTTACCGTCTCCCCCTTTTCCAATGCAATCACCGGCCTCCCATTCCCACATGAATTCCATAGTAGAAAATCAATTAAATTAGACTTTCAACATAAAACAATTTATTAAAATAATGGCACTAATGAGTTTTTCGCCTTCTAGTTTCTTCAATACATTCGTTAACGGTCAATTTAATTTTTTATTAAACTTCTCTACACCCCCTTAAATTTTTCCACCCTAAGTGACTAACCTTGGCTAGCTTAAGAATAGATATTGACTCGTGCTTTCCGTATTTACTTCTCAAAGAAAAAATAACAAAAATCTTTCCAATTATCTGAAGAAAATCAACTTTCCACCGGGGATTTCAATGGGATCAAAGAAATAATAAAAGAAACAACATTATATTTTGGTCACGTTAGTTATGACGTCATTCATTTCATCCAAGACTTGTTCACGCGAGGAAACAGAATTAAAGCATAGTCCGCTACGTCTATGACTTTTCTTTCTTAGAGCAAATTGTGTTAGAAGATAACAGGGCTGAGTTAAGAGGATAAATATATCAGGATTAAGGTAAGAGGATAAAGATATAAGGATTAATGTAAGAGTATAACGATATAAGGATTAATGTAAGAGGATAAAGATATAAGGATTAATGTAAGAGGATAAAGATATAAGGATTAAGGTAAGAGGATAAAGATATAAGGATTAAGGTAAGAGGATAAAGAAATAAGGATTAATGTAAGAGGATAAAGATATATGGATTAAGGTAAGAGGATAAAGATATCAGGATTAATGTAAGATGATAGAGATAACTAGCTGAAAAGGCAAGGGATAAAAATATCAAGATTAATGTAAGAGAACAAAGATAATAGGATGAAGGCAATCAAGAGGATTAAGGTAACATATAACAGGAGGAAATTAAGATGAAAAAGATAAGCTAAAGGTAAGAGGCTGAAGACAAGGGGGTGGAGCTATTAAAGAGGAGTTACTCCGAAAGACTTCCCAACAACTTAGTTATTGTTTTGTTTTCATCCACGTTTTTTGCATCGTCGCATCAGATTATCCAGATGACGTAGCGTCGGATCAGATTATTCAGTTGACCTACGACATAAAAATAATTTCAGTGGAGGCATGTATCCACTTTTTGTAACTTTACTTGCAACTACGGGGAATAACTCAGTATTTAAATATCAATTGTCACTTTACCTACAACAAAGGGAGAACACTCAGTAGTTCATTGATGCTGCTTTCAGAAACACAACAGCGTCTGGTTTAGGTCCACAAATTATGATTTTAAAAATTTATGAATTGTTTTCATATCCTGAAATGTTAATTGTAACTGATTAAAATGTAGAGAATTAATGCAAAAATCAATGAAACAAAGTTAACAAAGGACAGTGTTGAAAAGAAAAGAAATGTTTATTCCCGAGTAGAGAGTTTCAATTAAAAATCCCGTACTATGAGGTAAAGTGTATACTGCACTCGGTAATTACAGCCACTACCATACAATCCAATGAGTGTATTGTAGATCTTACTACGGTGTTATCGCAATCAATTTCTTCGTGGTTAATAATTAATCAAAGAGCGCATCTATTTTAATGGCAGTGGTTATTGTTTTTCGTTTCCATGGACCAACTCTTGTCAGCGTAGTAGCGAGAGACTCCAACACAGGACTAAATGTACTGTAATTGTATCGAAACAATTAAATTTATTAAATTAACGTGCATCGTTTTATCGATTCGCTTTATTATTTTTTAATTGTAGGTTGCACAAAGTAGCGACACGGGCTGCACCAGTTTCGCTTCAAGGGCAAACAAGGGGAGTAACACCGATTTGATATCAACAGCAAACAAGGGGAGTCATTATACCTCGGTAGATGACTTGATGAGGCCGGCCACCACGTTAGTGTTGTAGTTGTATTGTCTGTCTTCAGCTCATTGACATTGAATGAGGACTCTGCCTACACAAGAACACCAACCTCGTCTTTCGACTTCTAGTTACAATTCATGTTTCATACTAAGTGAGGACTTTGCCTACACTTTTAGTTACAAGTATAATACTAATTAATGTAAACTCATATTATGGAAAGATTGAGCTTGCTCTCTTAAAAACTTTGTCTAACACCTGGGCAACTCGCTCCATCTGCTGCACAGCGCTGTAGACCATTGGCTGAGCGCATGATTCCATGTCTAGCGCGGGGCACGAAGTCAACTGGTATTCTAGGAAATATTAATTTAATTTTAAACAGGCTTCAAAGAAAAAAAGTGGATGTTTATAGGAGAAAAACAACATAACCGACCGAAGCGTGTTTGAAATAAATGATCAGAGAGTATAGATCTAGAGATTAGGAATATCAGATGAAGGACTAAATAAGTACATTTGATATTAAAGATGACAGAACTTTTCAGGGGTTGCACCAAACTGAACTATTCCACATTTGATTGACATCTTATCTTATCTTTTTCAGACGCTCCTTCTATACAGAAGATTATTGCGTCCTACGCTTATCCATGGTTTGTGTTTAGTCCTGCATTCTTATTAGAGTTTTAATTGTTGATAAAGTGTTGGCTTTCCTGGTTTCTTCAGGCAACCCATTCCACGCCCGAATTCCGGG
This sequence comes from Ampullaceana balthica, assembly GCA_944989445.1. Lineage (NCBI taxonomy): Eukaryota > Metazoa > Mollusca > Gastropoda > Lymnaeidae > Ampullaceana > Ampullaceana balthica. Next base: position 123,148 of record CALYLW010000075.1, on the reverse strand, counting down.
CGGAAAGAACGAAAATTTGTTTGAGTTTGTTCTTGCATACGGAATAAGAAAGGTGTTTTTATCCTTATGTCTATCTGAGGGTTGTATTAAGTTATCTTTGTGTTGTATTTCTAAATTAGAATTAATTGCTTTATGTATGATTACTACTTTGCTCTGTCATGTTTTCAGGGTTGTTAATATTGCAATATTGTATTGGTAGTATTGCCAATACTTTTTTAAGTATTGGGACGATATTGCAGTACTTCTTGAAATTTGATATTGCCAATAATTATTTTTGATATTGGTATTGATTTTTAACCAATATTAAAAGCAATATTCAATAAATTCTCTACAACATTGGTTGTGAATAAAGCTGAATATAATACATTTTTCTTTGGTGTCGCCATCTTGCGAGTGACATTGCCAAACAATTTTTGAATGAGACTGATCGATGAAATGAATGATAATAGAAATCAAATATGATATCTTTGGCAATGAGCATTGACCAGTGACTTACCAAGGACAAGGCTCGATTAAGGCTTAGGCACCGTGCCTACAAAAAAAATAAGGCCAAACAAAGAAAACATATTTTTTTAAATTTATATAATATTAAATTTATTAGAATTATTTTTAGTAGCGTGAATGCGTCGTTTTATTTCGTTCATAACTTTTCAATGATTGCGCATATTATGGACTGATAGGTAATACTTTCAAGATCTTGATGCCATTTTTTTCTTTAGTCAATATTTTCTTTCCGATTTCCTTTTACAGAATTTCTTGTTTGAAAGTGAGTCTAAGTTAATGTTTTGTTTCATCCAATTCCCAATGTAGACAGATTTTAGATATAACTCATAAATTTAAATGTATTTGCGTTTTATTCGTCGAATGACCCAAATATTGGTATTGGTAAGGCAATAATAAATAAATATTGGTATTGCAATACTGGTTTTAAAATTGTATTGGTATTGCCAATAGATTTTACAGGCAGTATTGGTATTGCCAATAATTTTTTTTAGTATTGTTAACAACCCTGCATGTTTTATACTGTGGAGTTTATTTCTTCTTCTGTACTTCTTTCTTGGCGGTTAGCGAAGACCAGCAACAGCTGATAGATATCAAGTGAAATTGCTATTACTATTAGATATTAATTCTGCACCCCTTGACATGAGACTTTAATTTGTGTGTATTAATTAAATTTCAGTAAATCAATAATATACAGTTGCCGTGTGTGTTTATCAAGTAAGACTATATATAATATAACATAAATACAATGCCTTTTTTAAATCAACCAGTCTCCAGGGCAGTCCACTACAGCGGCAATCAAAAAGAAAGAAAGAAAAAACGTTCCTGTGTTTTCCCCAATATTTATTGGTGCGCAATAACTGAATTAACCGAGAAAGATAAACATGGGAAGATAACAGATGGTGTCTTTAATTATACTTCATAATAATTCCGTACTGAAAAATGATAGGCTGGGTTTAAGATATGCTACTCCTATCTATAGAAGCGTGATAGCACCTGAACGACCATCTGTACCATCAGCAGACTACAAGCGCTAAAGTTACCATAAAAATGAAACATTTCTGTAATTTTGTATACACCGCTCCTTTATTGTTATCAAATCATCAGCTCATTGACTTAGATTTACAGAGAAACTTTCGGTTTCCTTATATTTGTTTTTTTAATAAATTTTTATTGAGACAAACAAACAGCAGAGCTGCCAAACCAAGCAATCACACATATATATGTACTGACATCATCTGATAACACCCATACAATATAAATAAACACAAATAAAAGAAACAAGAAAAAACAGGTCAATGCAATTAAGAATAACTTGTAGAATATAATTTCAATTCGTGTGATGAAACTGTCAAGAAAATTTTTAAAATTTAAACAAATCCCGTTTCCTAACAATTGGGACACCAAAACCAGTGTTTGATTATTACTAATATGACAAATGATAAAATTGTGACAAAGGTTTATCATTGGTATAACATACGTTAACTACCCTACCACCTTGCCCTAACAAGGAAATGACACATGACTTGAAGTGGTTGCCCTAATATAGAAAAAAAAGTCACATGACTTGAAGTGGTTTCCCTAACATAGAAAAGGAAAAGTCACATGACTTGAAGTGGTTGCCCTGATAAAGAAAAGTCACATGACCTGAAGTGGTTGCCCTAACATAGAAAAGGAAAAGTCACATGACTTGAAGTGGTTGCCCTTATAAAGAAAAGTCACATGACTTGAAGTGGTTGCCCTTATAAAGAAAAGTCACATGACTTGAAGTGGTTGCCCTAATAAAGAAAAGCCACATGACCTGAAGTGGTTGGCCCAACATAGAAAGGGAAACGTCCGCCCGACTTGAATAGTGCATTCAGACATGATCAGATGACCATGAGTACAACAGTCTTTGGACAGACACCGACCCCACAAAGAGATCATGTGTATATATATATAATATAAATTAAATGGGGATGGTTCAAACTAAGAGCTTCAAGATAATGAGAAGAAACTCATGCTTAACATCAGATAGAATTAGATGTAACAATTAAAAATGCACAGCATTAACTAATGGCTCATCTGTAACACAAACAGAAAATTATTAAATTAAAAAAAACAAACAACTAAGGAAAACAAATGGATAATTCTTGACTATGAAAAATTTGACTTAAGTTTCGACTCCGCTTTGACCACCACCAGGGAGATGAGAAAATTCAGGCAACTTTAACGGAAAAGAAAAACAAAATATATAATATTATAATGTACAGCTGGAAAAAAAATCATCCTGTTAAAATGTGGTAAAACGTAAGGACCAACATTGACAAGGGAGAAATGAAGAGCTCGCTCTTAAACATAGTCTATTTTTGCTGATGATATTTTTGTTGCTTTTTTTTCTTTCTTTGCATCAATGAAATCAATTAACACATGGTTGTGAAACTTTATATTCTAATTGGTCTGACAGGGGTAAAAGAAATGAATCACGCATCACTCATTCGTCTTCATCCAAACAACTGACACGAATCATTCAAGTCATCCATTCTGTCTGCATTCACAGCGAGTTGCCCATCCACCGAGTGCCAGCCCCCTCATTCCCCCTTCTCACAAGTCCACAATTTTGGATGATGCTCGTCATGACATCCGGATACTCTGGATAATTTGGAAAACCGCTGTTGAAAAGAAAACATCGAGGAAACAAGTTATTAGTTAACACAAGAAACTAAGACTGATCGGGGAAAAAAAATCAAAAGGAAAATATATTTGACATGCCAGGGAAAAACTTTGGAGCTGCCTGAACATATCAAGAAAACCGACACATACGATAAACAAAAACCAATAAGGCAACAATATTTATATGAGCTTGAAATCATAAGCGCCCTACTAATTAAATATAAAAATAAAAATTAGGAAATAATTTTGAATCCTCAACTGTGGCTTATGATTTAACTAATTTAGAGCTTTTCCTGCAAATGTTTGCATATTTTGTTGTGTACACTACCCTCTTTTACGAATGAATCGCTGGCAAGATGACACAACGTGATATTTTATAATAACTATGTAATTAAGTAAATAATATTGAATTAATTCCATATCATTTTAAATCCTAACTGTCAAAGATTTTAAAAACTATTTTGCTAATTATTTCTCCTGGTCCAGAAATTATTTTGGAATTAATCAAAAAATTTGATAGGTTTGGAAATTATTTTGTAACTTTTTTCTGATAAACAATTGATAATAACATGAAGATAATTAAAGTATCTGTGCAGAAATGGATATGGGTGGTGTTAAAAAAATAGATTATTTTTTATTTCACACTTTTCTAACACTTATCAATACAACAATTAGGCACAGGTAGAAGAGGTTCTTAAAAATAGATTACAGAAACAAATATGTATATGAAAAAATATGAAGTTGTTATTTATGAGGTGAAGTTAATAAAGATGATAACTATAACAAATAAAAAAAAATTTTTTAAATAATTTTTACAAATTTATTATTTAATAAAAAGGTTACCAACAATTTTTTAAAAAGGGAAAAACATTTTGCCGTTCCATTAAAGAATGTTGACTATATGGGGTTAGCGAGTTAATCGAGGTCGAGACAAACTAGGTTACATTGTGTCTGTTGTATAAATGTTGAATTTCCCCATAAATTAGTAACAACAAAACTTGAGTAAATTATAATTGCTATTCACCTGAGCCACAAACAACGAATAAGAACAATGCCATCAGCGCTGGTCCAACAGGGTATTTGTCTTCAGAGTTTTTCTAAAAAGAGAAAGAATTAAATGTTTTTAATTATAGAATAGATAACACAAAGTTGTCAGAGTTTTCATAGTACTGTGAACAGCAGCTATGTAAGAAGTACATAAACTCCCACATCTAGAAATGATTTCCTTATAATAAAAAAAATGAAGTGTGTTCAGTTGCATCTGTAGCATTATTTTAGGGAAGAGCTCATTAGACGTACCGTTGCTGACTTTTTTTTGGTTTTAAACACCAACATTAAATATGAATAATCTGATTTTATTCCTTGAACATATTCTAAATTTAGGTATTTAATTACTTTTACTGCTAGATACCTACAAAGATTTTAGCTGCACAATCACTGTTTGATTAACATATTCAATAAACTGCCTACAGATTGCAGAAAAAAAATATCCTTATAAATAAGCTTAAGATTATTGTCAACAACATGAAAATATATCTGTGCAAGATTATGTTCATAAATTCTATTTACATTTTTTTTATATGCATTAAAAAAAATATTATACTTAACGAAATTTAAAAATACTAAAAAGTATACTAGACTCAACCTATTTTAATTTCATTTGTTAAATAATATAGCAATCTTATATAGTAGCACCACTAAACTAATGTTACTAGGCACCAACAATGTTCCCTTTAAGCTGCGCAAAATATATCTGACTGACGAATATGTAGCAGTTTGGAACTGCGGCACAGCAAATTTTGATACTTCTTGAGCACTCAAAAAAATGGAAGCTGTGCAAATAATGCACACAGACACAGTGGGCACCACTACAATTTAAAATATATATCTTTGCTAAAATTATTTAATATTGGCGTTTACATGGGATTTTGTAAAAAGTATTTTGAATGAAGAAATGGACCATCGATCATTTAACGAGACACTAGCTATGTTTTTAATAAGCATTATTAATGAATAATGTTACTGTATGTTATATAAGATGGCTGGAGCTTTTTTTTTACAAATTTCATTATAGTTTGTAAAATGAACAACACCCAATGTCATGTGAAGTTACAGTGTTTAAATTTATAAATGCGTTGCCGCTGTACTGCTTTATGTCTAACAAAATGCAATGAAACATTTAGAAAAATATCCTTATATTTTTATATTAGCCTATCGAAATAAAAGGAAGTTAAATGAATTTATATTAGTGCAATTCATTTGCAGTATAATTAATGCAATAAAACTGATTTTATTAATTAAAACTGGTTGAGGTTAAAACTAAAACAAGTATATTAATTTATATCTAAATTTGAACATTTAGGCATTCAGAAAATATGTCACAAGTCAGATTGAGTTCGGTCACCAGTGAGTGAGGATAGCTCATTATTCATATTACAAATTTATGAAATTTGGAGGAGTGTATATTAGGAGGAATATGTTTTAAGGTGATTTTGGATAAAGTTGCATAAAGTCTGTTGGTGTTCAACAGTTTTAATATTATTTTTTGAACCACTATTGAAGCATTCAAGAATAATACTATTAGCAAGTAAATACGTAGGCCTATGTCTTATGGACTTATTTATTAAATTAGTATTTCTCTTAACTCAATTATTAAATTAAGATGTGTAATTAAAAAAAAATTTTTTTAAAAGAGCCTCAAATTGACTAACAAGTAGCAGTATTTTTAACAATTTCAAATATTAAAAAAATACTGACTAAAAAAGGATTAGTTAGGTCTATAATAGCTAATAAAACAGCATAATATGAGATCTACTTGAATTTTAATTAGCCTGCTTCTGACCCCCCAAAAAAGTTAAAGTTAAAAAATGGAGTTCACATTTAGTATTTTTTCTACAAAATATGCATGTAACTATTTTATCAATGTAATCAATATTATAAATTAATTTTCTATTTTATGACAATGTTTTTGGAATATAAGGTGAAACTAAACAACAAAACTTAATGACTAGGCCTAATAGAACAATAGAAGGTTATTTAAGAATTATGTCTATGTGTTCTTACCAAACCAGTGGTAGCTATTAAAAGATGCTTTATAAGGTAGTGGCTATATGGCCGGACAAATATATCTGGGGATATCTTTCTGGTGATCATACGAGCAGAAGATAGAAGAAGGGGGAAAAGGGATTCCTATTGTTGCGGCAACTTGTGGTCATATGATTCATCTATTGAAGACCTCAGGCCATGTTTCTTTTTTTCCAAAACATATACAGTCCTTAATTTCTATCTGTTTCAGAAATAGCTGGATAAATTGATTTTTGGGGCTTATAGAACTGTCAATATATATAATATGTCAATGTCAAATATATAAAATTACAACTGAATTATTATAGTAGGTAGTCTAAAATAGGACTAAAATGGTATTTAAAAAAAATCAACTTTGTTTTTCGTAAAACACAAAACCGCTCTCCGCCACTATTAAATTTTTTTTATAAATATAACTTCCGAAATGGAGGCTTCAAACCCTAAAACCTCATATTTATTGGACAGGTGGGCTAAATCGTACAATCCCGACCGTGACGTCACAACGACGCTACCTGTTGCTGGTCGAGAGTTGCTTCCCTTGAATAATGTTTGTTTTCATATTTTTACAATGACCTCCCCTTGAGCGGGAAGTTGAGGATTGTAACAATGGAAATGATGGGATTGTGTACATACGCAGATCTTGTCTAATTAGGGGGGACATAAGGGGTGGGGTTTTAGTAATTCAATTAGAAAAAATTGAAAAAAACGGTGGTGGGGTGAAGGGGAGGGGTCCGCCCCTCCCCTTCATACATTTCTTTGAGTATAAATGAGAATAAACCCTGAACTATTTGCTATGCGCATTTAGAAAGGAGTGCTGCTAATTACCCGGGGAAAAAAACCCAAGCGCTATCCTTTTAACCTGTAGCTCTGGGTGCGCTGACATCGTAGTCCTTTTGTGTTAATTTTTGGGTAAATATCAGCAAAATGGAGACTATATTTACTTCCCGTTTTTGGGATTGTCTAAAGAGTCAGGGCCAAAAATGTGTGATTGAATGAATTATGACTGCTGAATTGATTGTTGACTAGTACGAGTGTCCTGCCTGTAAGAAAGCTATGAAGTTGGGTGCAACTGGTGATATTTCGGATGGATTTACATGCAGATGTCGTGACAAAAGCCATGGTGACATTAAGCGAAAATCGTGTGGCATTAATGACCAAATGGGTGAATTTTTAAAAGCGGTTAAAAAAGTGTATCGTCCCCTTTGTCGTGATTCTGATGCCTGATCTGTGAGTACCCTTTGATTTCTTCATTTTTTAACACATTTTAGCTTTTTCCAAAATCGCTAAAATAACCTTAAGCTATTACAATGTCCCCCCACCCTCTTTTTTTCCCCTAGCCCTATGGTTTTGCTGGTTTTCAAAATCTGCAGGTTGGTAAAAATCGCGAAATTTGAGAATCCCCGTTCCCCCTACCCCTCTAAATTCATGGGTTTCGCACTCTTTTCCAACAGTCACGTGCCCTAGCAACAAAGATGGCCACCATCAATGACCTAATTTTGACCCGGTCGGAATAGTTCGAATTCACTAACAGGTGCTCTAAATGGTTGAGCTGCGCAATTTGGTGCAGTGCTCATGTAATACTAGTGATAGCATTTAAAAAAGGATGTTGCTAGCGTTACGACATGTCGTAACGCTAGCCAGGAAACTAGTGCTACGACATGTCGTAGCAGCAGCCGATTCGGCGGGATGTTGATAGCGTTACGACATGTCGTAACACTAGCCAGGAAACTGCTGCTACGACTGTCGTAGCAGCAGCCGATTCGGCGGGATGTTGATAGCGTTACGACATGTCGTAGCAGAAGTTTCCTGGCTAATGCTACGACTAGTCTAAACAGTATTGTAGACACTTCGAAAAAACTAAGTCGCTATAATATCTTAACAAACTCTTCTCTTAATTATTATTAATATTTTATACGCATATATTATACGCTATTAATAGATCTGGGCTTATTTATGTGTATACTAGTTTGTGCTAAGGCACCGTGGCGCCTGCGGCGCCCCCTTTTTAAGGGCGCCTACGGCGTCCACCTTTTTCAAAAGCCCAACTAACTTGTCCTTGTATGATAAATACGTAATATTAAAATTTCTTAGATGTAAACAAAGTATTTTATAATAGTTTTTTTTTAATTTTATTTTTTAAGTCAAAAGCCCAAGTAACTTATCCCTGTATGATAAATACTAAATATTCCTGAAAATTAAACAAAGTATTTATATAATAATTTTTACAGTGCACACGATTTTTTAACTAATTTTAGAAAGCAGCGCACCAAATTACTGCACCAAAAATAACTAATTGAGTCAATCAGCACTGCTTACAACGCAAAATTTAAAAAAAAGCAGAGTGGTGTCCCTCAGCGTTAGGTATCACTGACAAATGAGCGTAAATATATAATATATTAATTCAAAAATGTAAATTTATTTAAATTAGTACAAAAATAACAAGCACATTCATTGTGGTTATCGTTTAGTCCGCTCGTTTCTAAGAACCGTTTAACAGTTCAAAAGAAAAATACCGGTTAACCACCGGTCCGTATTTCCTTAAATTTTGAGAACCAGCGAGAGGGTGCATGAAGATTGAAGTTTTCGCCTCGCGTCGTCTGATAATGACATCAAAACCTGCTTCCCCCGCTTGCGTTCGCGATACCTTCAACTTCAATTCAAAAATTTTAAAAAAAACAAAAAAACTTCCAAACAATTAAGTAAACAGTGATGGTTTATTGTCAATTTTTAATTGTATTTTTTTTTGGACTTGTGATAAACCGTTCTAAATAAGAGGACCGTTTAAACCGTTAGTAATAGTTAGCGAGGTATTTTTCCTTAGTTACGACTAGTCGTAACACTTGCTACCACTAGTCTTAGTAAGTACTCTTAGAATCTTGGAAATTAACACTTCGATTACTTCGAAAAAACTGAGTCGCTATAATTTCTATAATATTACAAAAGCTTCATAATATTTTATAATATTAATTCTAAAATCTAAATAAATTTAATCACCGGATTCAACGTATCCGCTTTTCAGAATAAGTAGTTATTAAATGAAAATTACCAGCACACTCATTGTGGTTTAAAAAAAAATGTTCCGAGAGCGAGATTAGAACCCTCGTATCAGTCGTAACTGAATAGTATTGTCTCTCTATATCACATCAGCTATGATGGCGATTTTAAAAATTATAACTGTTTGTCATAAAATAACACCAATCAGGTTTTTTTTTAACCTTTAAAATTCATTAATCGGCTTACTTAGTATTCATGAAATTTAATTATGAGAACTAATGTTAAGTATTAAAGTTTTACGACTAGTCGTAGCAGCAGACAACTCGACGGGATGTTGCTTGTGTTACGACATGTCGTAGCACTAGCAACAGCCTGTCTAGTTGTCTGCCGTTACTTTGTCGTAGCAGCAGACACTTCTTTTAAAAAACCTGATATAACCTTATTAGTTGAGTATATGTCGCCATGACAGTTTTTACATCAATTTTCCATGGTCCATATGCGCAGAACAATGTGCAAACGAGTATTTAAGTGCCTAATCACAGGCTTAAGAAAAATATAGAAAGTAAAGAGTATTTAATTTAGTAGGTATAATTAACTATAGTTATAGAATAGTAAATGATATTGTTAGATCTGAGTAGGCCATTAACTATAGACCAGTAGTAGTAGCCTACTAATAACAACTACTTACTGACTGATACTAAGTACAGACTAAGAAAAATTAAGTCTACAGTCTACACTGAACAGCCATCAAAATCAAATGAAGAGACTGAGAGCTGTACTCAACTGTACTGTAACTGTAAAATTAAGTATAAAGAATATCTGAATGTTTAACAGAGGAAATAAACTATTAATTGAAAAACAATTTGAAAATATTAACAGCTTAACTATATTTTAAACCCAAAAATCATCTGATAAAATTTAAAGTGCGAACGAAACAACCAAAAGTCGTGCAATATGGTAACAAAATTAGTCTTAGTACAATTTCAATACCACGTCAACGAGTCCAGAACTACGGCACTGATACAACGTCACAATTTATTACCAGAGTTTTGGGGACATTTCCTCTTGTTGTGATGTTTTTACTGTGCTTTTCGCTAGCAAGTCTCATACGCTGCTTGTTTGCCATGTTAAGTTTTATAATTTCAACCACAACTGGCTGAATAAATGTTGTGGATTTGTCACTGGTAGAAAATAAAAAGTGACAACGAAGCCGGAAATACGTGAAAGGACCTTTGACCTGTGGAGGTCAATGTAATTATACTCTATCGATTTTAAAGAATTATTATTTCGCAATTTAAGTAAAGGGCCATAAGAGTAAATATTTAGTAAGAAAACATTACTAAATAATTATTTTTTTTCAATCACTGCTTCATAAAATTCGTTCTTTTTTCCCCTCAAAGTTTTATGTTTGGCGAATCGAAACGATTTAATTACTAAAATTCTTATTTTACGTCACGCACCTAGGGCGGGAGGGGGGTCACACTTTTGTGACGATGCGTGACGAGGGGGAGGGAGGGGGGTTGAAGAAATGTGACGTCACATCAAAAGGGTAACTTGAAATAAAACTTCCACTGAAATATTTGGCCGCTTACAATTTATTTAATGACTATTTTTTTCTTTTTCTTTTTTTTATATTTAAAATCAATGCTTCTCAATGTGCCGGTCGGTAGGCCATCAGACGCTGGTTGGCGTAAGCTATCAAGATAAAAAAAAATTAAATCTAATTATAATCCTTAAGTTTGAGAATCCACAAGATAACGTATGAAATTGTTACACTGCGTCGTTTGATGTTGACATCAAAGCATTTGTGATGTAACCGCAGCTCCGTTTGGTTCTCTCATGAACTTTTTTGCCTGTTACCCCAAAATATACAAGTTTATGTGTGCGTTCCCCCCCCCAACCCCCAGACTCTAGGTCCTGCTCACATGACTCGGTGATTTGTGGTAGCGTCGTTAGCCCCCCCCCCACCCTAAAATGCTACTGGTGAGTTTTACATGCATGACAAGTGTCTAAAAATGATCTGAATAGGATATTTCAAGTCAAAACGACACGGAATATCCTTTTTCTTTAAAAGGGGAAAAAAAAGGGGGGGGGGATCTATTTGATAGAATTTAAAAAAAGTAAGGTTGATATAATTGTTCGATTTGTTTTTGATCAAACGCCCCAGGCCATTCTAGTCTTCTAGATCAGTGCTTCTCAAAGTGGTGGTCCGCGGACCGGTGCCGGTCCGTGGGCCATCCGCTGCCGGTCCGCAGATGTTCTAAAAAAAAGGACAGAAAAAAGTGTAAGTGCAGGGAAAATAGTGCACCGGTCTCTGGTGCAATGGCGAAAATTCCTGCCGGTCCACCATACTAAAAAGTTTGAGAAGCACTGTTCTAGATATAATGGTAAATGAGCCCATTTAAAATTAGTCAAGTATTCATTAACTTTATTGAATGCATCAAACTCTTGACATCGCAATTCTAGAGGAGTACCAAAACAACTTTTCTTCTTAACTCAGTTTTTAAGGCATTAATTTTAAATATCACCTAAAGGATACATGATGCAGTCAAGTCATGTGGATTAAGATTAGGCATATTGTAACTCATGTCAATATAAATGAAAGTAGGGTAGATTTAGGTGTCTTCGTATATAGTACGTAGGTAAGAAATCCACATTAATTGTCAAATTTTAAAAAAATGCATTTTCTGGAAGGAACCGGTTCAATAATGGGCATATGTTCCAAGCGTACAAGTACACATGACGTATTTTAATATATCTAGTGGATTGTAGTGGATTTTATATGTCCCAAATGAGTCTGCATTACCCCCAACAATACCCTTTTTGACCCCAGTTGAGGTTATTTACCTCTGTTCGCCGACTAATACTTGACTAATTTTAAATGGGCTCATTTATCATTATATCAAGAATAGCCAGGGGCGTTTAACCAAAAACCAATCGAACAATTATATCAAACTTAAAACGTTTATAATTCTATCAAATAGACCCCCTTTTTTTTTAAAAGAAAAATTATATTCCGTGTCGTTTTGACTTAAAATATCTACACATAATCATATTCATTTCAATTTTAGACACTTGTCATGCTTGTAAAACTCACCAGAAGCATTGGGGGGGGGGTAACGACGCTCCCCCAAATCCCCGAGTCATTTGAGCAGGGCCAAGAGTCTGGGGGGTTGTGCGTGTGTGTGGGGGGGGGTAAACGCACACATAAACGGGCAATAAAGTTCGCCGACTCTAGCCGTGAGAGAACCAAACGGAGCTGCGGTTACATCACAAATGCTTTGATGTCAACATCAAACGACGCAGGGTAACAATTTCATACGTTATCTTGTGTCTTGGTAGCTTACGCCAACCAGTGTCTGATGGCGTACCGACCGCACACTGAGAAGCACTCATTTATTTATAAAAAAGAAAAGTCATTAAATAAATTGTAAGCGACCAAATATTTCAGTGGAAGTTTTATTTAAAGTTACCCTTTTGATGAGACGTCACATTTATTCACCCCCTCCCCCCTCGTCACGCATAGTCACAAAAGTGTGACCCACTCCCCCCCCTAGGTGCGTGTCGTCATTTATGGACGGCCCCTAAAGTCTCGGGGCAGTCATTGACCACCTGGCCCTTGCTCACTCACATGTTACTCTTTGCGACACGCCGACCTATGCTGATTGCCAGCAACTGAGGCATAGTATGGAATTTACCTATTTACACATATCTTATCTTATCTTATCTATACAGACGCTCCTTCTATGCAGAAGATAGTTGCGTCCACAGACCATGACAGATGATCTGTTGGCAAGTGATGCAGCATTCACAGGCCACGGCTTTGTGGGTTCCACGCATTACCCAGTCGCCTAACTACATGTAGTGTTAGGTACCCATTCGGAGCGGGGTGACTCAGGGACGCCCTAGGCCCCAGGAACAAGCCCTTGCCTAACACATAACTATAAATAACACTGGAATCCCCTTACGTGCCCACTACCTGAAAATGAAAGTAAAAACATTTGCAGTAACACATATTGTAATATTGAATTGCATATTGAATAATGCCCAGGAATCTTTCCAAAACAATACATCATAAATCTTTGTTTTAAAATCGATATTTTGAATTGTAAAATAGCAAAATAAATCAGCCTATTTTCTTTAGAATGGTGTTTAAATTACAACAAAGGGTTTATAATTTATTTTAACACGCACACACACACACAGACATATATATATATATAATTTTAAACATATCGTGCTTTGCAAAGGCTGAATAACTTGATTGAATTACCTCCAATAAGTAAACAGCAATTTTGATAGCTGACTAGCTGAAAATACTTATAAAGTTGAACACCATATTTAAAGGTACTTTTAAGTTTAAAAAAAAAGTTCGATAAATAAATTTTAACGATAACAAATTAAACAGTATTCTTCTATGTTAACACTTAGAATTAAATGAGTATTGAAACAACCTGAGAAGGTTGAGTAAAAAAATAAAATAAATATTTAAAAAATCTTTTCTTTTTTTTTAAAAGGACACGCTTTTAACATAATCACTATTTTTAGTTATGTCTCATATATAAGGGATTTATAGTCAAAAATTTTGTTTTTTCAGCTATTTTTTTAAAAACTTATAATAAAAACTCTTTAAAATTCACGTCTGAAGCCCAAACATCTTTTTTACCACTATTTTTTTTTATACCAAACTCCTCATAAGCGCCCACCCAACGTTTTATACCATGGTGGATAGTTCACTTGGTGAACTCATGGATGTCAACAAAGCAGACGGGTACCGATGCTTAAATATAGACTATAGTTAAACTAAAAATGCAATAATTTCAATACGGTACATTCTATCGATCTGAAATTTTGTTACAATGCATTGTCATCCAAGATCTATCTGTGGTAAAAATTTTAGATCTCTAGGACCACCAGAAGGGGTTTAATTTTACGTTTCAAGTTTTGAAGGAAGGATGGATGGATGGAAGGATGGATGGATGGATACAACATACAAACACTGTGACTTAAATAAAAGCATGTAAAAACAACAACAATCAAACAGACAAAAGTTGTCTTGCTAAGCGAAAAGTATTTAATCAAACAAAATACTATGCCCTATTTATAGACCTTAAAGCTCTAGCAATGTGGAACAAGTGAAGCAGCGTTCAAAAGTTTCAGTTTACCATGTAACATTTGTGAATTGTGTCGCTTAAAAAAAAGGCCCGCCCGCCTTATTAAATACCTTATATTAACTTCGAAATCTTGTCGTGCTTCGTACGTCGGGCAGTAAATAAAACAAACCCGTAAAAACCAAGTTTTTGACTATAAATCCCTTATATATGAGACATAACTAACAGTATTGATTATTTTCAAACATTTACAGACTGACACCGAGTGATGTCCCTTGTCTTTAATAAATGGGGGTGGGATGTGAGGGGGTGTCGGCACGACGGTCGTCGTCAACACGACGGTCGGCGTCAACTCAAACTCACGTGAAACTGGAAGAACAAAAAACAATAAAAAACAGTGAATTTTGAATTACATACCTCATATAAGGATAAACTAAAAATGCATTAATTTAATTACGGTACGTTCGATCGATCTGAAATTTTGACACGATGCATTGTTAGGTCAGACGGGTCCGTGTGCCAAATTTCAGTTCGATCGGATCATGGGAAGTGGGTCATTTTTGACTTCTGTTTTTCCGCCCGCCCGCCGAGCCCAAGACAGAGAGAGACGGCCGCGAAGTTAATATAAGGGATTTAATAAAACAAACCCGTAAAAACAAAGTTTTTGACTATAAATCCCTTATATATGAGACATAACTAACAGTATTGATTATTTTCAAACATTTACAGACTGAATCTGTCTTAACTCAAGTTTGCTTCATAACCCTGGGGGGGGGGAGGTGTGGGTGGGAGGGGGAGGGGTGGGTGGGAGGGGAAGAAGGGAAAAAACATTGACAGACTGACACCGAGTGATTTCACGATTTTAAAGCCAGGGGATATCACTCGGTGTCAGTCTGTAAATGTTTGTCGCGTTTGAACATTATCAATACTTTTAGTTATATCTCATATAAAAGGGATTTATAGTGAAAAACTTTGTTTTTACGGGCTTGTTTTATTTTCCTCAACAGTGTGGAGACAGTCGGGTATCCATCGGAGCTGGTTGGACTCAGGGGCACCCTTAGCATCCGTCAACACGTCTCAGCCTTCATCGATACTCGAACCCGAGACCCATCGGATTGCAAGCCGAACGCGCTGCAGCAATAGTACTGAACCATTAAAAATATCTTTGACTTCCTGAGCAGTTCAACAATAATAACAATAAAATATTTAAAAAATCTTTTTTTTAAAAGGACACGCTTTTATTTACATATAGAAAGTGCACTAAAAAGAAGAAAATAAAAATTTTCAATCCGTGAACCTATCGACTGCACATAAAAGCGTGGGGCGCCCATCACAACTCATTTCTTATTGCAACTACTCTTTTGCATATAGATAAATTTTTCTAATTAATATGATAGTAGCATGTATATGATCAAAGTTGTGAAACTTTAAATGTTTATTAATATTCATATAAATTTGTATTTATGTTTCGCAGCTTTGTACATGATTGCGAGTTGTGATGAGGGCCCCACGCTTTTATGTGCAGTCGATAGGTTCACGGATTGAAAATTTTTATTTTCTTCTTTTTAGTGCACTTTCTATATGTAAATAAAAGCGTGTCCTTTTAAAAAAAGATTTTTTAAATATTTTATTTTCTACTTTTTAGTAACACAATTTTTTAATCAATTTTTTGACATAATCAACTCAATTTAATTAGTCAAACTTCGTTGTCTATAACTTAAATGTGATAGTGGTAAAAAGATAGATTATTAATTACAAATTTATGTATTTAAAAAATAACAGTTTCCCCAACTGAAAATTGAACCCAGTACCTCCAGGTCGAAAATCCATTAAGCTAACAATTGGGCCAACTAGGCTACACAAATACCAGTTGTTCCTCTTGTATTATCATGTCAATTTAGATTTAGTTTCGAATTACTGAGCTGTTTAACACCTGGAATGTCGTCATCCATGGCTGGTTGTGAACTCCGGTGACATTCACGTGAAAGTCAAGAATAGCACGGATACAGATTATATATAAAGATAAACGTAAAAATGCATTTATTTAATTACGGTACATTCGATCGATCTGAAATTTTGATACAATGTATTGTCATCCAAGATCTATCTGTGGTAAAATTTTGAGATCTCTAGGACCATCAGAAGTGGTTTAATTTTACGTTACAAGATTTGACGGATACAACATACAAACAGTGTGAGTTAAATAAAAGCTTGTAAAAAATGTATTATATCTATATAATAACAATAAATAAATTAATTTAAAAATAAGACTTAATTCGCTCAGCATTAAGTCCACCGCCCCCTCCCCCAAAAATTCGGTGTTACTTGAGCTGAAACGAAAGTAAAATTTATTGTTGTGTGTTGCCCCCATGCCGTGTTTTTACAGTGCTGTGTTACTGTGTATCAACTCATCACAAACTCAGCTCACGACAACTATACGCACTTGGTTGAACACACTTATTAGTCAGTTTCTTGAAACTCTATGAACGACTGAACGCCGCAGCATTTTTCAAATTTCTTGTAAAGGAATCTTTAAATATGATATTGCTTTTAAAATTTGTATGCAAGGATAGACACTTCAGGTTTGATGTTTGATTCATCGTGATAATACAAAGGTGAGTCTTAATATTAAAGAAAGACTTACACATTAATAGTGAAGGGATGTTTCACTTGGAAGGGATGTGATAGTATCCAAGTATTAATAAAAATTTAATTTTCTAAAAGAGCAGCTTTAAAATTTATAAAATAAACCGGTGATTAAAATTTAAAGCTGTGTTTTGAAAATGACTTATTAAATGAAAAGGTTGAAAAGTTTGTTGGTTGATAAGTGAACTCCTAGCTCGATGACGTATTTATTTCTTCTTCTTCTATACCTCAAGCACCTGAGATTAACGCTTTGATTATTTTGATGTCCTATAAGATAATTGTCGAGGCTTCGCCAATGCATGTGTGAAGATGAGACTTTACAGAGCTGCTCGGCGGGGTCGTCAGCGACTAGATGTTGTCACGAGGCAATAAAACCAAAATTCGTGAATCGTTGTCACTTCAAATGATCATTTTGAAAGCTTGTTAAGTTACAATCATTAACTGTACTTGGCAGAACCTAGCAGCTCCCGTATTATGTTTTTGCGCTTATTACTAGTCTTATATTAACTTGCTTTGTAAATTTAATCGGAACCGCCCCACTATTTGTTTATAATTTTTTCACGTGCCCAGTTCAGGCGTTGACGCCGACCGTCACTGTTCACATCCCCTACCGTCAGTTTTAAAACCAGGGGAGATAATTCTGTTTCAGTCTGTAAATGTCGCGTTTAAACATAATCACTACTTTTAGTTATATCTCATATATAAGGGATTTATAGTCAAAAGGTAAGCTTGCTTTGAACTTACTGTAAAATGATTAGACTAAAAAGTAGAAAATAAGTCATTTTTAATATAACACTAGTTTTTAAAAACTGTTTTTAATGTTGATTATTTTTTCGTAACGGTCACTTCAAGTCCGGGGATGGATGTATGTAGAAAGTGTGACAATGTCACAATGTCACAATGAAATTCGAGCAATTATGAACTACAAGATTATGAATGATCCCACGCATCCACCGAGTACATCAAAATCAAGAAAAATTAGCGGCTATGAATCATGAAATATGAAAAAAACAACATTACAATGAATATTATTTGGGGGCTCATTCCCTGAAAGCAGATTTTTTAATAGAAAAAAAATATGATGCCGCATTAGTATGATTGATTTTCAGAGAATATTTCTTTTGCTGTTCCATGTCAATGAATTCACTGTATTTAGAATTAGAGTATTTGAGAAAAGGCAATATATTGTTTTGATCCCATAACATTTAATATTAACTTTAATTATTTAAACAAAATTTAAACCTTAATGCTTAATCTAAACTGACTTAAATTTATTTATTTCGTAGGTTAAACTTATCTTGTACTTTGCACTCGGGGACCATGGCAAAACCGAAAGCTGGGTCATCGAAAAAACCTTCGACAGTTACAACTGACCACCAAAACTCTGCGTCGTCAGCTGACCAGCAGACCTCAGGCATTCCAAATGACCAGTCTATATCCGAATGTACTGCCTCGACTTTAATTCACCATCCAATCTTACTACCTGTAACTGACCACCCGACACAAGATAAAGCAGCTCCTGGGAGCTCTTCTGACATTCTTCCAGAGAATGATATCAAATGTCCAACATCATCATCTTCCCTTCAGAAAAACATTAGCACCGACGCAGGTTTTGATGACAAGACCAACACGGGCAGCGACGCAGCTTCTGAGGGCAAGACCAACACGGGCAGCGACGCAGCTTCCGAGGGAAAGACACATGCGGGCTTGGCCAACTCCCACGGTAAACGTTTGATTTCTGTAGCTTCACAAACACAAGAAGCAAGCGCAAGCCTAGACGTTGGATCACGCGACACAGAGAACTTTTGTCGGAATTGTTTGAACCTCGCGTGTCAGCCCCCAGTAACAGGCACCGCATTTGGATATACTGGTTCTCAAACTCTAGAGGCCGCCACCAATCTACAGGTTCAGACGGTCGGCCCCGGGGTCAGTTTTCTGGGACACATAACTGAACCTCACCATCAAGATGGTGAACCTCACCATCAAGATGGTGAACCTCACCATCAAGATGGTGAACCTCACCATCAAGATGGTGAACCTCACCATCAAGATGGTGAACCTCACCATCAAGATGGTTCTACCAGCCCTCGCCATCAGGATGGTTCTACCAGCCATCACCATCAAGATGGTTCTACCAGCCATCGTCATCAGTATGGTTCTTCCAGCCCTCGCCATCAAGATGGTTCTACCAGCCCTCAACATCAAGATGGTTCCACCAGCCCTCGCCATCAAGATGGTTCCACCAGCCCTCGCCATCAAGATGGTTCCACCAGCCCTCGCCATCAAGATGGTTCCATCAGCCCAAAGCTCCAAGAGAGCTCTCATACGATACCTTTTGTTATCAGTGCCGACATTCAGAGGGTCGAACAGACGAAGCGGGAAATTTGTGGCAATAAGTCTGCCAGTGAAGACAATGATGTCCGAACGCTTCCACCATTTATATCAAAGCTGTTGATTGCAGAACAATTGCTGAGACTTAAGGACGTGGAGTCAAAGATTTCGCCATGTACAGATATTAAACAAGATCTATCTCAGGGTGAAAGGCTGACATCTCCCCCCGATACAGACAAGAACCTACAGAGATCTCTTCAAGATATAGACACGAACACACAAACAATTGCATCAGATACGGACAGTAAAGTAAAGGCAACTCAATTCAATGCAGATAGTGACACCCTCACAACTGCTACAGTAACGGACGGAAGCACCCTCACAACTCCACCAGATGTTAACAGTAACACCATTGCAGCACCACCGGATGTTAACAGTAACACCATTACAGCACCACCGGATGTTAACAGTAACACCATTGCAGCACCACCAGTTACAGACAGAAAAGACCAACACGAGAAGAATGTGAAAAAAGAAAAAAATCCTGACCTCAGTTCAAAGCCACGCGGTGAAAGCGCAACAACTCGAGAATCTGAACCTTGTTCACTTGGCGGGGACGTAACTCCTTCATCGGGTTGTCGTGTAACTATGGGGACGAACAGCGGAGCAGCCGATGTAACAACAGAACACATCACCTCAGTTGGTCAACCTGAACACACACAGTCTGATAGAGAAAGATCTGAGTTACCTTGTACCGGTGATAGGACCAAAAAAGTAAAGGAAAGAAAGAATGAGAACCCTTGCATTGAGAACCATTGCAAGCGGAACCACGGGTCTGAAGATGACGACGCCAAAAGTTTGATGATCATCAGAGAAACGTCCGACGTTGACCTACTTAACGATGACATCGCCACCTTGAGCAGACAACTCGTGCAAATCATAAACAAAACAGTGGTGACCTCCCATGGTGCCGCCCACAGCCCAAACGTTGCCAGGGACGACGTGAAACAGGTGGACATCATTAAGACTAAACGCAGGGCAGGGCGTAGGAGGGGGAAAACGAAAGGGCGCAAAGACTTTCCCGACTCTCAGGACGACAATGTAGAGGCTGGCTCAACAGTGGAGGCGAAAAATAAAGAGAATCTCAAGTCAGATAAGGCGTCAGTGAACGGTGTGTCACGTGATTCGAAGCTGGCGTCAGGAAACAAGACGAAATCTTCCCCGAAAAGTAACTCATGTCAGAGGGTTGTTCCTGACTCTGTCACGGAGATGGTCTCTGACTCTGTCAACGGGGTTACGGCTGACTCCCCATCAAGCCCAGCTGCCGAATCCGTCACCAGGGTGACCTCTGACTCTGCCAAAACGATTGGTGCCGACTCTGTCACTGCGGACACGAGCGCCGTTCACTCAAAGCTGAAAACCCCAAAGTCTCCCCAAAAACAATTAGATTTCTCGACGGGTCCTCTAGACGCTCGCGCCATACCCCAAAACATCGACAAGATCATGTGCAGGGTGGAGAGAATCTCAAACCAGGCGAGAAAGGGACCTCTAGAAGATGCCGAAGCTAAGAGATTAGTGGATAAAAAAACTGGAGCTGGATGCAAGCACAAAACAAACGTTTACCTCAAGAAGGGAGGTAAATCAAGAAAAAGTAAAGGGACTGAAGCAGACATTGATCAAATACTGAAAGATTTCGAGCAGGAAATGTCATCCGTCTGCAGCCAGTGTGAGGACGAGGCTAAGCGGTCGTTGGCCAAATCTTTAGAGCAGCGTCGCCGGCAAGGTCAACAGCGACCCGGGCCAGCGTGGAGCAGGAACGCTGACCTCTGTGACATCAGCATAGACGACGTCGTCAACATGGAGAGATACAAGAAGCAGGGAGCGAGGCCCAAGGTAATCAAAGAACAAGTCACCAGGTCTTCGAAGAAGGGGGGTAAGAAAAACAAGACCAAAAAGTCGACAGGAGAGGCAGGCTCGCCTACCCAACCAGCCACGGGCGAAAGTCTCCACGTCTGGCGCGATCCGTTCGAAGAGTGGTCGCGCCAGATGGACGAGAGAGCGGCGGCATCTAAGGAGAAGGCCAAGTACATCTTTAAGGTCCGCGAGGCCCTCGAGTTCATCCGCTACTTCCGGCCTTACGGATACGGCGTGGACGACGTGAGGCAGATATACACACCGGCGGCGCTGGAGCCGAACAACGACTTCGCCCTCGTGTCCGACTACGCCGACTTGTTTTTGTTGCACGACCTGCTGCCGTACAAGCAGCCGTCCGCCGACCAGGAGCTGAGTCAGTTGTACGTGGAGCCCTTGGTGGTTTCCGGGTCATCGCTGTTCCCAGAAGGCGGGCTATTTCATACAGGAAGCGGGGCTGCTGCGGGGCGCCCGTTGCCGCTGCGAGAAGGATGCGAGCGGCTGCCTTCATTTTCACAAGCGTTCTCCGGTAATCCCTCCGCAACAGCTGATTCGAACCAAAGCAGCAATAGCAACGGAAAGTGCCTGGTGATGCCCGTCATCTCTGAGCCAGGCGAAGAACTTCGTAAGCCCAACGGCGTGACAACTCCAACCCCAGAAGAAAAAACAAAGACTACGACTGGTAAAAAAGTTACTTCTATTACGTCACAAGTGACCCCTGCCTCGCAATCATCAAAAAGATCGACCAAGATAGCACCCTCCCCCGCAACTCGTGATCCTGATACTGATATTAAAGATCCTAAAAAGGATCCAAAAGAATATCCAGTGAGAGGTCTCCGCAGAGTCGCAAAGATCGGCTCGTTGGTGTGTCCGAATTGCAACGGGGCGGGGTGTGAAAGTTACAAAGGGATGTGCCAGACGGAACTGAATGACGCGAGGTGCTACAGCGACGACGACGACGAGGGCACCGACAGCCACGCCTCCTCCTCCTCATCCGACTCGACCGTCATCAGCTTTGACAGGGAAGACGATGAGGAAGCTCCCCCTCCGTACGAGGAACTCTCCGTTGAAGGAAATGTGAAAGAGGCCAAGGAGGACAACGGTGTCGCTGGCGGGGATGATTCCAAGACGAGGCTGAGACCGGCGCACAGCAGGATCCACAGAACGTGAGTATTGGGGCGCGTGACGTCACTATGTCCATCTGCAATAAGGTCTTTATGGGAAAAATGTCTTTAAGGCATGTCCACTGTCCACGTAGCGGATTTATTTCAATAGGCATTGTTGAAGACATCGCAAGGACGAGTAATTTAAAACTGCACATAATTGTGTCAATAAATAAAGGCGATTTTTTAAAAATTGAAAAATGTATTCAAAGGAAAAATTTAATAGTTTTTATTTTAAAAAATACATGTTTCAAACGAGATATTTTCCTTAAACAACAATTACAAATTAAGATTTTTATTTCATTTATACATTTTTCAAATCAGAAATATACTCATTTAAATGGATTCCCATTAATATATGTATACATTTACCAAATTAATAATTGATACATTGAGATATAAGCTGATTAAAATTTATTATTTACTAGCAACCAAGCCCGTCCAATGACGTTCCGCAACCGTTCGGTGGCATGTTGTAACTCCCCTTCAACAGCCGTCTCGACCGGCATACATGTGAAGAGCTCAAGGGAAGAAACGGCTATGTCACATTTTGCAGTTTTGAGATATTCAAGTTTTAAATTTCAAAATTTTACAGATTTCTTATAAATTAACTAAATAGATTTAAATTTTTCATAGGGTCAGAGACATTGTTTGTTTCCCATTAAACCTCATTTAGGGCATTCTATTTTTGATCCTCTATCAGATACATGGGATAACTAAAAAATCGTTTCTTCCCTTGAGGTCTTCATGTGCATCACGTCAAAAATACAATTCATTATAGTTAAAACTAGAAATGTACCCGTGCTGGTGCAGTGGGAGTATACTGCCCTATAAGGTCGAATACGTAGTTGAAAATAAGACAATAACTATATGTTAAGTATATATGTGTATGCGACGATTTAAATTCGGCCTTTTGTTTATAATATAACTAAATGTTTTGCTTACTCTTTGGAATGCAACTTTCAGTTGGTCAGAAATATGCTTATGAAAAATGTAATTCTCTAATTCTGAGACAATTTTACCTAATAATAAATGGAGCTTTGAAACGTAACAAACGATTTGAAAAGGGCATTAATTTAATTTAAAATCCTGCAAACAAACATTTCTCATTGCTATAAATTCAACGTATCAAGAGATTACGTTCGGAATGAAACTCATGTAGTCTTTAATACGCTGATAGAACTTAAAGGAAGAAACAATGAAAAAATGAATCAATAAAAAACCAAATTAAAATACATCAAACCTATTTTTATATTTTTTTCACTTTTGTCACTTTCATCAAAACGGTCCCATTTGACGATGGATTCCAAAATCTTATAGGTTGCTATTTCACAAAGGCATTCAATTCTTTGTTGATTTCCGTTTTCAGATAAGACATTATATTTTGTAAATTATATCATTAAGCCCACATTTTCTCTATCCAGGCCCCTTTTTCCCCTGTTTTTTAAATGGAAATTAGATAATTCATTTCCCAAGTATATTAAATATTGATCCATTCGCTTAAAAACGTATGTGAAACGAAGTTATACATTTTTCGAAAAAATAATATTTTGGTATCCTGGAAAGAAAGGAGTGGACATACTCAATTCCCATTGAGTTAAACATTCAAATTAGTTATCAGGTTCATGTTAACTTAAGTTTAGAATAGATATACCCATTGATGCAGTAGTCAAATATTATACTGTAATAATTCAGTTGATATAAGAAAAGGCAATTTTTACCCAACATTACTTTTAGTTCAGAGTTCAGTCGTGCTTCATTTTTTTTTATTATGAGTCTGAAAATTTACAGACTTTTATTCAAATGGGAAGTTGGACCATTAGTGAGAGGGGGCTTATGCTTTTATTATAATAGAAAAAGGGCACTACATGAAGTTAATCAAGATAAATTTTTAAAAAATATTAAGAAAGTCTCTCATTCTTTATGAACTTTATACACACTTTTTAGAGTGGATATCTTTTTTACAATGTTACGTACATATATCAGAAATTTTAAAAATTATTATAAGAAAAAAACCATTCAACTTCTAATGTTCATTACTAATGAGTTGATTTCACATAGAGAATTGATTTTCTCATGAAACTCACATACAATTTTAAGGGTACTAAATAAAGTTAACTTCCAGTTTTTAAAAATTTGACAACTGCCGTCACGTAAAAAAAACTCATTTTATTTATGAACCCCCATCGTTAAACTATTCAAAGTAATAAAATATTTGTAACAGCAGTTATAAGTTAAGGAACTACGCTCCCACATTCTCTCTAATAGGCAATAGCTGCTTATACTAAAGAGCTAATAAAGTAAATTATAAATGTTGTAAATGTAATGAAGTTTCCAAAATAATTTAAAGAAACTAACTCAGTCTTATTTAAAAAGCTTGCAATAAAATTTGCGCACCATTTTTAGTCAATGAAAGTTAATTTAAAGGCGGGCGCTTAAAATAAAGTCTTGTAATGAAGTACTATTCCAAAAATAAATTGTATACTTTTTGATAGTCCTTATCAATTAGTGTTTTAATACGTAAATGATATATAATTCATTTATATATTTGTCTCTATGTTATACGATTTAAATTTACGGCTTTTATGTAATAGGTATAATTTTTAAAAAGAATTCAATTATGCTTTGGATCATGTTTCCCGATGGGACATAATATTTTGTAAATTATATTTCAAACACCAGATTTAGTTTCTGAAAAATAAATAAATAATTTACGAAATTGAAAAAAAAGGAGATATGTTGAACAAAAAATATATTTTTAAAATGGCTTTTGTTATTCCGCTACAGCGTAATGACCATGGCATATTCAATTCGCCGCCCAACTTAATTAATTGCTTTTAGGTTCACTTGTATTGAGTTTCATAAATTTATTAAATGTTTATAAATCCGGTAGAATGGTTTAAATTGTAAATTTATTTAGCTTATGTAATAAAAAAACGCATCATTGGTCCTAAGCTTTTATATGCATGTTATGATCATTGATGATTAACTTTAATAAGTAAATTTAAGGGAATGCGCCAGTAAAATAAGCAAGAATAATTAATAAAGAACATGCAACAAATTTTAAGAAAAACAAAACGTATAAGTCCTCTAAATTACGATTAAGCTTTTTTGACTTGGGCAATTTCTTTCCACATAAAATTCCCTCTCATAATAGTATTTGTTTAAATTAAAATTTGAGTTATTAGAAACAACATAATAAAACTTTTAATTTAAAAATAAATAGATCTACCATTAATCATGTGACAAATGTACTGAAATAGTTTTAACCCATCTATAATATAAATAAAGTATTTGTATAGAAGGTCACTGTTTTGTACCGCAAGGCCAAACCAAATATGAATGTTAATATAATAAAATTATACACCTCAATTTAAGTTGCGTACACGAACATGTGCGCACCGTAATTTGACAATAAAAGATCTTTGAAAGCGCACTTCTCAAAATAAAGTATTGGAAAAAAGTACCGCACCAAAATGAACTCGTTTTGAATGTCCGCAATATCGAAAAGAGAATTTATTGTGTCTTTATTTGGCTCTACATTTTCTGATTATGGGCCCCCTTGCCCTAGTGTTGGTCACCTGGGGTTGAAACATAGCCTATGACCTGTCTCGGGTCAAATGAGAGTCCCATGCAAAATTTCAGCATCCTGGGTCCAACGGTGTGGAATTCCATTGGTAACAAACAAACAAACACACAAACTTTCATCTTTATATATTAGACTAGCCGGGTTACCCGGCGTCGCACGATTAAAATAATAGTCAACAGATTTTTAAAAAAAATATTTCAATTCATTCATTGAAAAACAATTTAAAAAATAAATTGAAATGTAATTAAAAATAAGTACATGTAATTTATATATTGCTTATATTAAGGCTTGTCGATAGACTATATTTTTGGTTTTTCCGTCTGGTGCAAAAATGAAAAGATTTGTTGGTGACCCAACTCTAGAACATGCCACATATAGCTGTCCGTGGGCAAAGCATGCTTCCTCAAGTACAATGCCTGCCACTTTTAAAGACTGTCCCTGTGCCTTGTTGATAGACATGGCAAATGCAAGCCTGATTGGAAACTGGAGGCGCTTGAAATCAAAAGGCATATCTGTTGGTATGAGTGGAATTCTTGGGATGAAGACATCTTCTCCTTTGGCGCAGCCTGTCAAAATTGTGGCTTCTATTACATGAGGTAAGAGATGCTTGATGCTCAATCGTGTTCCATTGCATAGTTTAGGGGGATCCAAATTTCTCAGAAGTATGATAGGAGCTCCGATTTTAAGTTCCAAGTTATGTGATGGCATGCCAGGAGGATCTAATGAATTCAAAAATTCTGTTGGATAGTAAACAGCTTGGGCCGGATCTGTAACCGTATCAATAGATTTGTAGTTGTTTGAAATGCCTGGTAGAAAATTTTGAATTTGAGAATTGATGCTGTTGACACTTGAATTCTTTGGAGCAAGAATGGCCCTTTCGCACAACCACTCAGGATTTTTAAACTGGTCTTGGATGTTTGGAAAAACGGCAAGTATCAACTCTTCAAGTGACTTTGCTACAGTGCAAAAATTTGATGGGAAAGAAACTGTTCCTGATGCTGGGTCTACCTGCCACTTTCCATCGCCAAGTTGAAGCAATTGATGTGAGAAGTAGCCTGCTGCATTATCTCCATGTAAATGGACTCTCATGTTGGTGGTCAGAGTCATTTTCTTGACCTGTTTCCACAGAGTTGAAGCTTTGAGGAAGGCATTCAACTCATCGCTTGGTGTTGACCTTGGAATGACAGGCAAAGTTTGTCTAAAATCTCCAGCTAATACCACAACTGTTCCTCCCATTAGTTTTGTGTTTCCTTTTAAATCCTGAAGAGTGTTGTTCAAGGCTTCAAGAGCTCGCTTGTGTGACATTGTACACTCATCCCAGACAATGAGAGAACACTGTTCTAGTACCTTGGCCTTTCCTGATCCTTTTGATATGTTGCAGGTTACATTCTCAGAATGGTTCATGTTCAAAGGTAACTTGAAGGCAGAATGAGCTGTTCTACCCCCGGCAAGCAATGTTGATGCTATGCCAGAAGAAGCAACGGCTAGAGCAATACCTTTGTCTCGTCTGATTGTAGCCAAGAGCAAATTGATCACAAATGTTTTACCTGTACCTCCTGGAGCATCAAGGAATATGATTCCACCTTTTTTTGAGGTAACCAGTTCTAAGATGTGAATGTAGGCAGCTCTTTGATCCTCAACTAAACGTGGTTGATTTTCTGAGACATAGGCCATCAATTCATTTGTGTTATAATTTTGTTCTCGTAGAATTTCACTATTCTGAAGATTGTTTTCATTTCTTTGAGGCGTTGGTAACCCAAACTGGTCAAGGTTCCTTCCTGACATTGATACACACAAATCCTCCAACAACATAAGACACCTTTTGTAAATCTCATTAGAGAACTCAATTAGCAGTGTTTGATTCTCTCTCTTGGTTTGCAACATAATGTCCTCACTCAAATATGTTTTAAATGTATCCCAGAGAGCAAGTGGATTAGAAACAGAGCATGTTGTCAGCAAAATTGAAAACAGATGTCTCAAACGGGTAGGTGATTGAGATGTACACGCCTCCTCCATGGTCAAGACCCAATGGTGATCGTTTTCTAGTAGCCCTTGCATTTGGCAAGCTTCCCTAAATGTAGCACACACATGACCATCAACAGTTTTTAAGTCAGTGTAGGATGTTGGTCCTCTAACAACATGAAGTAGCATCCTCAAAAAGAAGCATTCTGCATTAGATGGGTGAACGGTGTACACACGTCCCAATGCATCTGAAGATTTTATCCCTGGATGATATTCAACATCTGCTCCTTGTTTTCGGCGTTTAAATAATTTTTGAGAAGCATTCCAAGTATAGTACCTTGGAACAACACAATAGAGAATGGTTTTTGCAAAGTCGTCTTGTTGGCACAGTTGAAAAAAAGCTGTCAAAGTTGTTCTTGGTGGCTCCAGAATTTGATGATATATATTTTCTTGGTTGAAGTATACTCTTTGCCCATTTTCAAGATGAACACTCAAGTGAACAACTGTTGGATACCGTTCATGAATTTGGAAATTCAAAATTCTCCAGACTGCTTCATTACTGCTGATGTAACGACCCATTAGAAATTTTTGCACCTCATCTGGATTCTCTTGGTTTCCTTCAAGACCAAAAACGGCCTGGTCACTTCCTTTATTGACGTACTTGCAGATGTATTTGATGGCCTTGACAGATTGGCAAGATTCGACATTTATGTGAGCTTGAAACATTTTTGTCAAAATTGGAGTGTAGGGAACCACCCATCTGTTGTCCATTTCTATTTCTTGATATGTTGAACCAACCTTCATTTTGATTTTTGCAGTAAAACCACCATCTCCTGGTTTACGGCGTCTGTACACAGGATAGCCATCTTCACCAGTTTTAGTTTCTTGTATCAAATTCCTTGGATATTTTTTTGAGCATTTCCCATCAACCATGCAAGCAGAGTTTCTGTTCAAGTTTCCACAGGGTCCATGCAGCATATTTTTCACAACAATTTCAAACAAAAAATTATCTTGTGTAGAGTTTGGTATTTCTGCTGAGATTACATTGTCAATTTGATTAGGTCGTAATTTTTTCATCAGCCAGATTAGGATGTGTGCATGGGGTAAGCCTCTCTTCTGCCATTCAATTGAGTACATCCAGCATCTCGTTTCACCATAGACATGACTTTTTGTAATGACTCCCATTAATTTTGATAGTTTTCGTTTGAAGACTCTAGCAACCAAATCATGTCGATCCACTGCTGATTGGCCAGGTAAAAGATGAGCCTGAATTTCTTGCCATAGTGGATTGCATGTAAAGGTGATAAACAAATCTGGCCTTCCATAATTTCTGACATAAGTCATAGCATCTTGAGTGTACTCATGCATGTGTCTTGGACTTCCTGTAAATGTTGCTGGCAAGATAACCATTTTCCCCAGATCATTTGGATTGGCATCATTTGCAATGGCATCTCTGAGGTGAATGTAGTCTTCAACTCTCAGCTTCTTTTGATTTAGACGGATGTAGAGCAAGCGTTCACTTTCAATTTTCGCGTACATATCTACGATGAATTGATGGAACAGCTGTCTAAATTTCAAGAGATGGTTATCTTCACCACTGCGAATCATGATTCGATATGCATAAAAGTCCATTGCTGTAACCTTTTTACCCAAAACATTGTTTCCCGTGTCTGGGTTTGTCTGAGGAATGCCAAAGGAGTACCCATCTTCACCTTGCCAAAACATTAGGGGATATTGCAG
Organism: Ampullaceana balthica; assembly: GCA_944989445.1. NCBI lineage: Eukaryota > Metazoa > Mollusca > Gastropoda > Lymnaeidae > Ampullaceana > Ampullaceana balthica. Next base: position 93,464 of record CALYLW010000075.1, on the reverse strand, counting down.
AGCATCATAAGAGCGATGAGTTTCTGCAACTCTTTGGAGAAGGTTGTTTCGCTTTTGAAGGACAATGTCACGTCTGTCAAATTCATTTCCTACCATGACAATGGCCACTTCATCAAATGTTGGTACATTGAACCGCCTTTGGTGTTCATGTCTTGGTGCTTTGTCAGCTCGTATCACAACTTTGTATTCATCAGTTGGCATTCTTTCTAGAGCTGTCTTGAACATTTGAAGGTAGGCATTGTTTGCATGTAGGAGTTCTTGCAACTCCAAAACAACATTTTGTTGCAAGTCTGGAAAGTTTGCACATCTTTGTTGGACTTCTCTAGCTTGGTCTCCCATGAAATAGATCTGCAGAAACTGTGGTTCGCCTTCAGCTGGCAGCAGAGATCCAGCCCTGTGATAAATTTGGCCTTGAACTTTAAATGTTGGCATGAATCCTTGTTCACGAATTTCTTTGCTGGCACCAAAAGATGTCATTTGAAAGCATGAGTTGTATTTTCTGATGTTGGCTAGGAAGCGTTTAGACGTTTGAGATACACCTTGAAGCAAATGATCAAGTGGCTCAGGTGGATGTTGCAGAGTCTCTAGTTTAACTTTGCCATTTGAACAGCACATTCCAGGGTGCTCATCTTTCCATTTAAATGCACTGCAATGCTTGCAGATCAAGTTCATCTCACCAATGTTGACCTTTTCATGTTGATGGTATGGAATATCTGGGTCATATTGATGAGCAGCACCTTTTAGGTCTTGCTGCATTTCATTTCTTCTTCTGTTTAAATTTCCATTTCTCTGGTCTGCAAGTCTTATTTGGGTTTGTTTTTTTGTTTCATTTGCTCTTCTCATTGAAGATCTGACTCTTTTTTCATCAAGTCTTGCCTGTGCTTGTTTATTGGTTTCATTAGCTCTTCTGATTGAAACTCTTTCTCTCTCATCATCAAGTCTTGCCTGTGTTTGTTCACTGGTTTCATTAGCTCTTCTGATTGAAACTCTTTCTCTCTCATCATCAAGTCTTGCCTGTGTTTGTTTACTGGTTTCATTAGCTCTTCTGATTGAAACTCTTTCTCTCTCATCGTCAAGTCTTGCCTGTGTTTGTTCACTGGTTTCATTAGCTCTTCTGATTGAAACTCTTTCTCTCTTATCATCAAGTCTTGTCTGTGTTTGTTCACTGGTTTCATTAGCTCTTCTTATGGAACCTCTTTCTCTCTCATCATCAAGTCTTGCCTGTGTTTGTTCACTGGTTTCATTAGCTCTTCTGATTGAAAATCTTTCTCTCTCAACAGCAAGTCTTGCCTGTGTTTGTTCATTCGTTTCATTTTCTCTATGTAAGGCTTGCTTCTTTGCCGTTTTAGAAACACGACCTAATTGAGTTTTTCTTTTTGGGGGCATGATTTCTCTGAAGAAAGATTGGAACATAATAGCTTATATATTGTTTTAGTGTACAACTGCTTTTAAGTATTTCCCTTTGTTAAAACTTTCTTCTTAAATACCATACTGAAGGTTCCCCCCCCCTTTTAGCATCAATAAACTTATAAGTAACTTAGATAAATAAGTAACTTATAAGTAAATTATTAAATTAGTTTAAATTTTGCTACCCCATGACTATTTGTTTAATTCGGACACATCAATTGTGTTTAGACATTTGTAAAACAGGTGAAGTGTTAATTTAAGTTTTGGATGTATAATTTGTTTAGTGATATTTTGTATTGATTATAAGATCCAAAAAAAAATATTCAGAAGAGATTTATTTAATTTAACCTTCACAAGATCAATAAATATATGTATTTAATTCATCCTTCTTAACATCAATGAACAGATGAATTTAATTTATTCTATTAGCACCACTAAATGGCTGAAAGGTATTAGATAAGCTAATATATAAACTTGTTTACTACTTCAAGTTTGGTTAGGTAGGGTTAGTTATTGTAAAATCTTAAAAAACACATTCTAAAGAGATTAATTTCATTTGTTCTTCTTAAGAATGTCAAGTTCTAATGATTTTTATGACTCACAAGGCTTCAACTCAATAAGTAAAAACACCATCAGAAGAATCAATATTTTAATTGAACAAAGAAATCCTTCAAGGCAAAATAATAACAACACTGTGCGTGCTCTCCACTACAAAATCGTCCCTCTAGCATATCTCTCTATTGACGTCATCCCACACCAAACTACGTCACACCAAGCATGTGTCAAAATAGTGCGCACTGTGCAACAGTCAAACATTGACATTCCCAAAGCGGGAAAACCCCATCTAATATATAAAGATGAAAGTTTGTTTGTTTGTTTCTTTTGTTTGTTTTGTTACTCATAGAATGCCACACCGTTGGACCTAGGTGCTGAAATTTTGCATGGGACCCTCATTTGACCCGGGACAGGTCATAGGCTATGTAGTTTTTTTCTTATATAAAAAACTGACTCATCACTAATTGAATTCTCCAACTTCGCGTGTAGGTAGAAGCATGAAACTTTGGGAAGTTGTTGAGTAGCCTCTCACGACGATCATTTGCGTAAAAAAGTTGCAATTCAGTCATGGGGGCCGGGGGCACAAAGACGTTTTTTTCATTATATGGGCTATATGAAAATTGATATTTAAATATTTTTTTTGCTCGTTACCACCACGGAAGTGTACTAAACAACCACCCAGAGTTTTATGCTTCTAACTACACGGAATTAGTGATCTTTAGGTTCACTTGTGTTAAGTTTAATGACTTTCTTAATAAGTTCGTTAGCTAAAGTTTAAATAGTTAATTTGTTTAGCTTATGTAAACATAAAATTATGTAAACATGAAATGACAACATAGGTCCTAGGCCTTTATATGCATGTCAAGATCATTGATTCTTAACTTTAATAAGTAAGTTTATAGTAATGAGCAAGTTGAAAATATTCAAATAGTTATTTGTTAAGTATGTAAGTGTATGCAACGATTTACTTTCTTCTTATTTTTTTGTATTTCTCTTGATTAACTTCATTTAGTGCCCTCCCCTTTTCTATACTAATAAAAGCCTAAGCCCCCTCTCACTAATGGTCCAACTTCCCATTTGACTAAAAGTCTGTAAAATTTACGAATCATACTAAAAACAATTTAGCACGACTCAACTCTGAACTAAAAGTAATGAGTAAAAATCGCCCTTTATCTAATTTCCAGAAACAAAAACAGGATTTTTTTTTACAAAATATAATGTCTTATCTGAAAACGGGAATCAAAAAAGAATCGAATTCCTTGGTGAAACAGCAACATATAAGATTTTGGAATCCATCGCTAAATGGACCGTTTTGTAGAAAGGGACAAAAGTGAACAAATTATAGTCAATTTTTAGTCAATTAAAGTTAATTTAAAAGCGGGCGCTTAAAATGAAGTCTTATAATGCAGTACTGCTCCAAAAATAAATTGTATACTTTTTGATAGTCTTTATTTATTAGTGTTTTAATATGGAAATGATATATAATGCTTTTTTATATTTGTCTCTATGTTATACGATTTAAATTTACGGCTTTTATGTAATAGGTATAATTTTAAAAAGGAATTCAAGTATGTTTTGGACCATGTTTCCCGATGGGACATCATAGTTTGTAAATTATATTTCAAACACCAGATTTAGTTTCTGCAAAATAAATAAATTATTTACGAAATAGGAAAAAAAGATGCTATGTTTGACTAAACATCTATTTTTAAAATGGCTTTTGTTATTCCGCAACAGCGTAATGACCATGGCATATTCAATTCGCCGCCCAACTTAATTAATTGCTTATAGGTTCACTTGTATTGAGTTTAATATGCTTATGTTTATAAGTCCGGTAGAAAGGTTTAAATTGTAAATTTATAGAGCGTATGTAATAAAAAAAAACACAGCATTGGTCGTAGGCTTTTATATGCATGTAATATTCATTGATGATTAACTTTAATAATTAAATTTAAGGGATTGAGCCAGTAAAATAAGCAAGAAAAATTAATATAGAACACGCAACAAATTTTAAGAAAAACAAACGTATAGTTCCTCTAAATTACGATTAAGCTTTTTTGACTTGGGCAATTTCTTTTATTTGTTTAAATTAAAATTTGAGTCATTAGAAACAACATAATAAAACTCTTAATTTAAAAATAAATACCATACATCGTGTGACAAATGTAATGAAATAGTGTTAACAGATCTATAATATCAAGAAAGTATTTGTATAAAAGGCGACTGTTTTGTACCGCAAGGCCAAAACAAATATGAATGTTATTATAATAAAATTACACTGCTCACTTTTAGATGCGTACACGAAAAGGTGCGCACCGTAATTTGACAATAAAAGATTTTTGAAAGCGCACAGCTAAAAATAAAGTATTGTAAAAAATAACGCACCAAAATGAACTCGTTTTGAATGCCCGCATGAAGCTGTTCAATATCGAAATGAGAATTTATTTTGTCTTTATTTGGCTCTACATTTTCTGATTATGGGCCCCCTTACCCTAGGGGTGGTCACCTGGGGTTGAAACATAGCCTACGACCTGTCTAGGGTCGAATGAGAGCCCCATGCAAAATTTCAGCATCCTGGGTCCAACGGTGTGGATTTCCATTGGTAACAAACAAACACACAAACAAACAAACACACAAACTTTCATCTTTATATATTAGATAAATAACTCGTAAAAACTGAGCTTTTGACTATAAATCCCAACGCGCATAACTCAAAATAAAGTCTTGGAAGAAATACTGCACCAAAAATAACTCGTTTTGAACGTCCGCGTAAACTTGATATGATTTGCTGTAGGAGTCATGTGTGTTTGAGAGACCAATCGCTATACATGACGGGACAGAACTTATACTTTTATTATATAAGGATAGATCAGTTCATTACATTTTTAAACAAAAATATTTTTTTCTAATGAGAACAGTTCCCACTGTGTCCATTGAGTATACACCAGTTGCCCACTGTGTCCATTGAGTGTACACCAGTTGCCCACTGTGTCCACTGAGTATACACCATTTGCCCACTGAGTATACACCAGTTGCCTACTGTGTCCATTGAGTATACACCAGTTGCCCTCTGAGTATACACCAGTTGCCCACTGAGTATACACCAATTGCCTACTGTGTCCACTGAGTATACACCAGTTGCCCACTGTGTCCACTGAGTATACACCATTTGCCCACTGAGTATACACCAGTTGCCCACTGTGTCCACTGAGTATACACCATTTGCCTACTGTGTCCATTAAGTATCCACCAGTTGCCACCTGAGTATACACCAGTTGCCCTCTGAGTATACATCATTTGCCTACTGTGTCCATTGAGTATACACCAGTTTCCCTCTGAGTATACACCAGTTGCCCACTGAGTATACACCAGTTGCCCACTGAGTATACACCAGTTGCCCTCTGAGTATACATCATTTGCCTACTGTGTCCATTGAGTATACACCAGTTTCCCTCTGAGTATACACCAGTTGCCCACTGAGTATACACCAGTTTCCATCTGAGTATACACCAGTTGCCCACTGAGTGCACACCAGTTGCCCACTGTGTCCACTGAGTATACACCAGTTTCCCACTGTGTCCACTGAGTATACACCAGTTGCCCACTGAGTATACACCAGTTTCCCACTGAGTATACACCAGTTGCCCACTGAGTGCACACCAGTTGCCCACTGTGTCCACTGAGTATACACCAGTTTCCCACTGTGTCCACTGAGTATACACCAGTTGCCCACTGAGTATACACCAGTTGCCCTCTGAGTATGCACCAGTTTCCCACTGAGTATACACCAGTTGCCCTCTGAGTATACACCAGTTTCCCACTGAGTATACACCAGTTGCCCTCTGAGTATACACCAGTTTCCCTCTGAGTATACACCAGTTGCCCACTGTGTCCTCTGAGTATACACCAGTTGCCCACTGAGTATAGACCAGTTGCCCACTGAGTGCACACCAGTTGCCCACTGAGTGTACACCAGCTGCCCACTGTGTCCACTGAGTATACACCAGTTGCCCACTGTGTCCACTGAGTATACACCAGTTGCCCACTGTGTCCACTGAGTGTACTCCAGTTGCCCACTGTGCCCACTGAGTATACACCAGTTGCCCACTGTGTCCACTGAGTATACACCAGTTGCCCACTGAGTATACACCAGCTGCCCACTGTGTCCACTGAGTGTACTCCAGTTGCCCACTGTGTCCACTGAGTAGACACCAGTTGCCCACTGTGTCCACTGAGTATACACCAGTTGCCCACTGTGCCCACTGAATGTACTCCAGTTGCCCACTGTGCCCACTGAGTATACACCAGTTGCCCACTGTGTCCTCTGAGTATACACCAGTTGCCCACTGAGTATACACCAGTTGCCCACTGTGTCCACTGAGTATACACCAGTTGCCCACTGTGTCCACTGAGTATACACCAGTTGCCCACTGAGTATACACCAGTTGCCCACTGAGTGTACACCAGCTGCCCACTGTGTCCACTGAGTATACACCAGTTGCCCACTGTGCCCACTGAGTGTACTCCAGTTGCCCACTGTGCCCACTGAGTATACACCAGTTGCCCATTGTGTCCACTGAGTATACACCAGTTGCCCACTGTGTCCACTGAATATACACCAGTTGCCCACTGTGCCCACTGAGTATACACCAGTTGCCCACTGTGCCCACTGAGTGTACACCAGTTGCCCACTGTGCCCACTGAGTATACACCAGTTGCCCATTGTGTCCACTGAGTATACACCAGTTGCCCACTGTGTCCACTGAATATACACCAGTTGCCCACTGTGCCCACTGAGTATACACCAGTTGCCCACTGTGCCCACTGAGTGTACACCAGTTGCCCACTGTGCCCACTGAGTGTACACCAGTTGCCCACTGTGCCCACTGAGTGTACATAAGTTGCCCACTGTGCCCACTGAGTATACACCAGTTGCCCACTGTGCCCACTGAGTGTACACAAGTTGCCCACTGTGTCCACTGAGTATACACCAGTTGCCCACTGTGCCCACTGAGTATACACCAGTTGCCCACTGTGTCTACTGAGTATACACCAGTTGCCCACTGTGTCTACTGAGTATACTTCAGTCGTTGATGATCTCCTAAAACACGTTTCTGGTTGGCTTAACCCCTACAAAATAAGTGTTGATAATATCTAATCTCAAACTTCTTGATAATAATTCAATTTAATCGACAGAAGTCAAATAGGAAAAAAGATTGAAAACGCAATTCGAAATTTTAACGGAAAAAAAATCCCAACATCTAAATGATCAAATTTATAATTTGAAAATGAATAGATGGCCAAAGGGGCAAGGGAGTAAAAAATCTAAGAATAGCTAAATGGACAAATGGCCAAAAGTAAGAAAACATTTCACTGTAAATAGCATATAGTCCAAGTTCTCTAATGTGTCCATAATATAAAACAATGTGTTACACCTAAGATGATTTATCCTCACCCCCCCCCCTTTTCAACAGTCCAAGACCTCGTCTACGTAAACACATGAACCGCTGTATGAACTGCAGACGACGGAAGGGCGTTCACCTGCGGAGCTGTCAGCGCTGCGAGTTGGCCAAATACTGCAGCAAGGACTGTCAGCTGGAGGACTACAACAGACACAGGCAAGAATGCAGTGAGTAGTTTGGTGTTGTTTGTGTGGGTGTGTGGGTGTTTGTGTGGATGTGGGGGTGTGGTGTGGGGGTGTGGTGTGGGGGAGATGGTTACTGTCAACTGGCAGACTACAGCAGACACAAGCAAGAATGCAGTGAGTAGTTTGGTGTTGTTTGTGTGGGTGTGGGGGGTGTGGTGTGGGTGGGGGTTGTGGTGTGGGGGAGATGGTTACTGTCAACTGGCAGACTACAGCAGACACAAGCAAGAATGCAGTGAGTAGTTTGGTGTTGTTTGTGTGGGTGTGGGGGGTGTGGTGTGGGTGGGGGTGTGGTGTGGGGGAGATGGTTACTGTCAACTGGCAGACTACAGCAGACACAAGCAAGAATGCAGTGAGTAGTTTGGTGTTGTTTGTGTTGGTGTGGGGGGGTGTGGTGTGGGGGGTTGTGGTGTGGGGAAGATGGTTAATGCCAACTGGCAGACTACAGCAGACACAAGCAAGAATGCAGTGAGTGGTTTGGTGCTGTTCTTGTATGGTTGTATTGGGGTGGGGGGGGGAGTTGGTTACACCCAGGGTTGGAGCAGTTAAGTGCAAGTTAGTAACCTGAGGAGTTACAAGTTACAGGAGACAACTGTAACATCGTGAGTGTATAGAAGGGGACAGAAGAACTGAATCTATTGTATACAGCGGCGTAGCGTGGGCATTCCCCCCCTTTCCCCCTCTCTCTACGCCACTGAATGTATATTGTATGGATGAATGCGTTAAGGAAGTCCCGTGTTATTATGTATGGAAACAGTCCCACAAACCATGGCGCCGGAAACAGAGATCTTCCATCTTGTTTACGTTAATTGACTAAACCTGCAAATAATAATTAAAGTAATGTAAAGCGACTCCAAGAAATTAAAACTTCTAGGATTTTTTGTTTCGTACCAATCGGTCTTAAGATACACACATATACTCGGTACAAAGTGAAATATAATTTTGGGCTGTTTTTTTTCAATGCGTTAATTTTTTTTTAAAAAAAACAAGTAAAATATCACAGTGGCATTTTAAGTGTGTGTTTCGGGGAAGGGGGGGGGTTGCTTTAACTGGAATTCAAAACTGGAATTTTTTAGCGAAAGTTAATTTAATGAAGTTAATTTTTTTTAAAGTGCCATTATTTAAAATACCATTAAAATGATGTTAATAAAAGTATGAAAGTATATAGTATGGAAAAGTAAATAAAATGTGTACCTAGCCGTAAAAATGATAAAGATTTGTCATGAAATAAAGGCCATGGTCATTTTGAGCGTAACTCCTTTCTGACTGGGGACTAACAAGCAATATGACAGTTACTTCCCCTTTGACTACGTCTGCTTGATTAGTTGTTAACCTCTTCTTGCCCGCCCCAGAACGCACCGCCCGATGGACCAGGGCCTGTCGGAGACTTGAGCCCTACATGTACCAGTACATGGTCAGCTACAACTTGAAGATAGTCACACTGTTCAGACATGTTCCCGACTGTTATCAGTGTAAGTAACTATCATTTTTAAATCCTTTATATTAACTTGTGGTGTCTGAGCCCTTGTTTGTCGAAAAAAACTTTTGGATCGATTTTAACCCACTTCCTCGTAAGCTAGCAAGCTGAAATTTTGCAGTCAGTTTCATGCCGATGATAAAAATGATGTCTCAAAATTTCAGATAAATCGAATGTACCGTAATTAAATTAATGCATTTTTAGATTATATATATTTATCTCTATGTAACATGTTAACTTTTTTTTTGCTTTGGTGTCGTGGTGCGTATTATATTGAACAACCTTTCCTGTCGCGCAATAAGGTGCGTATTTTATTGGCGATACTTTTTATAAGCATATTCCCGATCGGTGCGCATTACATTAAACACGTTTTACGAGACAAATAACTAAAATTTTGTATTTTTGGATTGTCTTGCGCTGCGTATTATAATGAACATTCTTTTAGTTATGTCTCGTACATAAGGGATTTATAGTCAAAAACTTTGTTTTTTACGGGTTCTTTTCACTATTTCTTTCAATTAAACAGTCGTAGAGACTAGAGACAAGTAGTAGTGGCAGTGCACAAGGTATGGGTGCTTTTAAATAAAATGGTATTGGTTTCCTTGGATACCATGCTATTGGTATTCTTCAATAAAAATTTATTGGTACTTTTAGATACCAAGGTATTGGTAGTCGACTTGCACAAAGTCATTCGTGTGTTCAGTGTGAGTTTTATCTGTCATTCGTGCGTTTAGTGCGTGTTTCTAGAGGCGTACCCAGGGCTGGTGACACCCAGTGCGGCAGCTCATGGTGTCACCCTCTCACGAATTACCCAATAGACCTCCCCCGGAACCCGGAACAGCCAGTGGCCAATAACATCGGGAAAAATATAAAAATTTTATATTTTGGTGTCCGCACCCCCTACTGACGCCTCTGCATGTTTCTTTGTCATTCGTGTGTTCAGTGTGTGTTTACTCTGTCATTTGTGAGCTCAGTGTGTGTTGAATCTGTCATTCGCGTGTTTATTGTGTGTTGAATATTTCATTCCTGTGTTCAGTGTGTGCTGTTTATTCTGTCATTCGACGTTTGAAACAAGTCTTCTCTGTTCCAACTCCCAGCACTGCAAGGCTACAACAGAGCACTGCTATGTGAGGTGGTTGGTCCATGCCGTTATTACCCAGGAGACGACTTTGCCATTTTCTTAGCGGTTTGAAGTATTTTCATTCTATTAAATAAATGTTTCAATTTACAATTTATATACAACATAGACATAATAACTTTAATAAATTTTCTCAACGGCGATTCCATTGGACTCATCAGACCTGCTCTATCACAGGATGAAACCGGAAACGAGACGCCCCTGGTGTTCTCCGTGGAAGAATCCAGTTACTACATGCCGCGCTCGGACACGCCCATGCCCCTCGAGGTCCTCCTCTACCCGGGGCGCTTCATCATTCTCATGCACCCGGTCTGGGTGCTGTTTGAGGACTTCCGGGAGGGTTTTCGGCTGACAGACCTCAGGAACCTGTTCATCATCAAGGAACTCAGTGAGCTGTAGCACAGCTTCGCTTAGGAACTATGTCAAGGTCAACTGTCTGCCTCGTTTGGGAACTGTGCCAAGGTCAATGGTTTTTTTTCAGTTTGGGAAAATGGCGCCATTGCTGCATGGAACTTTGCCGAATGTTGAGACTGCTGACCGCTGACCGCAACTGCCGCTTTTGTTGCTGGTGAGAATTCGCTGACTTACCACTGGATTTATTCCCGAGTCTTTCACAATGCGCACAGACAGTCAAGTCTTTCAAACAGTTTTTGAGTCTAGACTCAGACAAGATAACATCACATTTATATTTTCTACTTTAACTGACTTTACTTGATGGTGTTGTTGAATTTAAGTCTATTATTTGTTTGTTTGACAATGCATAAAAATTCCATCAGTTTTTTTAAAGAATAATTTATTACAAAATTTTTTAACTGCTCTTTGTTTCAACATCACACGCTCCTCAAATTTCTTCACCAACCTCTTCTCACCACAACTCGCCCTATCCGACATGACTCCACTAACTCCATTTCATCATATTTTGCCCCTGCCCCCCCCACCCCGCATGATATCACCAACCTCTCCTCAACATATCCCCCCCCGCCTCACTTGTCTCACTATACCGTCACCAAACTGCAAAGTTCAAGATTGTATTACATCCCTTTGTCCAATCCTGTAGTTAACTGTCAAGTTCAAGATTGTACTACATCCCTTTGTCCAATCCTGTAGTTAACTGTCAAGTTCAAGATTGTACTACATCCCTTTGTCCAATCCTGTAGTTAACTGTCAAGTTCAAGATTGTATTACATCCCTTTGTCCAATCCTGTAGTTAACTGTCAAGTTCAAGATTGTATTAAATCCCTTTGTCCAATCCTGTAGTTAACTGTCAAGTTCAAGATTGTACTTCATCCCTTTGTCCAATCCCGAAGTTAACTGTCAAGTTCAAGATTGTACTACATCCCTTTGTCCAATCCCGAGTTAACTGTCAAGTTCAAGATTGTACTACATCCCTTTGTCCAATCCTGTAGTTAACTGTCAAGTTCAAGATTGTACTACATCCCTTTGTCCAATCCTGTAGTTAACTGTCAAGTTCAAGATTGTATTACATCCCTTTGTCCAATCCTGTAGTTAACTGTCAAGTTCAAGATTGTACTACATCCCTTTGTCCAATCCTGTAGTTAACTGTCAAGTTCAAGATTGTACTACATCCCTTTGTCCAATCCTGTAGTTAACTGTCAAGTTCAAGATTGTATTACATCCCTTTGTCCAATCCTGTAGTTAACTGTCAAGTTCAAGATTGTATTAAATCCCTTTGTCCAATCCTGTAGTTAACTGTCAAGTTCAAGATTGTACTTCATCCCTTTGTCCAATCCCGAAGTTAACTGTCAAGTTCAAGATTGTACTACATCCCTTTGTCCAATCCCGAGTTAACTGTCAAGTTCAAGATTGTACTACATCCCATTGTCCAATCCTGTAGTTAACTGTCAAGTTCAAGATTGTACTACATCCCTTTGTCCAAACCTGTAGTTAACTGTCAAGTTCAAGATTGTACTACATCCCTTTGTCCAATCCTGTAGTTAACTGTCAAGTTCAAGATTGTACTACATCCCTTTGTCCAATCCTGTAGTTAACTGTCAAGTTCAAGATTGTACTACATCCCTTTGTCCAATCCTGTAGTTAACTGTCAAGTTCAAGATTGTACTACATCCCTTTGTCCAATCCTGTAGTTAACTGTCAAGTTCAAGATTGTACTACATCCCTTTGTCCAATCCTGTAGTTAACTGTCAAGTTCAAGATTGTACTACATCCCTTTGTCCAATCCTGTAGTTAACTGTCAAGTTCAAGATTGTACTACATCCCTTTGTCCAATCCCGAAGTTAACTGTCAAGTTCAAGATTGTACTACATCCCTTTGTCCAATCCCGAAGTTAACTGTCAAGTTCAAGATTGTACTACATCCCTTTGTCCAATCCTGTAGTTAACTGTCAAGTTCAAGATTGTACTACATCCCTTTGTCCAATCCTGTTGTTAACTGTCAAGTTCGTTATTGTCTTACATCCCTTTGTCCAATTTTGAACAATCCCCCAAACAATCATTCCACATTCCATATTCTAACCGTAAACCTTTAAATAATTCAATTTTATTGTGTTTTTGTACAATTTATATCGTATACTAATATATATACAATTTTTTTATATTGAGCTTGGAAGAAATACATTATTCAATACTAATATGCGATTTTTCGTTCTTATTAGTTTGTGACGTGTTCTGTAATTGTGGTAGTCGGCTGTTGTGAGTTAAATGAACGATGCCTATAGGAAAAAATTATAATATGACTACGGCTCTCCTTTGGATAATATAATAATAGATTACAGATTGATTATAATGGAAACGCCTCTATTTAATGATATCCTGACGTTCTATTACAAATATATATTTACTGACTGACTGAACCATGTAAGGGTTAAACCCATTCAACAGTATTTGTCATTTAAGCATGTACTTAGTGTATGGCTGCCCTCTAATGTCGTAACATGCGTGAAACCATGTAAAATGTCATTAAATAAATTGTAAGAAATCAAATATTTAAATGTAACTTTTATTTAAAGTTGCGAGTTTTTATGTTACGTCGCATTTCTCATACACCCTATCGTCACACATCGTCACAAATGTGTGGACCCCGCCCCCTCCACCCTAGGTGCATGACGTCATTTATGGACGGCCCCAATCCACATCCATCAATTCAGTGCCTCCCTCAGCTGCATCCACCTATCCATATCCTACTCTATCCACTTTACACAGGCTGAGACAATAGCTAGAAGTGACTCATACCTTACTGTTAAGACAGGCGGGCATAGAAAAGTGAAGGAATTTATTTTAACAAAGGACTCCCAGAGATTTTAGATCACACTTTTACGTTTGGTAAACATTAAGATTTTGTGTGTGTGGGGGGGGGGTTGGGGGCTGCAGAATTATATAGAAAACAACACACAATGACCTTGACATGTTTAAAGGCCTTGTCGAAACACATGTTGTGGACAAGTAAAGAACAGGATTGTACCAGGCACACACAAGCTCGCATGTACATTGCACACGAAGATATATATTTTATAATTGGTGTACGCTCCTGTTGTTGATGGCTAGCACCGTTTCTCCTTATCTTCTGCTGGTGTGTTCCAGATTGGAGTCCAGATAAAGCAGATGTTTCAACTTCCTATTCTATACTACATACTATATATACGAGTCTATATTGAGACGGATAGCTCAGTTGTTAGGAAAGTAGGTGTTTTTTTTTGGTGTATTGTTGGAGAATATTTTGGTTGTTAACAGTGCGGGTAAGTGAAGAAGAAAAATTTCATTATTAACAGAGCGGCACAAGTTATACGATAGGGAATATTTTGTTTGTTTGAGAACGGACTTGAAACATTGATTCATTGATCTCTCAAAAAATGTGATTGATTGCCCACAGTCGTTACCGAAAGGTGTTCAATGCATGACGATGTGCCTGGGGTGTATTAACAGACTGACTTGGACCTTTATTAGATTATTGTATTATCAGACTTCAAGTACATCTTTTTTTTTAAAATAATTTTATTTTTCTTTAAACAATCAGTGTACTTAGTTTTTTCGTGTTTATTTGATCAAACTGAAGTTTAACAGTAGATTACTTTTTAAACTATTTCGAATATTGAGGGAAAATATTAAATGCGTTGACAAAAAATGATTTATCGTTGTCTTTTGTGAAGATATATATATATATATATATATATATATATATATATATATATATATATACATATATATATATATATATATATATATATATATATATTATATATATATATATATATATATATATATATATATATATATATATATATATATATATATATATATTTAACTAGTTCATGCAAAAAATGAAACAACTTTTTGGGGGGATTAGTGTGTAATTAATGACGTAACTGTTTGTCGCTTGGGTCTACACTGTGATCACAGCAAGAAATCAGCTGATAAACCAAGGAACTTCTCGGCCCACTTGGGGAACAAACAATGTGTTCAACACACAAGATCTTCTCCACTTAAAAACTCAAGTAGCTGCAAAGTCGATTTTTAAAGCCCTATCTTAGAATGTCAACGAAAGGGGGAGAGAGTGGAGGGGGGGGTTAGATATGAAGCAGGAGGAGATAAATAGGCAAGAGTTCCACTTTTGACATGACAGCAATCATAATTGGGACAGAAGTTTCCGAGCAGACGTGAGGATTCTCTCATCATGGCGGACAGCGGGCAAAGGTCCACCAGAAAGAGATGCATGTGTTTCCTGGCGTTGTTTGTTGCCGCTGCGGTGGTAGCCGTCACGGTTGGGCTGGCGCTGCACTTCACGCTGGGTGACGACGGTGGTGGCGGTGAGGGGGCCGAGAAAGCCAAGACCGGGGAGGGGGGTGGGGAGGCGAGGCGGAGTGGAGTGATCGTCGACTGCTACCCCGAGTTGAGGAGGGATGTGAGCAAGATGGCGGCCAACCAGGAGGAGTGTAAGGCAAGGGGGTGAGTAGAGGCAAAAATATTACATTCATTGGTGGAACATTAGAGTTAGTGGTTCTATGATGTGAAGGCTGTGTTAAAATGTGGACATAGTTTAGCTATTAGGTGCTACATGATGGAAGTGCTAAATGATGGAAGTGCTAAATGAAGGAAGTGCTACATGATGGAAGTGCTAAATGATGGAAGTGCAAAATGTTGGAAGTGCTAAATGATGGAAGTGCTAAATGATGGAAGTGCAAAATGTTGGAAGTGCTAAATGAAGGAAGTGCTAAATGATGGAAGTGCTAAATGATGGAAATGCTGATGGAAGTGCTTAATGATGGAAGTGATAACTGATGGAAGTGCTAAATGATTGAAGTGCTAAGTTATGGAGGTGCTAAATTACGAAAGTTCTAACTGATGGAAGTGCTAAATGATGGAAGTGCTAACCGATGGAAGTGCTAAATGGTTTGAAGTGCTTAATGGTTGAAATGCTAAATGATGGAAGTGCTACATGGTGGAAGTGCTTCATAATGAAAGTGTAAATAATTATATCAACTCCTAAATGATTGACTGCTATAAATGTGTGTATGTAATACATAATGTAAAATCAGGTGCTAAATGATGGAAGTGCTAAATGATGGAAGTGCTAAATGATGGAAGTGCTAACGATTAACTGCTATCAATAATGAAAAAGGAAAGGCTAAAGAAAATCGATCTTTAAGGGTGGAATGTAAAAAAAAATGAGTGAAACGGATAAATGTTGTTGCACTCAAATGATGGATGCGCTTAAACGCTAAAACTGCCTGTCGTGTTTGTCCCGCACTGTTGTCAGTGTTAAATGATAGCATTGTCAAGGAGTGTCAGTGTTCCTTGGTTGACAAAAGGTACACTGTTTGCCTGGTTCTGTACATAATTTGCCTTGTTCTGTTCTGTACATAGTGTGGCTTGTTCTGTACACAATTAGCCTTGTTCTGTTCCGTACACAATTTGGCCTTGTTCTGTTCCGTACACAATTTGGCCTTGTTCTGTACACACTTTGCCTTGTTGTGTACACACCCCATTCAGGTGTACGTGGCAGAGGGTCCAGGAAGACGGCGCCCCGTGGTGCACATTTCCCCCCAGCTACGGCTACTCCATGAATGGCAGCATCGCGGAGACGGACGACAGCTACAGCGTGCAGCTGACGAGGAATACAGCCCCGGCGATGTTCAAGATGAAGATGTTTGACCGCGTCACTGTTAGGGTGGTGCTGCAGACGGCCAACAGGGTCAGGGTCAAGGTATGTCGAGATACAGGGTCAGGGTCAAGGTAAGTCGAGATACAGGGCCAGGGTCAAGGTAAATCGAGATACAGGGTCAAGGTAAGTCGAGCAATGATCCGGTTTTGTTTTTTGAGCAGGTTTCTTTTTCAATGTGCAAAGTATAAAATTTTGTCCGCAAAGTTGCACACAATTCATTTTTTGTGCAATATTTTACAAAAATGTGCGGGGCTTTAATTCTAAACTGCTGCCCGGCGTCGGTCAGATATCTGCGCAGCCACGCAGCTTAAAGGGAACATTGAAGTCCAGATACAGAGTTAAGGAAAATCGAAAAACTGGGTCAGGGTCAAGGTAAATCGACATACAGGGTCAGGGTCAAGGTAAGTCGAGATTGGCTTACATGTAGAGTCTTACTCTTTATCTTTGAGTAGGACTGCATCTGCGCTCATACATTCCATCCTTACCCAGAGCCCTAAACTATGGATAATGTTGAATGGTTTATATCGGAGATACGTTTAATTTATATGGTATTTGTATATATAAGTGTATATCCTATGTAATAAAAGGCTATGTTCTTTGCGGTCATCGATAGCGATTGGTCCCTCAAGCACATATGACTCCTACAGCCAGTCATATTGAACACGTTTACGCGGACGTTCAAAACGAGTTATTTTTTGGTGCAGTATTTCTTCCAAGACTTTATTTTGAGTTATGCGCGTTGGGATTTATAGTCAAAAGCTCTGTTTTTAAGAGTTATTTATTTTAACTATAATGAATAGTATTTGTGACGCGATGCACATGTAATGCCGGTCGAGACGGCTGTTGGAGGGGAGTCACAACATGCCACCGAACGGTGGCGGAACGTCTTTGGACGGGCTTTGTTGCTCGTAGTTAATAAGTGCATGCCTAATTTGTCAGCAATGTAAAATTCACTTCTTTTGATCGACCTTTAAATAAATGTAGCTAATCGCAATGATTCTCAATTAAGCAGCAAGGATGCGAGTGATTCTCAAATAATTAGCTTTCGCAACAGTGTAACTGTGGTTCTCTAAAAATTAGTAAACACAACAGTGGCTCTCAAATAATTAGCCATCACAGCAGTGGCTCTCAAATAATTAGCCATCACAGCAGTGGCTCTCAAATATTTAGCCATCGCTACAGTGGTTCTCAAATAATTAGCCATCACTACAGTGGTTCTACTGATCTATTTCCATCTCTCTCCCCCCAACCCCCCCCACACACACATTCAATGTTCTCAGATTTACCCAGACACGCCGGAGCCCAGGTGGGAGGTACCAAACAGCATCCTGAACATCGAGGCTACAAACAGTCACGTGACCAAAGAAGACTGTTTGTACAATGTGACTTTCACCGAAGAACCGTTCGGCGTGATCATCACCCGCAAGTCTACGGGTGTTCACGTGTGAGTCAATGAGCTAATGTTATATGTTACGGTGTGCTATATGGTGGGTCAATATTATCTGTTATGGTGTGCTATATGGTGGGTTGATATTATCTGTTATGGTGTGCTATATGGTGGGTTGATATTATCTGTTATGGTGTGCTATATGGTGGGTTGATATTATCTGTTATGGTGTGCTATATGGTGGGTTGATAATATCTGTTATGGTGTGCTATATGGTGGGTTGATATTATCTGTTATGGTGTGCTATATGGTGGGTCAATATTATCTGTTATGGTGTGCTATATGGTGGGTTGATATTATCTGTTACGGTGTGCCTATCTGGAATTATTGGTGAGCTACTTTTTTTAAAAATCTGTTATACTCAAGAAGTAGCATTCTTTTCATGTTTTCTTTTAAATATTCCAAAGTCGTTGTCATTTGACGAGTTGAGCCATGACACATTCCATGAGCAGCATTGACTAGGTTTTTCCCAAAATTGTCACTGGCAGCACTGTCTGTTCAAATGTACAGAGCTTTATGGCTAGGGGTTGAGATGGCTTAAGAAAATTTTAACATCAATATACATAATTCCCGTTGTCTGTATGTATGGATGTAATTGTAATGCTGTTAGGTGGCGCTGCGATCTATTTTGTATAAAAATATTATATGACGTCATTGTTTAAGCTTATATTTTAATTTTTGAAAAGGGAACGATGTAAACATAGGATTTATAATTATTATGAAATACTTTGTGTACATTTCAGAAAGTTTAATATATCGTAGTTATCAAACACGGATAAGTTACTTATGTTAATTATGTATATTGATTCCCTTTGTCTGTATGGATGTAAGTTAGGTGGCGCTGCGATCGATTTTGTATAAAAATATTATATGACGTCATTGTTTTAGCTTATATTTTAACAAGAAACATTGTTATTAAAGAAATTTTGAACTAAATAAATCATTATTCCTTTTTTGAATTATCTTAAACAAAAACTAATTTTACAGCAGTAATTTTATATTGTACTCTAACCAAATAAGATTCCGTCATTTTTGACGCATCAATAGTCTATAGTTTAATAATATTTAAAGAAACGAGGACAAGTGACATGGCACTAGTACTAGTAGAGTAGGTATGATAGTGCCTGGTTTATCATTAGTGCTTCAAAGTTCCTACCTATATAACTTAGTTAGTAATAAACTATTTTATAACTTTAAGCATATTACATTAAAAGAATTAAAAATCTAATAAATATTATTTATTAACCACATGGAATTATTTTTATATTTAATGCGTCAATACCATTTTTGTTTTTAAAAAATCTACAATCTAAATATATTTATGAAAAATATGCAATGTTAAAATCACTATTTATTAAAATGTTAAATTGTTAGAAGTTATTTCCCTTTCATATAATTTTTATTTTAATATGAAAGAAGATGTTTCAAAGTAATGTACATCTTTGTATTATAATTATCACTGTATTATTTTGGAATGCTCCTTAATTGTTTGATTATGTTAATTTATTTTTGTGTTTTCTTTTTAATATCCCAAAGTCGTTGTCAGTTGACACGTTGAGCCATGACACATTCCATGAAATCAACCTCCCCCCCTTTATTTTCTCTCTCTTACTTTCCCCAGTTTCAATAGCTCCGTGCCAGGGCTCCTGCTAGCTGACCAGTACTTGCAGCTGACCACACGGGTGTCCAGTGAACGAGTGTTTGGTTTTGGCGAGCATCGTCACAGCAGTTTTCAACACGACATGAAATGGAAGCTGTGGTCAATGTTTACTCGGGACTCGGGACCTAATGTAAGGTTAAAACATTTGACCTCTTAAGACCTAATGAAAGATTAACACAAGGAGCTCTCGGGATCTAATTTAAGGTTAACGCATGGAATTCTCGGGACATAATCTATGGTTAACACATTTGACCTCTTGGGACCTAATGTAAGGTTAATACATGGACCTCTCTGGACCAAATGTAAGGTTAACAGAAGGACCTAACTTAATTTTTAGCGATGTTGACACAGGACGTGGCAGTTGGGTTGACGCAATGATTGTGTAAATTTTGGATTAAGTAGCCAACACAACTAAATGTACTTAGAGGTGTGGATTGGTGCCTCTACCTAATGTACTTAGAGGTGTGGATTGGTGCCTCTACCTAATGTACTTAGAGGTGTGGATTGGTGCCTCTACCTAATGTACTTAGAGGTGTGGATTGGTGCCTCTACCTAATGTACTTAGAGGTGTGGATTGGTGCCTTTACCTAATGTACTTAGAGGTGTGGATTGGTGCCTCTACCTAATGTACTTAGAGGTGTGGATTGGTGCCTTTACCTAATGTACTTAGAGGTGTGGATTGGTGCCTCTACCTAATGTACTTAGAGGTGTGGATTGGTGCCTCTACCTAATGTACTTAGAGGTGTGGATTGGTGCCTCTACCTAATGTACTTAGAGGTGTGGATTGGTGCCTCTACCTAATGTACTTAGAGGTGTGGATTGGTGCCTCTACCTAATGTACTTAGAGGTGTGGATTGGTGCCTCTACCTAATGTACTTAGAGGTGTGGATTGGTGCCTCTACCTAATGTACTTAGAGGTGTGAATTGGTGCCTCTACCTAATGTACTTAGAGGTGTGGATTGGTGCCTCTACCTAATGTACTTAGAGGTGTGGATTGGTGCCTCTACCTAATGTACTTAGAGGTGTGGATTGGTGCCTCTACCTAATGTACTTAGAGGTGTGGATTGGTGCCTCTACCTAATGTACTTAGAGGTGTGGATTGGTGCCTTTACCTAATGTACTTAGAGGTGTGGATTGGTGCCTCTACCTAATGTACTTAGAGGTGTGGATTGGTGCCTTTACCTAATGTACTTAGAGGTGTGGATTGGTGCCTCTACCTAATGTACTTAGAGGTGTGGATTGGTGCCTCTACCTAATGTACTTAGAGGTGTGGATTGGTGCCTCTACCTAATGTACTTAGAGGTGTGGATTGGTGCCTCTACCTAATGTACTTAGAGGTGTGAATTGGTGCCTCTACCTAATGTACTTAGAGGTGTGGATTGGTGCCTCTACCTAATGTACTTAGAGGTGTGGATTGGTGCCTCTACCTAATGTACTTAGAGGTGTGGATTGGTGCCTCTACCTAATGTACTTAGAGGTGTGGATTGGTGCCTCTACCTAATGTACTTAGAGGTGTGGATTGGTGCCTCTACCTAATGTACTTAGAGGTGTGGATTGGTGCCTCTACCTAATGTACTTAGAGGTGTGGATTGGTGCCTCTACCTAATGTACTTAGAGGTGTGAATTGGTGCCTCTACCTAATGTACTTAGAGGTGTGGATTGGTGCCTCTACCTAATGTACTTAGAGGTGTGGAT
Source organism: Ampullaceana balthica (assembly GCA_944989445.1). Classification (NCBI taxonomy): domain Eukaryota; kingdom Metazoa; phylum Mollusca; class Gastropoda; family Lymnaeidae; genus Ampullaceana; species Ampullaceana balthica. The sequence continues at coordinate 72,306 of CALYLW010000075.1, read as the reverse complement.
TGGTGCCTTTACCTAATGTACTTAGAGGTGTGGATTGGTGCCTCTACCTAATGTACTTAGAGGTGTGAATTGGTGCCTCTACCTAATGTACTTAGAGGTGTGGATTGGTGCCTTTACCTAATGTACTTAGAGGTGTGGATTGGTGCCTCTACCTAATGTACTTAGAGGTGTGGATTGGTGCCTTTACCTAATGTACTTAGAGGTGTGGATTGGTGCCTCTACCTAATGTACTTAGAGGTGTGGATTGGTGCCTCTACCTAATGTACTTAGAGGTGTGAATTGGTGCCTCTACCTAATGTACTTAGAGGTGTGGATTGGTGCCTTTACCTAATGTACTTAGAGGTGTGGATTGGTGCCTCTACCTAATGTACTTAGAGGTGTGGATTGGTGCCTCTACCTAATGTACTTAGAGGTGTGGATTGGTGCCTCTACCTAATGTACTTAGAGGTGTGGATTGGTGCCTCTACCTAATGTACTTAGAGGTGTGGATTGGTGCCTTTACCTAATGTACTTAGAGGTGTGGATTGGTGCCTCTACCTAATGTACTTAGAGGTGTGGATTGGTGCCTCTACCTAATGTACTTAGAGGTGTGAATTGGTGCCTCTACCTAATGTACTTAGAGGTGTGGATTGGTGCCTTTACCTAATGTACTTAGAGGTGTGGATTGGTGCCTCTACCTAATGTACTTAGAGGTGTGGATTGGTGCCTCTACCTAATGTACTTAGAGGTGTGGATTGGTGCCTCTACCTAATGTACTTAGAGGTGTGAATTGGTGCCTCTACCTAATGTACTTTGAGGTGTGAATTGGTGCCTCTACCTAATGTACTTAGAGGTGTGGATTGGCGCTTCTACCTAATGTACTTAGAGGTGTGGATTGGTGCCTTTACCAAATGTACTTAGAGGTGTGGATTGGTGCCTCTACCTAATGTACTTAGAGATGTGGATTGGTGCCTCTACCTAATGTACTTAGAGGTGTGGATTGGTGCCTCTACCTAATGTACTTAGAGGTGTGGATTGGCGTCTCTACCTAATGTACTTAGAGGTGTGGATTGGTGCCTCTACCTAATGTACTTAGAGGTGTGGATTGGTGCCTCTACCTAATGTACTTAGAGGTGTGGATTGGTGCCTCTACCTAATGTACTTAGAGGTGTGGATTGGTGCCTCTACCTAATGTACTTAGAGGTGTGGATTGGTGCCTCTACCTAATGTACTTAGAGGTGTGGATTGGTGCCTCTACCTAATGTACTTAGAGGTGTGGATTGGTGCCTTTACCTAATGTACTTAGAGGTGTGGATTGGTGCCTCTACCTAATGTACTTAGAGGTGTGGATTGGTGCCTTTACCTAATGTACTTAGAGATGTGGATTGGTGCCTCTACCTAATGTACTTAGAGGTGTGGATTGGTGCCTCTACCTAATGTACTTAGAGGTGTGGATTGGTGCCTCTACCTAATGTACTTAGAGGTGTGAATTGGTGCCTCTACCTAATGTACTTAGAGGTGTGGATTGGTGCCTTTACCTAATGTACTTAGAGGTGTGGATTGGTGCCTCTACCTAATGTACTTAGAGGTGTGGATTGGTGCCTCTACCTAATGTACTTAGAGGTGTGGATTGGTGCCTCTACCTAATGTACTTAGAGGTGTGAATTGGTGCCTCTACCTAATGTACTTAGAGGTGTGAATTGGTGCCTCTACCTAATGTACTTAGAGGTGTGGATTGGCGCTTCTACCTAATGTACTTAGAGGTGTGGATTGGTGCCTTTACCTAATGTACTTAGAGGTGTGGATTGGTGCCTCTACCTAATGTACTTAGAGGTGTGGATTGGTGCCTCTACCTAATGTACTTAGAGGTGTGGATTGGCGCTTCTACCTAATGTACTTAGAGGTGTGGATTGGCGCTTCTACCTAATGTACTTAGAGGTGTGGATTGGTGCCTTTACCTAATGTACTTAGAGGTGTGGATTGGTGCCTCTACCTAATGTACTTAGAGGTGTGGATTGGTGCCTTTACCTAATGTACTTAGAGGTGTGGATTGGTGCCTTTACCTAATGTACTTAGAGGTGTGGATTGGTGCCTCTACCTAATGTACTTAGAGGTGTGGATTGGTGCCTTTACCTAATGTACTTAGAGGTGTGGATTGGTGCCTCTACCTAATGTACTTAGAGGTGTGGATTGCTGCCTCTACCTAATGTACTTAGAGGTGTGAATTGGTGCCTCTACCTAATGTACTTAGAGGTGTGGATTGGTGCCTCTACCTAATGTACTTAGAGGTGTGGATTGGCGCCCCTACCTAATGTACTTAGAGGTGTGGATTGGCGCCCCTACCTGATGTACTTAGAGGTGTGGATTGGGGCCTCTACCTAATGTTTTGTTGTGAGCAAAATTTGACATAAAATAAGTGATCGTGAAGAAAAATTGTGTTCTTATTTGAAGGTTGTTTAGTGATGCCCTCAGACTTAACAAGAAACTTGTTAAAAATACTAACTGGAACAAAATATACCCACCTGATTTGATTTAAGGACTGGTGCATACACTCATATATATATATATATATATATATATATATATATATATATATATATATATATATATATATATATACACATGTATATAGTTGGTTCATCTTTGCCCAGACTGACTGGAACCTATACGGTCAACATCCCGTGTACATGAATGTGGAGCCTGGTGCGAGGGCGAACATGGTGCTACTCAAGAACAGCAATGCTATGGGTAGGTCTTGGGGATTTTAAGATTAATGAGTATACGGGGGTGTTGGGGGTGTCATGGCCAGGTGTGGGGTGTTGGGGTGTCATGGCCAGGTGTGGGGTGTTGGGGTGTCATGGCCAGGTGTGGGGTGTTGGGGCGTCATGGCCAGGTGTGGGGTGTTGGGGGTGTCATGGCCAGGTTTGGGGTGTTGGGGGTGTCATGGCCAGGTGTGGGGTGTTGGGGGTGTCATGGCCAGGTGTGGAGTATTGGGGTGTCATGGCCAGGTGGAGTGGGTATCGGGATACAATGACCATGTGTTGGGTATTGGGGGTGTCATGGCCAGGTGGAGTGGGTATCTGGATATAATGGCCATGTGTGGGGTATTGGGGGTGTCATGGCCAGGTGGAGTGGGTATCGGGATACAATGGCCATGTGTGGGGTATTGGGGGTGTCATGGCCAGGTGAAGTGGGTATCGGGATACAATGGCCATGTGTGGGGTATTGGGGGTGTCATGGCCAGGTGGAGTGGGTATCGGGATACAATGGCCATGTGTGGGGTATTGGGGGTGTCATGGCCAGGTGGAGTGGGTATCGGGATACAATGGTCATGTGTGGGGTATTGGTTTGAATGCTGTGCTTCTTGGCTCTACGTTTAAAAGTTTACATATTACGCTTCAAGATGTAAGTGCCCAATGTAATCAATGGACCGTTTGGGTCAGATATTTCTTAGCCTTTCATGGATATGGATAAAAATCTGTTCATTGAGAAAGTTTAAAAGTTTCTACTATGTCATTCCCAGAGGTTCTCCTGCAGCCGTCCCCGGAGCCCGCCATTACGTACAGGGTCATTGGAGGAGTGTTGGATTTCTACATCTTCTTAGGGGATTCCCCTTCTGACGTAGTGAGACATTACATCGAGGTAAGTTGTCGTTTGATTGGACTTCTGATAAAATTCGTTACTGAGATACATAATAATACGCAGAGGCGTTACTAGGAGGGGGCAGGGGTGGGGTGTGGATCGCACTGAGTGACACCATCACAAAGTGTGACACGAAAAGGTAAAAGTGTGTGTGTTTCTGCAATTTGGCACTGGTAGACGCTGACGAGGTCGATGGAATAAGTGTTGAGGGGGTGACACCACGAGCTTACGACTGGGTGACACCACGAGCTTACGACTGGGTGACACCACGAGCTTACGACTGGGTGACACCACGAGCTTACGACTGGGTGACACCACGAGCTTACGACTGGGTGATACCACGAGCTTACGACTGGGTGACACCACGAGCTTACGACTGGGTGACACCACGAGCTTACGACTGGGTGACACCACGAGCTTACGACTGGGTGACACCACGAGCTTCCGACTGGGTGACACCACGAGCTTCCGACTGGGTGACACCACGAGCTTACGACTGGGTGACACCACGAGCTTCCGACTGGGTGACACCACGAGCTTCCGATCGGGTGACACCACGAGCTTCCGACTGGGTGACACCAATCCAAGTGACACCTCTGGTACGACGTTAAGTATTAGAGCCAATGAGAAGTTGCTGCCGCTATTTTGGGGAAAGTTTGTTGTTGATATTAGCATGTGGCGTGGGGAGCGACAGCGCGTTTTTTGGCTACCAGCGTTTGTTTTTTTAAAACCCGGATCTAGGTGTTTTTATCTTACCATGTCTAGGTTTCTAGGTTTTTAATTTCAAAAATAGCCTTAATTATAATCTAGGTGTTTTTAAAATTTAAATATATGATGTGAAAGTACGAAAAAAATTATGTGTAATTAACATCCTAAAAAAATCGATTTTTCAAAAATAAAAATAAAACAACCCCGTAAAAACAAAGTTTTTGACTAAAAATCCCTTATATATGAGACATAACTAAAAGTATTGATTATGTTCAAACGCGACAAACATTGAGAGACTGAAACCGAAATTATCTCCCCTGGCTTTAAAACTGGGGGAAGGGGAGAGGGGATTTGGACATGGACGGGTGGCGTCAACGCGTTAACTCAACTCCAGGTGGTTACCTGGTTTAAACACGAGATGTGTTCACCGATCGCTGGCGTGAAGTCAAGTGACCCGTAAAATGTAAACAATAGCGACCGCTACATATAGTTTATATTGATAAACTAAAAATGCATTAATTTAATTACGGTTACGTTCGATCGATCTGAAAATTTGATACTATGTATTGTTAGGTGACACGGGTCCGTGTGCCAAATTTCAGCTCTATGGCTTCACGGGAAGTGGGTCATTTTTCACTTTTGTTTTTCTGCCCGCCCGACGACGAACGACAGAGAGAGACGACGGTGAAGTTAATATAAGGGATTTAATAAGGAGTTGGCGGCAACAGTATTTTATATATATATAGATCTATGCTACTGAATTTGAAAAGTGGCACCATCTGTCTGAAAAATTCTGGTACAATATAAAACAACTTGAATGATCCTAAATATTTAATTTCATTTGTATTAGACTTTAACGGCTCTACCATTTTCTTCTGTCTGCGTTGAGAGATTATTTTCTCAAGTATACACGGTATAGAGTATAGAATATAGATAATCTAATACAACACTCAGATAGACATAGATATAAAAACCCTTTTCCTATTCCCTATACAACAACAAACACATACATATTATTGTTGTTTCCGTCCGGAATTCGGAAATTGAATGGATTGCCTGATCAAACGAAGAAAACCAACTTTTAAAATTCAAATAAAACTCCATGACAAGACAAAAACAATGGATAAACGTATGACTCAATAATCTTCTGTATAAAAGGATTAAAATAGATAAATAAGAATTATTCCAAGAATTCTGATAAGATTACCAATACGATTTATAAGGAATATGACATAAGTGATGAATAAATGCATATGTAAGTATATTTTACAAATAGTTATAGAGAACATAATAATACCTTAGGGGCCGTCCATAAATGACGACTCGAATCTTTAGTATCCTAACTTATCAGTTACAGACGCCCCCTCTCCCATTTAGTGGGGAGGGGGAGTCACACGTTCGTGAGATGTATGACTAGGGGATAGGGGTGTTTAAAGAACTGTGACCTCACGTCAAGAACGCGCAACTTTAAATGAAAGCTCCACTTTAATATTTGATTGCTTACAATTTATGTAAAGACATTTTAAATGGCTTCACGCGTGTTATATTAGAGTTCAGCATCCCACTAAATGCACACTTGAATGACAATAAAATAAATGATTTGAACCATGCTCATTTTCAAATAAGAAATACGGCTTTTATTTTATTAATTTATTATTATTTTTTTTGGGGGGTGGGGGATTTGTGACGTCATATTTGCTTACTTTTAGCATGTCTAGGTTTTTCTTTCGTACCTAGGGTTTTTGGACGTGTTTTTTAAGCTTTTCTCAATATTGTCACTGGCAGCACCCACTGTTCAAATTTACATTGTTTTATGTCTAGGTGTTGAGTCGGATTAGGTAAATCTTAACTTTTCATAACATTAAATAAAACGAGGACAAGTGAAATATCACTTGTAAAGTAAAGTTTTGTCAGGGTACATTAACTCTGAGGTCTGAATTCCATGTTCTTACCTCTATAAATTAATTATAAATAAACATTTTTATAATTTCAATTATATTAAATTAAAAGAATTAAAAAATCTAATAAATATTATTTGTTAACTACGTGGAATTTATTTTATTTTATGTTTCAAATGTATTATTTAAAAAAAAACAAGTCAACAATTTGAATATGTTAATGAAAAGTATGCAATATTAAACTAACTATATATTAAAATGTTAAATTTGTAGAAGTTTTTTCCCTTCGACGTAATTTTATTTAAATATGAAAAAAGATTTAATGAAGTACATCTTTGTATTATTATAATTAAAATTATCATTGCATTATTATTAAACAATATAATTTGCAATTGTCACGCAAGTAGTGTCTGTCAGTCCTGACGCTACTAATTTTAGAAAGCAGGGAAAACCAAATTACTGCACCAATGCATCGAAAGGTGTGCAAATTAAAGATGCGCTGTAAAAAAATATTATATAGCGTCATTGTTTTCGCTAATATTTTAATTTTGGAAAAGGGATCAATGTAAAAAGAGGATTTGATTATGGTTAATTATAATATAAAAAACAAAGGGGGCGCCTTAGGCGCCCTACAACCCCTATTATAAAATACTTTGTGTACATTTCAGAAAGTTTAATATTTCGTATTTATCAAACAAGGACAAGTTAGTTGGGCTTTTGAAAAAGGTCGGCGCCGTAGGCGCCCTAAAAAAAGTTCATTTTTTATAAAATAAATAGATTTCAGCTGAAAACTTCCGTCATTTTTGAGGGGTGTACGCTAGTTTTGTAATATTTCTTAATAGTTTGATTATATTTATTTTAAAAAAAAAGATTGATTAAAATTTTGTAAAGTAAAAATATCATTGATATCAATATACATAATTTGCTATGTATGTCCGTCCGGGGCATCCGTTCGTAACGCTACTAATTTTAGAAAGCAGCGCACCGCTTTAAAAAATTTTTAAACAAAAATAAAGAAATAAATAAAGAAAAAAAAATAAAAACAAAAAGCAAACAAAAAAAGAAAAAAGAAATTTATAAATAATTACTGCACCAAAAATAACTCTTTCCGAACGTCCGCATAAAATTGTTCAATAAGGAAATAAATGAATAAAATTAAAATAAATGAAAGTTCTGTATTACATAATTTTTTTATTCTGATGTTGTTTTTTTTTGTTTTTGTTGTTTTTTTCAAAATTAATAGATTTCAGCTGACATATATTTATTTTGAAAACTTCCGTCATTTTTGACAGGTAATACACTAGTGTTATTCGTCCGTTGTAGTCGACGATGGTCACTCCCATCATATTTGTATTTGACCTGTGCTAGGCCACCACATGTGTCCTCTGTTGGCTTATTAACCCTATTCTGGCACGAAATTGGCGTCCGCATGTCTGACAAGAGATGGATGGGATCCCTTCAGGAGGGTTTTGGATACGGTCCTTCCTGGCTTGACGTTTTAACTTGGCAGCCTGTTGTCTATAAGCCTCACATACAGCTGCGCCATTCCATATCATAGAGCAGTGCTTCTCAAAGTGGTGGTCCGCGGACCGGTGACGGTCCGTGGGCCATCCGCTGCCGGTTCGCAGATGTTCTCAAAAAAAAGGACAGAAAAAATTGTCAGAGCAGGGAAAATAGTGCAATGGTCCCTGGTGCAATGGAAATAATTCCTGCCGGTCCGCCATACTAAAAAGTTTGAGAAGCACTGTCATAGAGCACCCGTGGGCTCGGTTACTGGTTTCTGCTTCCCAGGAGTCATGCCCGATGTCGAAGGACTTTAGAGCAGTTTTAAGTGCATCCTTGTAGCGCTTACCTGGTCCTACGGGTGTTCTATGCCCTTCAGTAAGCTCACCATAGAAGAGCCTCTTGGGAAGGCGATGGTCGGGCATGCGCACCACATGCCCCGCCCAGCATAGTTGGCACTGCATGGGACTAGTGTGGATGCTGGGTATATATTAGGGATGGTGCTGAGTTAAAGGAAATTGTTCGATTAATCGGGGTACAATTTAATGGATTATTGGATTATTTATAACGCATATACTGATCCCACTTCAGTGCGACCCCGTTAAGTTGCAATTCGTTATTTTGTGAAATCGGTGAAGTCGCTGGTAATTCCATGGCTCCCAAACGTTGGGAAGTAACACAGCAAATTCGTTCTGTTATGCAACAAATAAGGAAGAAAAACAATGACAGTAAAAAGAAATCATTGCTTAGTAGCTGGTTAAGAAAGAAATAACCTTTAAAATGAACATAAATGTTGTGTTTTTTTTTAAAAAACAGTAATTAAGGATAAGAAAAGTTATACGAATTCTTGCAATCAAAATTCGTCTTACTACAAAGCATCAGTTATAAACAATTACCGATTTTTCTGTAATTTTTGTAATTAAAGTTCTTTTAATTTATTAGATTAAAACAAGCGTACCAGGATATGTATTGATATATATAATACGTGATTATAAACTTAATTTAATTTTAAAATACATGTACTAAGGAAGAAAACACGTTTTTATTTTCACACTTTATTATCGCTCAATAAGTTATACTGAAATCTGTACTAAGTGACGATAAGTTGCGCTTACATAAATATGAACCCGACTTTATTTGTATCTGATCTGCAACAATCCATGACTTAACTTTAAGATGACACAATCGACGACTTAACCTAATAGGTGACACAAAAATGTTGCAAATTCAAACTATAGCACTGACGTAAGTGATTCTTCTATATCTTTTTTTTTAAAACGTAGACAATTTAATTATAAAAAATATACAATATACTGGCTGTCAGTATAGTAAGCAGGTAGGCATCACTTTAGCCAGTCACGCAGACAAACCAGAACGTTTACATTTTCTAGCAGAAAACATGATCGCCTTTTTAAAATAAGAAATGCGGCTTTTTTTTTGGTGGGGGGGGGGAGCTTTTTGACGTCACATTTGCTTACTTTTAGCATGTCTTGGTTTTTTCTTTCGGATCTAGGGTTTATTTTTGGACGTGTTGGCTAGGTTTTTCCCAAAATTGTCACTGGCATCGCCGCTCGGCTGGCGTATCGAGAGTCACGGGTTCGAATCTGCATGAAGACGGGGATTTGTTCCAGCGGCTAAAGGGCGTCCCTGAGTTCACCCAGCTTCGAACGGGTATCTGACATTAGTTAGGGGGGAGCAAAGGCGACCAGGCATTGTGCTAGCAACACAATCCCCTCGTGTGCCCGTGGATAAAGGAACTCGTGAACGCTGCTTCACTTTTCCCATAGGCCAGCACGAACGTGAGAAGGATTTTTTTACAAATGATATTACCAAACGTTGAGTTTTATCAAGTAGCAATATCACATTAACATTACCACCACAACGCTTTGATTTTGATCTTCTGTTTCTGTCTCGTACTACAGGCCATTGGTCAGCCCGTGTTCCCGCCCTACTGGAGCCTGGGCTTCCATCTGTGCCGGTGGGGCTACAAGGACATCGATGACTGGAAAGAGACCAACCTCAGAAACATAAAATCGGGAATTCCATTCGTACGTCTCGTTTGTTTCTCTCTCGCTTTGGTTGTTATTGACTTGTTCAAAGTGATATAACAAACATTACAGATAAAAGTCGACGTAATAAATTTACGAAATTATCTTTTTTTTTAAATTTAATTTTTCTCTTTTAATTTGCCGGAGCAAAGGTCAAGACGTTTATTATTGAAATGATTTATATTTTTAAAAAATTATTCTTAAAATTATTTTTTCTCATTATGGCATTATTTAAATTATTTCCCTAATCCCAGCTCCACTGTCTTATATCTTTTTTTTTCAATGGGTCGTAACCAATGTTACCTCCAAGGTTCATTGGTCCGTGTGCAAAGAGAAAAAAAATCGAGTACAAAGTTGCTAGGCATACATTTTTTGTGCAATATTTTTACAAAATTTACTGCGCGGTAGTTCCAGAATGCTGCGCGGCGTCAGTCAGATGTCTGCGCGGCCGCGCAACCACGCAGCTTAAGGGGAACATCGGTCGTAACATATGTTTATATTTTCAAGTTTTGTTTGTCCAAGGGAAATGCCTCTATGAAATATGTTGTAATATTTGTGAGTTAAAAGAAAAGGTCGGCTTGAATAAACGAATAGTCTGCAGTAAGACGAATGGCCGAATAGTCTGCAGTAAGTTGAATGACCGAATAGTCTGCAGTAAGATGAATGACAAAATAGTCTGCAGTAAGATGAATGGCCGAAGAGTCTGCAGTTAGATGAATGACCGAGTAGTCTGCTGTAAGAGAAATTACCGAAGAGTCTGCTGTAAGAGGTATGATCGAATAGCCTGCAGTAAGATGACCTTGAACTTCCCCAGGATGCCCAGTGGGCAGATGTGGACACCTTCCATAAGGCCTACGTGTTCACCTACAGTCAGGAGCTGTGGCCGGGATTCCCTCAGCTGATAGACGATCTCTTGATTAAAAACAAAAGGCATTTCATCCCCCTCGTGGTATGTCTTATTTCATCACCCTCGTGGTATGTCTTATTTCATCCCCCTCGTGGTATGTCTTATTTCATCACCCTCGTGGTATGTCTTATTTCATCCCCCTCGTGGTATGTCTTATTTCATCACCCTCGTGGTATGTCTTATTTCATCACCCTCGTGGTATGTCTTATTTCATCACCCTCGTGGTATGTCTTATTTCATCACCCTCGTGATATGTCTTATTTCATCACCCTCGTGGTATGTCTATTTCATCACCCTCGTGGTATGTCTATTTCATCACCCTCGTGGTATGCATGCAACAAGCTGGATGTCTTTCTTCATCAACTTCATCTTTCTTGTAACCTACCCTTAACATTTATTTTTTATAAACCAACACATCTCAATTTAACAACCAGCACATCTCAATTTAACAACCAACACATCTCGTTATTTAACAATCAGCACATCTCAATTTAACAACCAGCACATCTCAATTTAACAACCAACACATCTCAATTTAACAACCAGCACATCTCAATTTAACAACCAGCACATCTCAATTTAACAACCAACACATCTCAATTTAACAACCAACACATCTCAATTTAACAACCAGCACATCTCGTTATTTAACAACCAGCACATCTCAATTTAACAACCAGCACATCTCAATTTAACAACCAGCACATCTCAATTTAACAACCAGCACATCTCAATTTAACAATCAGCACATCTCAATTTAACAACCAACACATCTCAATTTAACAATCAGCACATCTCAATTTAACAACCAGCACATCTCGTTATTTAACAACCAGCACATCTCGTTATTTAACAACCAGCACATCTCAATTTAACAACCAGCACATCTCAATTTAACAACCAGCACATCTCAATTTAACAATCAGCACATCTCAATTTAACAATCAGCACATCTCAATTTAACAACCAACACATCTCAATTTAACAATCAGCACATCTCAATTTAACAACCAGCACATCTCGTTATTTAACAACCAGCACATCTCAATTTAACAACCAGCACATCTCAATTTAACAACCAACACATCTCAATTTAACAATCAGCACATCTCAATTTAACAATCAGCACATCTCAATTTAACAACCAACACATCTCAATTTAACAATCAGCACATCTCAATTTAACAATCAGCACATCTCAATTTAACAACCAACACATCTCAATTTAACAATCAGCACATCTCAATTTAACAACCAGCACATCTCGTTATTTAACAACCAGCACATCTCAATTTAACAACCAGCACATCTCAATTTAACAACCAGCACATCTCAATTTAACAACCAGCACATCTCAATTTAACAATCAGCACATCTCAATTTAACAACCAACACATCTCAATTTAACAATCAGCACATCTCAATTTAACAATCAGCACATCTCAATTTAACAACCAACACATCTCAATTTAACAATCAGCACATCTCAATTTAACAATCAGCACATCTCAATTTAACAATCAGCACATCTCAATTTAACAATCAGCACATCTCAATTTAACAATCAGCACATCTCAATTTAACAACCAACACATCTCAATTTAACAATCAGCACATCTCAATTTAACAACCAGCACATCTCAATTTAACAACCAACACATCTCGTTATTTAACCATCCCCACCATATTTATTTTATACACTCTCTATACACCAAACCCATTTCTTATGTCATACTGTTTAGTTTATTTACAATAACATCATTTCTATATTAACCACCCACTAATGTGACAAAAGGCATGCAATAAATAAAAACAATAAGAATTAAACTTAAAAAGCTGTTGTCTTTCTTTGAGGTTTAATTTTTCTTGACGTTGTCATAAAAGATTTTACCGAAATCCTAAAAGCTATACGCAGTGTCACGGCAAGAGTTTGAGCAATTTGTATCCACCTCATAGGATCCAGGCATTGGTTGCAACCAGACCATCATTGACGAGATACAGAAAGACTTCCCATTATACAACATGACGGCTTCCGGGGAGGAACTGGACATCTTTATCAAAACTGCCAACAACACGAACCTGGTCGGTGAGGTAAGATTGTGTGGGTAGGTAAGATTGTGTGGGTAGGTAAGATTGTGTGGATATGTAAGATTGTGTGGGTAGGTAAGATTGTGTGGGTAGGTAAGATTGTGTGGGTAGGTAAGATTGTGTGGGTAGGTAAGATTGTGTGGGTAGGTAAGATTGTGTGGGTAGGTAAGATTGTGTGGGTAGGTAAGATTGTGTGGGTAGGTAAGATTGTGTGGGTAGGTAAGATTGTGTGGGTAGGTAAGATTGTGTGGGTAGGTAAGATTGTGTGGGTAGGTAAGATTGTGTGGGTAGGTAAGATTGTGTGGGTAGGTAAGATTGTGTGGGTAGGTAAGATTGTGTGGGTAGGTAAGATTGTGTGGGTAGGTAAGATTGTGTGGGTAGGTAAGATTGTGTGGGTAGGTAAGATTGTGTGGGTAGGTAAGATTGTGTGGGTAGGTAAGATTGTGTGGGTAGGTAAGATTGTGTGGGTAGGTAAGATTGTGTGGGTATGTAAGATCGTGTGGATATGTAAGATTGTGTGGGTAGGTAAGATTGTAACAGGTTATAAAGTCGTTCGGTCATGGAACTTTTTGTTGAGGGTGGGACTGACTAGAGCCATATACAGCAAACCGTTGGGGGTGAGGCTGAGCCGTCTATAGTAAACCGTTGGTTCGATTGGAAAGTTCTCTCTCCCTCTATAACCTAGTAGTTACCTGACTTCCTGTCTTCCAGGTGTGGCCAGGTGTGACAGTCTATCCCGACTTTACCAACAACAAGACACAAGCCTGGTGGACCAAGTGGATCAAATTCTACAGGGATGAACTCAGGGTCAAGGTCGATGCCCTATGGATTGTAAGTCGTCAGAAAGTTATCGACGGAATGCTAGATACATGCAGAAATGTGTATTGGCGATCAATATATTTTAATTTGGGCTGTTATCGATTAATTTAAATTTAATCGTTAAATTTTGAAAAATTATCGATTAATTAATCGATAATTTCGATTAAAACCAAAAATAGAAATTTATGACGTCATTAAACTGAACATTTCTCACGGACATTGAAAATTAAGAATATTTTGAACTAAATTTCATGACAATGTGTTGATACTTGATTTGTGCTGAAGGTGGTACGTCAGCAATGTATTTGATCCTTTAAAAGAGAATTGTTTATGGCAGTGGACACAGTAAACGTTTTCATCATCTTCGACTTTACCATCCGCAGTTAGCTTAAAAACAACATATTTGCTCAACTTTCTAGTTATATGTTTAAATTTAACTGCGCTGATGCTGTCAGCAGGGCCGTCTAAACGCATAGGCCCGTTTGGGCATTGCCCGGGGGCCCACGAGCATATGGGCCCCATGGAAATATGTTTATTTATATATATTATGTATATTCATTTTTATTCCTGCGGGGGAAGGGCCCAACACTGTTTCTTTGCCCGGGGGCCAAAATGGTGTAAAGACGGCTCTGGCTGTCAGCCATTTTATAGTTGACGCCTGCCGGTCAACATATATCAATAAAAATAAATTTTAATATTACGCGGGAGATGTTTGTACGTAAAAAACTATATATAAATTATTATTAATTATTAATAATTTATTATTTATTACTAAAAATTTTAAAAAATATTATAAATATTTTCTTAAATTTTAATCGAATTTTTATCGATTAAAATTATTTTAATCGATATTTAATTGATATACATTTTAACGATTAATCGAGAAATTAATCGATAATTTCCGCAGCCCTAATTGTAATCATTGACATAACGCTTGAAACATGTTTATTATTGACCAAACATTTCCAAAACCTTGAAAAAATTGTTATTATACGAACTCATTGTCATACATGCGGTAGATTACATTTATATCCACGTATATATATATACATATATATATATATATATATATATATATATATATATATATATATATATTATATATATATATATATATATATATATATATATATATATATATATATATGTGTGTGTGTGTGTGTAGGCTATATTTGCGTTGAATCGAAATTTACTATTAATTAATCATTAATTTTGTAAAAAGTTGACTATTACAAATAAATTAAAACTGCATAAAAATGAACATGTTCTTAGAACCTAAAATTATAAATATTTATTGCTTTTACCGTAGGACATGAATGAGCCGTCCAGCTTTGTCAAGGGCTCCACAACTGGGTGTAGCAACAATTCTTGGAATTACCCCCCTTACTTACCACGTGAGTAGTCTCCCAGTTACCGCCTTAATACACTTAAGATTACTACTAAAATAAAATTACATCAAAACCGCGTTTGACATAAGAAGTCATTGTTTACTTTTTTTTTAAATCTTAAAGTTAACTTTGTAATAATTGAAAGATTCTCTGTCTAAATCAAGTTCAACCAGAATACGCCCTAAATCAGAAGTGCCTTTAGCTGCCCCACAATAGTTATGTCTATAAAGTAACGAGTGTATAATATTTCATGTTACCATCCCACAACAGTTCTGTCTAGAGAAAGGACCACAATAGTTGTGTCAATAGAAGAACGAATGTGTTATATTTCATGTTGCCATCCAACATTAGTTGTGTCTAGACTGAATATATTTCATGTTGCCATCCAACAATAGTTGTGTCTAGAGAGTATATATTTCATGTTACCATCCAACAATAGTTGTGTCTTGAACTTAAACTATCCCTTAACCCGTTGTTGGGTCGTTGGGGCACCGTCGTGAACTGCTCACTAACACACGCCATTTGTCCCGGTCCTGTGCTGCCCTTTGAGAGTCGCTGAATGACAGGCCGGTCCACTCTTTGATATCGTCCTCCCATCTCTTCTTTTGTCTGCCTCTTTTCCTTCCTCCCTGGACTGTACCTTGTAATATGGTTTTTGCGAGACCTCCAGTTCTTGTCACGTGTCCGTACCATCGTAATTTCCTCTTCTTAATTGATGTGAGTAGGTCCTCGTAGGGGCCAATGAAAGTACTTATTGTGTTGCGGACCACTTCGTTTGTGATGTGCGCTGTGTAGGAGATGTTCAATATCTTTCTGAAACATCTCATCTCTAGCGCATTGATTCTTCTTTGGAGGTCTGCAGTGAGCGTCCAAGCCTCACAACCATACAAAAAGACCGACTTCACTAGAGAGCGCATTAGCCGGATCTTTGATCTCAGGGAGAGCTTCTTACTTTGCCAGATGTGCTTTAATTTGCTCAATGCTGCCATTGTTTGGGCTACTCTGGCAAAAATTTCTGGCTTTGAGCCTTCGTCGGATATTATGGCCCCTAGATACTTGAAGGTGGAGACTTCTTCGAGTTTTTGCCCGTTTATCCGAATCTCGCTTGTGAATTTACTATTAGCCATGACCTTGCTATTTTCTGCGTTGATTTCCATGCCGTACGCCTTGGCTGTTTTCTCTAGCTTTGCGAGGAATTCTTTTAGTTCGTCCTCGCTACCAGCTAGGCCGTCAATGTCATCGGCGAAGCGTAGGTTGGTTATACTTCTCCCTCCGATGCTGACTGTTCCGACATGGTCTTCTAGCACATCTGTCATGATCCTTTCAAGGAAGAGGTTGAAGAGGATGGGGGAAAGTAAACATCCTTGTCTGACACCTACAGTGGTCTTGAACCAATCTCCCAGCTTGCCGTTGAAGAGTACTGCGCTGGTTGCTCTGTTGTAAAGGTTCTTGATCACTTCATTGATGTTTGCATCTATGTTGAATTTTTGCATCGTTGCCCACAGTGCCGCATGCCACACTCTGTCGAACGCTTTTTTAAAGTCTATAAAGACATGATAGAGGTCACTCTGGTGTTGGAGATGTTTTTCACAGAGAACTCGCAGGTTAAAGATTTGCTCCGTTGTGCTTCTTCCTGTTCTGAAGCCCGCCTGCTCTTCTGAAATGATTTGCTCTGCTTGTGGTTTCAGTCTGTTCAATATGATCATAAGCATGACTTTGCTGGGGTGACTAATCAGGCTGATTGTTGTGTCTAGAGAGTATATATTTCATGTTGCCATCCAACATTAGTTGTGTCTAGAGTGTATATATTTCATGTTACCATCCAACATTAGTTGTGTCTAGAGTGTATATATTCCATGTTGCCGCCCACATGTTGCCGCCCAACATTAGTTGTATCTAGAGTGTATATATTTCATGTTGCCGCCCAACCTTAGTTGTGTCTAGAGTGTATATATTTCATGTTGTCTTCATCCCACAGATCTAGACGGCGTTGAGGAGAAGGGGGAGCTGTTTGTCAAGACACTCTGCATGGACTCGGTGCAAGCTCTGGGTACACACTATGACGTACACAGCTTGTACGCACACACCATGGCAATGCAGACGTACAGGTGGGGCAGAGCCGGACTTAGCCTTTCAACCACTCTGTGTAAAAGTGAAAAATTTTGCCCCTGTGGGGACTTCAATAAATGACGTCACACAAATCTGGCCGATTTTTCAACCCCCCCCCCTTTTTTTTCGTCACAATTTGTCACAAAAACTTAGACTCCCCCCCCCCACAACCTTCCAATATAACGTTACAAAGTTTCCTCCCTCCAAAATAAAGGCCGTATTTTTAAATCCCTTATATTAACTTCACCGCCGTCTCTGTCTCTCTGTCTCTCTCTCTCTCTGTCTGTCGTCATCTCATGGGCGGGCGGAAAAACAAAAGTCAAAAATGACCCACTTACCGTGATCCGATCGAGCTGACATTTGGCACACGGACCCGTCTAACCTAACAATGCATCGTATCAAAATTTCAGATCGATCGATCGTACCGTAATTAAATTAATGCATTTTTAGTTTATCCTTATATGAGGTATGTAATTCAAATTCACGGTTTGTTATTGTTTTTTCTTCCACTTCCACGTGAGTTTGAGTTGACGCCGACCGTCGTGCCGACACCCCCTCACGTCTCACCCCCATTTACTAAAGACAAGGGACATCACTCGGTGTCAGTCTGTCAATGTTTGTAGCGTTTGAAAATAATCAATACTGTTAGTTATGTCTCATATATAAGGGATTTATAGTCAAAAACTTTGTTTTTACGGGTTTGTTTTATTAGTTTATCCTTATATGAGGTATTTAATTCAAATTCACGGTTTGTTATTGTTTTTTCCACGTGAGTTTGAGTTGACGCTTAGACGTCGACCGTCGTGCCGACACCCCCTCAGGTCCCATCCCCCCTTAAAAGACAGGGGATATCACTCGGTGTCAGTCTGTAAATATTTGCGGCGTTGGAACATAATCAATACTTTTAATTATGACTCAAATATAAGGGATTTATAGTAGAAAACTTTGTTTTTACGGGTTTGTTTTATTACATCCTTCAGATAAACGCGTGGTGTCTGCTTGCTTGCTTGAGGCAGGCAGGCGGGCGGGCGCGCGGTGCCGAAAAACAATTTGGATTGATTTTTAACCCACTTCCTCGTAAGCTAGTGAGCTGAAATTTTGCAGGCAGACTTGTGCCAATGATAAAAATGATGTCTCAAAATTTCAGATCGATCGCATATACCGTAATTAAATTATTGAGTTTTTAGATTATTTTATTTATCTCTATGTATCATGTTAAATTTTTTGCTATAGTGTCGCATGCGTATTATATTGAACAACCTTTCCTGTCACGCAATAAGGTGCGTATTTTATTGACAATACTTTTTATAAACATTCCTGATCGGTGCACATTATATTAAACATGACACATAACTACAATTTTGTATTTTTGGATTGTCTGGCGCTGCGTATTATAATGAACATTCTTTTAGTTATTTCTCATACACAAAGGAATTATAGTCAAAAACTTGGTTTTTTTACGTGTTTTTTTTTAAGTTATTTGAAAATGAACATGTTTCAAATCACTATTTTGGTCTTTTTCTTGGGAGATATCCTGCCTTTGAGCATTATCCTATATATCCTATATAATAAAAGGCAAGTTTCTGTCCTTTCTGTCCGTTCTGTCCGGTCATCTATAGCAGTGTTGTCCAACCGAAAATCGTTCACGGCACACTAAACTGGTAAAAAATTTGCGCGGCACACCTCTCAAAAAAACAAGAAATCAGTGTTTATTCAAAAGATGTTTCATAATTAATGAGATACTTGAGCGTTTTCTTTGGAGCAGATGAGCTCAAAACGCGGCTCATTGCTGGATAAGCAAACTCTCATTTCTCTGTCTATCATCTGCAGTCTTTCACGTTTGATGTATGCGAGCAGTTGCGCATTTCCGCTGATGTCAGTACTTTTATCGATTTGCATTGCCCAGAGCTTTTGGATGTCGTCGGCTTCTGCAAAATGCTCTTTAATTTGATTGTCCAAATCTGTCGAAATGTGAGCAATCCGACGTCCCATCGTCTGGTGAGACAGTGGAATCTTATTTATTCTTTCAACAGCGTCGGGTCCCAACTCCATAGTCTCAACTGCGATTCGTAACGACGGCAATATGATTGTCTCAGCGTCCAAATGAGATTTCTTTTGTTTGACAAAAAGATTCGCAGTTTTATAGCTTGCTAACTGAGCTTTGTCAGGAATTTAGGAAAATTTCTTAATTATTTTTGATTTCTGCTCTAAGTTGGACCGAATGGATGCGAAATAACTTTTCGGCTTGTCTTTCAATCCTGGATGATTTGAGTTCAGATGCCGCTTCAGTTTACTGGGGTTCATGGACTCGTTGGACAATGCCATGTTACAATTAAGACAAAACGGAAGAGAAGGATCATTTGCACATTGTATGAAACCATACTCAAGATATTCCTCGTGATATGATATTTCCGTTTGGTAACATTCTTCTTGGATTTCGCAGCTCTCTCTCCATTTTGATGCTCCCTGGAATCCTTCTGCCTTCTCTTCAACAAATTATCCATAGCCGTCTGTAATTAAAAGTTTTTTAAAAAGTGAACAGCAGGAAAGTGTTTTTATTTTACTTACAACAGATATTTATCCCCAATGGAGGAGAGAAATTCTGTAGCTTTCAAGAGATTCTCACAACCAGAACAATACAAACATGAAACGTTTTTATTCAAATTCTTTTCCGGTTAAGGATATTTTTTTTCTTTCGCGGCACACTAAAATTTTCTCGCGCGGCAAACCGGTTGGACAACACTGATCTATAGCGATTGGTCCCTCAAACACATATGACTCCTACAGCCAATCATATTGAACACGTTTACTTCATTTACGCGGACGTTCAAAACGAGTTATCTTTGGTGCAGTATTTCTTCCAAGACTTTATTTTGAGTTATGCGCGTTGGGATTTATAGTCAAAAGCTCTGTTTTTACGAGTAATTTTTTTTAACTATAAGGAATAGTATTTTTGACGTGATGCACATGTATGCCGGTCGAGACGGCTGTTGAAGGGGAGTTAGAACATGCCACCGAACGGTGGCGGAACGTCCTTGGACGGGCTTGGTTGCTCGTATTATATATAACGATCCATATTTTAAAGCCAAATTTGTTATAAAGGGAAGTAATTCACCAGTTAAAATTAAACCACATTTAAATACACATTTTTCAAGTTTATGATACAGGAAATAATAAATTTGTATTAGCCAATTTTATATTACGTATAAGTGCAATAAACCTTATGTTTGTAATTATTATTTTAGTCAGTATATAGAAAACGTCCTATTAAGTAACTAAGTTGTAAAAAAAGTAAACTAATAAATATATATGCATATGTTTGATATATATCTTTAAAAATCTGCACCTTTCCACTAGCAATTTTTGTTTTATTTTACGATTTCAGTGGCATTCCACTTTGTTTCGATCCCTAAAGTAAAAATTACATGTAATGACTACTAGGTATTCTTCTACCTATGATCTGTGCTACCAGCGCTAGGTTTTTCAACCTAGATGATGCTAGATCTAGGATTTTTCGACCTTGTCTAGGTTTTTTAATTTAAAAAATAGCCATAATCTAGGTTTTTCTTTAAAAAAGAGTAAATAAACGATGTTTAAGTACAAAATTTAATAAATATGTGCAATTAATATCCTAAATTCAATTTTTCTAAAATAAAATGACCGTATATACTCGTTCTATAGCCCGTTCGTTCATAAGCCAACACACACACACACACACTTTTGGAAGAGAAAAGTATTAAAAGTGTATAACCTGCTCGCAAGCCGCCCCCAAAAAAATAATAGGACGGCTTTAAAAAAATGGTACATATTTTTTTTTAAACTACAAGCTTAAATCGGTCATTATGATTGTTTACTTTGTACTGCCAATGCACTGTCTTTGTGCTCTTTGTTAGGCAAGAGTTAACCAGTATTTAAAAATAAAATTCTTTGGTAAACAGTGACGAAGGCGCGTACATTAAAATTCGTTGTTGAAAACAAAATCTATACAATTTATTAAAACGTTCACAAAAATAAATAAAATAATTAAATAAGGTAAGTTCGGATGATTAATAATATTTTATAGCTTCTGGTAGAGCAGTCGAATCTTGTAGAATGTATCTTATCTTCTTATCTATACAGACGCTCCTTCTATACAGAAGATAATTGCGTCCACAGACCATGACAGATGACCTGTTGGCACGCATTACCCAGCCGCATAACTAGTGTTAGGTACCCATTCGGAGCTGGGTGACTCAGGGACGCCTTAGGCCCCGGGAACAATTCCTTGCCTTCACATGGATTCGAACCCATGACCAATGGTACGCCAGTCGAGCGCGCTGCCGTAGAAAAGGACCTCGATAATCTACAATAACAACACCGATATTTTCAATATCCATGCAGAAATACGTTAATGACCCGCTCGTAAGCCAACCCCCCCTCCCCAACTTTTCCCCCTAGATTTTGTCCAAAAAATTCGGCTTGTGAACGAGTATATACGGTAAGCATTAGGGTGATAAAACTGTTTTTTCAGCCGCTCTGTCATTTTTAATTATGATATCTATGCCTCTATCATACTATCCCACTGAATTTGGAAGATGGCGCTGCTGCGGTGCCATCTGTCTAAAGAAATCTGGTACAAGTTAAAGCAGCTTAAATGAGCCAAAATATTCAATTTTATTAGACCTCGTGACAAACTTAACAGCTATACCATTTTCTTGTGCCTGCGTTGAGATAATATTCTTTCCCGTATGCATGGTATAAACTAATACGTAAAATAAGCCTCGGCAAGAATTATTTTCAAAATGATAATTTATTGAAAGACGATGACTTAAAAATTTATTATAGATTACCAGGCAATTAGCTGTTTTATTGGCCGATTCGTAGTTTGGACCTAAGGGAACTAAGCAGGATAAAACCAACACGATATCAACATTTAAAACTCTAATAAGGAGCATCTGATAAGATAAGGGTAACTTTGTATGGAGCCAACAATTACAATGATATGACGATTTATCCAAATCATAAACTACTGCCTGCATGTGTAGGCCTTTATTATTTGTCCTGAAAATCGTTTGAAAAATATCTTTTAAAAATTCTTGTGTCGCGATGGCGATGTTATCGAATCCTTGGCTCCTGGCAGCTTCAGCGTGAAGCAAGCCTCCATCCTGGCGTCTGGTCATGATGGCCACAATGACGACAATAAGGACGACAGTGATTACAATGATGACAATAATGACGACAGTGATCACAATGACGACAATAAGGACCACAGTGACCACAATGACGACAATAAAGACGACAGTGATCACAATGATGACAATAAGGACGACAGTGATCACAATGACGACAATAAGGACGACAGTGATCACAATGACGACAATAATGACGACAGGGATCACAATTGATGACAATAAGGACGACAGTGATCACAATGACGACAATAAGGACGACAGCGATCACAATGACGACAATAAAGACGACAGTGACCACAATGACGACAATAAGGATGACAGTGATCACAATGACGAAAATAAGGCCGACAGTGACCACAATGACGAAAATAAGGCCGACAGTGACCACAATGACGACAATAAGGACGACAGTGACCACAATGCACACCACGCAAACCCAGATACCTGTTACCAAATAAAGACACAACAATCAGGTGTATAGTGTAGTGCGGGTTGTAGCTATAGAAATGGGGCAGTTTGTAACATAGAAACAGGACAGGCTGTAACCAATGTTCCCTCTAAGCTTCGTTTCTCTGTCTGCAAAGTTATAAACTCGTGTTCAAAGTTGCACTATATTTTACAATATTTGCTGCGTGGTGATTCAAAAATGCTGCGCGGTGATTCAAAAATGCTGCGTGGCGTCTGTCAAATAGAGCAGCTGAAATGGAACATTGGTTGTAACATAGAAAAAGGGAAGGTTGTAACATAGAAATAGGGCAAGTTGTAACATAGAAATTGGGCAAGTTGTAACATAGAAAAAGGGAAGGTGGTAACATAGAAAAGGGGGAAATTGTAACATAGAAATAGGGAAGGTTGTAACATAGAAATAGGGCAAGTTGTAACATAGAAATAGGGCAAGTTGTAACATAGAAAAAGGGCAGCAAGTAACATAGAAATAGGGCAAGTTGTAACATAGAAATAGGGCAAGTTGTAACATAGAAATAGGGCAAGTTGTAACATAGAAATAGGGCAGGTTGTAACATAGAAATAGGGCGGATTGTAACATAGAAATAGGGCAAGTTGTAACATAGAAATAGGGCAAGTTGTAACATAGAAATAGGGCAAGTTGTAACATAGAAATAGGGCAGGTTGTAACATAGAAATAGGGAAGGTTGTAACATAGAAATAGGTTAAGTTGTTACATAGAAATAGGGCAAGTTGTAACATAGAAATAGGGCAAGTTGTAACATAGAAATAGGGCAAGTTGTAACATAGAAATAGGGCAAGTTGTAACATAAAAATAGGGCAAGTTGTAACATAGAAATAGGGCAGGTTGTAACATAGAAATAGGGCAAGTTGAAACATAAAAATAGGGCAGGTTGTAACATAGAAATAGGGAAAGTTGTAACATAGAAATAGGGCAAGTTGTAACATAGAAATAGGGCAAGTTGTAACATAGAAATAGGGCACGATGTAACATAGAAATAGGGCAAGTTGTAACATAGAAATAGGGCAGGTTTTAACATAGAAATAGGGAAGGTTGTAACATAGAAATAGGGCAAGTTGTAACATAGAAATAGGGCAAGTTGTAACATAGAAATAGGGCAAGATGTAACATAGAAATAGGGCAAGTTGTAACATAGAAATAGGGCAGGTTGTAACATAGAAATAGGGAAGGTTGTAACATAGAAATAGGGCAAGTTGTAACATAGAAATAGGGCAAGTTGTAACATAGAAATAGGGCAAGTTGTAACATAGAAATAGGGCAAGTTGTAACATAGAAATAGGGCAGGTTGTAACATAGAAAAAGGGAAAGTTGTAACATAGAAATAGGGCAAGTTGTAACATAGGAAAAGGGAACGTTGTAACATAGAAATAGGGCAAGTTGTAACATAGAAATAGGGCACGATGTAACATAGAAATAGGGCATGTTGTAACATAGAAATAGGGCAGGTTGTAACATAGAAATAGGGAAGGTTGTAACATAGAAATAGGGCAAGTTGTAACATAGAAATAGGGCAAGTTGTAACATAGAAATAGGGCAAGATGTAACATAGAAATAGGGCAAGTAACATAGAAATAGGGCAAGTTGTAACATAGAAATAGGGCAAGATGTAACATAGAAATAGGGCAAGTTGTAACATAGAAATAGGGCAAGTTGTAACATAGAAATAGGGCAGGTTGTAACATAGAAATAGGGCAAGTTGTAACATAGAAATAGGGCAAGTTGTAACATAGAAATAGGGCAGGTTGTAACATAGAAAAAGGGCAAGTTGTAACATAGAAATAGGGCAAGTTGTAACAGAAAAAGGGAAGGTTGTAACATAGAAATAGGGCAAGTTGTAACATAGAAATAGGGCAGGTTGTAACATAGAAATAGGGAAGGTTGTAACAATGCAATGACTACTATAACACTGTACCGTGCGCCGGTCCAAGTCGTAACAATGTGGGGGAGTGGTGTGAAAATGTCCCCGGCTCCATGGTACAGGGACGCAAAAATGAGGCTTACAACGTTATATCATAGTACAATTTGATAAAACGGAAAGGGTCGGGGGCGCCAACTTATGATTTTTTTTAAAATTTTCCCTGGGCGCAACATTTACGACGTATATGGAAAGAACTATATAACCTCTCGTCATGAAAGTCACTGCGGCCCGGGTCAAAATCGAATTTTTGCTTTATAATATAATAGTTAAGAATCGTCTATTATTTAAAAGAATAATTTTATACGCTATACTATTTAAAAATGGATTTATCGCCTCATTTTTGGAACTTATAGTGAAAAGCTCTGTTTTTACAAGTAATTTTTTTAACTATAATGAATTGTATTTTTGACGTGATGCACATGTATGCCGGTCGAGGCGGCTGTTGAAGGGGAGTTAGAACATGCCACCGAAGGGTGGCGGAACGTCCTTGGACGGGCTTGGTTGCTCGTATTATATAAAACGAGCCATATTAAAGAAAAATTTGTTATAAAGGGAAGTAATTCACCAGTTAAAATTAAACCACATATAAATACACATTTTTCAAGTTTATGATACAGGAAATAATAAATTTGTATTAGCCAACTTCTTATTACGTATAAGTGCAATAAACCTTATGTTTGTAATTATTATTTTTAGTCAGTATATAGAAAACGTCCTATTAAGTAACTAAGTTGTAAAAACGTAAATTAAATTTTTCGGATCGCTCCTCCACATTTCCATAAATGAATTTTGCTCCCCTCGATCCTATTATTCCCTACATTTGCACGGAGAGACGGAGTGTTAGTCTGGCCCTGGGTGGGGGGCATTGTTTGCAACATGCTGTTCGACAATGTCCCTTTAAGCTGCGCGGCTGCTCGGCCGCGCACATTTCTGGCAACCCTAATTTCTCCCTACATTGGTCACTGTAATTTCTCCCCACATTTTCCGCTCTAATTTCTCTCACACTTCACCACTCTAATTAATCTCAACTTTTGCAAATCTAAATTTCTCCCTACCTTTGCCACACTAATTGAACTGAATCTTTTGTTTACAGTTCTTTAAACTGTCCTTATTAATTTTGGTCAACATCTATTTCTGAGTTAGTGCCCTTCAGGATGTCTTCCCGGGGAAACGCCCCTGGACCATGACCAGATCCTCGTTTGTTGGCACTGGGCATTATGCCACTAAATGGCAGGGGGATAACCAAGCTCGTTGGAGTCACATGCATTACTCCATCATATGTGAGTCAGTCAGGTTTATTAATTTCTTACATTCCATCATATGTGAGTCATTTAGGTTTATTAATTTGTTACATTCCATCATATGTGAGTCATTTAGGTTTATTAATTTCTTACATTCCATCATATGTGAGTCATTTAGGTTTATTAATTTCTTACATTCCATTATATGTGAGTCATTTAGGTTTATTAATTTCTTACATTCCATCATATGTGAGTCATTTAGGTTTATTAATTTCTTACATTCCATCATATGTGTGTCATTTAGGTTTATTAATTTCTTACATTCCATCATATGTGAGTCAGTCAGGTTTATTAATTTCTTACATTCCATCATATGTGAGTCAGTCAGGTTTATTAATTTCTTACATTCCATCATATGTGAGTCAGTCAGGTTTATTAATTTCTTACATTCCATTATATGTGAGTCAGTCAGGTTTATTAATTTCTTACATTCCATCATATGTGAGTCAGTCAGGTTTATTAATTTCTTACATTCCATCATATGTGAGTCAGTCAGGTTTATTAATTTCTTACATTCCATTATATGTGAGTCAGTCAGGTTTATTAATTTCTTACATTCCATCATATGTGAGTCAGTCAAGATTACTGATTTCTTAGATTCCAACATAAGATAGTAATCAGGTTTGTTGTTGTTGTTTTTTTGTTGCTGATAGTCCTTGAACTTTTCGCTGCTAATGTATTTGTTTTTAAAATTGATGTGTTAAATATTATGTAGTATATAATATATAAATGTTGTATTTTCCTTGTCTTTGTATTGAAGTACCTTACAATATCTTATCTTTTCTTTTCAGCTCTAATGGAGTTCGGACTCTTCGGTTTCCCGATGGTAACTGTCTTTAACTTTTGAAACTATGGGTAACAGCTGATAATACAAAGTCTAAAGTTTTTTGTAGCATTACAAATACAGGAAATGCCTTTTTTTTTCAAATTGAATATTATTCTCGACTTTAAATACAAGTTATCTTTTTTGGTTCACTTGGAACTTGATCACGGATTTGTCTCCCCCTGAATAAAATTAATTTTAAAAAATAATTTAAAAAAAACTAATGACTTCTTTGGTTTAAAAAAACGAACAGCTGTACCATAGTTTTGATAATGATGGTGACTTCTGACGTTTTTCGGAATTTGTATGACATGTTACATCTGACATACATGACACTTACTATCAGAATGGCTGTGAAATCAGACATTAAAACATTAAATTCTATTTGTTTTGAAACTGATACTGACATCTGACATACATGTCATCTATTTTCAGAACGGCGCTGACATCTGACATAAATGCCATCTATTTTCAGAACGGCGCTGACATCTGCGGTTTCTGGCTGGAGCCCAGCTACGAGCTGTGCGTCCGATGGCATCAGCTGGGAGCCTTCTACCCGTTCGCCAGGAACCACAACGGAAAGGGAGACGATCCAGTCTTGTTCAAGGCACGAGACATGAAGTGGACATATTTAGTGTCTGAGTCCTTAGGTCACAGCTCAACATTGGGGTGGTGATGGGGAGATGATTGGCGGGCAGTTTTAACTTTTTGGTCAGATGTGTGCACCTCAAAATGGGGGGAGGGGGGAGGACAGTTTAAAATCTTAGGTAAGACCTGACCATTGGTCGCTAGAGGACCCAATGTTTTGTCGATCGTCCAGCTCTAGATGTAGGGAGGGGTGAGGGGTGGGTGGACGTCAGTGTTCCCATACACAACTTATTCTGACGATAATTCCAGAGGAATGCAAAGATTTTGAAGGACTCAGAAGCTCGCAGTAGGGCGGCCGTCAATGAATTTAGATATTCCCTTACTGACAGTTGCCCTGAGTGATATATTATTTAAACTTGTCTCACTCACATAGTTCTCCATCTAATAATAGTACTGACAGCTGCCCTGACTGATGTATTATTTAACTTGTCTCACTCACATAGTTCTCCATCTAATAATAGTACTTACAGTTGCACTGAGTGATGTATTATTTTAACTTGTCTCACTCACATAGTTCTCCATCTAATAATAGTACTGACAGTTGCACTGAGTGATATATTATTTTAACTTGTCTCACTCACATAGTTCTCCATCTAATAATAATACTGACATTTGTACTGAGTGATGTATTATTTTAGCTTGTCTTCCTCACGTAGTTCTTCATCTAATAATAGTACTCACAGTTGCATTGAGTGATGTATTATTTTAACTTGTCTCACTCACATAGTTCTCTATCTACTGATAGTAAATAATTCATGGGTGGTTGGTTCCTACGCTTCCATTTCCCAAAGGTTTCTGCTCCTTGACTTAACCCCCTCCCCCACACACCTTTTTTTCCCCAGCCCCAAGACCCAGCGTCCTGGGGAGCCGACTTTGTTAATCTCGTGAAACCAGTGCTTCTCACGCGGTACAAGTTTCTACCCTACCTGTACACCCAGCTGTACCGGGCACATAAGGACGGGGAGCTCGTCTTCAAGCCGTTGTTTTTCCAGTAAGTAGCAAAGACCCAAATCTCTGTCTGAACTTATCGGCGGTATCAAAATAAACAGGTCTCTTTATTAATCCCTCATCGAATCTTAAAGTTGGACCAAAGTAAACGACCAGTTTCTGTACCAATATGCTTGCCTGCTTTTCTCTGTTTCAGATTCCCCAAAGACAACGAAACGTTTGGAATAGACAAACAGTTTATGTTGGGGCCTGCATTTCTGATCTCCCCTGTCTTGGAAGAGGTGAGTGATGCGAAGTTAGATTAGTTGACGTGCAGTCTCAAGGGAAGACTTGCATGTGTTTGGGAAAGGGGGGGAGGGGACAAAATAAACGATATTTTGTCAGATGTACCCGCTCTAGTTAAACTTCAGAACAATTCATACACCCGGGTATTGTACACAACATTTTTTTTAAATATGTATTTTTGAATCTATAATTGATGAATGTGTCTTTCTCTCACAACAGAATGCCACATCTGTCCACGCATATTTCCCACAGGGAAGATGGTTTGACTACAGCAATGTAAGTATTAGTACTCGTGTGAGGACCACTCGGTCATTGGAAGGGTCTGTCATACAGAGTTTTACTGTAGGTAGTAGGGGACTTGAACAACATCGAAAGAAGACCAACAAAAACAGAAACCTAAAGAACTAAAGTAGACAAGGAACCAGTATAGTAGACCAGGAACCAGTATAGTAGACCAGGAACCAGTATAGTAGACCAGGAACCAGTATAGTAGACCAGGAACCAGTATAGTAGACCAGGAACCAGTATAGCAGACCAGGAACCAGTATAGTAGACCAGGGACCAGTATAGTAGACCAGGAACCAGTATAGCAGACCAGGGACCAGTATAGTAGACCAGGAACCAGTATAGTAGACAAGGGACCAGTATAGTAGACCAGAAACCAGTATAGTAGACAAGGAACCAGTATAGTAGTCGAGGAGCCAGCATAGTAGAAAAGGAACAAGAGAAAAGGAACAAGAAAAAAGGAAATCTAAAGGCACCACTTGGGCTTTAAATGAAAAGAACCCGTAAAAAAACAAGTTTTTTACTATAACTCCTTTATGTACGAGAAGTAACTAAAAGAATGTTCATTATAATACGCAGCACACGACAATCCAAAAATACAAAATTTTAGTTGTGTCGTAAAATATGTTTAATATAATGCGCACCGATCAGGAATATGTTTATAAAAAGTGTTGTCAATAAAATACGCACCTTATTACGCGACAGAAAGGTCGTTCAATATAATACGCACCATGACACTATATCTCAAAAAATAACATGATACATAGAGATAATTAAAATAATCTAAAAATTCAATAATTTAATTACAGTACATGCGATCGATCTGAAATTTTGATACATAGTTTTTATCATCGGCCTGAAACTGCCTGCAAAATTTCAGCTCTCTAGCGTACGAGGAAATTGGTTAAAAATGGATCCAAAGTTTTTTCGACAAACAAGCAAGGGCTCAAACAGACACCACAAGTTAATATAAAGGATTTAATTTTTAAAAAACTTTTAAAAAACAAGTTTTTCACTATAAATCCTTTATGTACTAGACGTAACTAAAAGAATGTTCATTATAATACGCAGCGCAAGACCATCCAAAAATACAAAATTGCAGTTGTGTCGTAAAACATGTTTAACATAATGCGCACCGATCAGGAATATGTTTATAAAAAGGGTTGTCGATAAAATACGCACCTTATTGCGCGACAGAAAGGTTGTTCAATATAATACGCACCGCGACACTCTATCTCAAAAAATAACATGATACATAGGAATAAATAAAATAATCTAAAAATTCAATAATTTAATTACGGTACATGCGATCGATCTGAAATGTTGATACATAGTTTTTATCATCGCCACAAAACTGCCTGCTAAATTTCAGCTCGC
The DNA here is from genome assembly GCA_944989445.1 of Ampullaceana balthica. NCBI lineage: Eukaryota > Metazoa > Mollusca > Gastropoda > Lymnaeidae > Ampullaceana > Ampullaceana balthica. Next base: position 41,974 of record CALYLW010000075.1, on the reverse strand, counting down.
TAGCTTACGAGAAAGTGGGTTAAAAATGGATCCAAAGTTTTTTCGACAAACAAGCAAGCAAGTGCTCAAACAGACACAAGTTGATATAAAGGATTTAAAAACAACATACGGCGTTTGGCGCTTGCAGATTTTTGGCCTTTCGATCTAGAACGTTAAATCTTTCCTGCAAAATTTAAATGAGAAACTATAAAAGAAGTGGTACTTCAATTAGCACTTATGGAACGTCGATGATTTCATGAGCCATTCGTGGTTGCATCTCAAATCGCGAAAAGACGATATTTATACAATCTACCCTATTTTAAAACAATATTTTAATGTTATTTTTACATTTTACAAATATTATTATGGCTTATTATTTATGACAGATTTGTTCAACTTATGGAATACCAAATTTCTTAGCTTCAACTCATGTGTCTAACTTTCAGGGACATGAGATAGACTCTGACGGCAGATACGTCACACTGGACACACCCCTTCATAAGTTTAATTTACATATCAGGGGAGGATTCATTGTTCCGTGGCAAGTTCCGGGCGTTACCACAGAGGACAGGTGGGTGCGATTAACACTTTTAAAAAAAAATTATGATTAAAGAATAACTCTAGTGGATGCGGTAAATATTATGTAATAGATGGATCCATCTATTACTCTATAAGCCTGATTGCAGTCTCGCCCATATTTTATTCACTGGCAAATATTAGCAGTCCAGACAACAAAAGTGAGAATGGATTTGTCAAGGATTGTAGAAAATGATAGTACTAGTAGGCGTGACTGAGTCTAGCCGTGCATCATACAATGATAGTACTAGTAGGCGTGGCTGAGTCTAGCCGTGCATCATACAATGATAGTACGAGTAGGCGTGGCTGAGTCTAGCCGTGCATCATACAATGATAGTACTAGTAGGCGTGGCTGAGTCTAGCCGTGCATCATACAATGATAGTACTAGTAGGCGTGGCTGAGTCTAGCCATGCATCATACAATGATAGTACTAGTAGGCGTGGCTGAGTCTAGCCGTGCATCATACAATGATAGTACTAGTTGGCGTGGCTGAGTCTAGCCGTGCATCATACAATGATAGTACTAGTAGGCGTGGCTGAGTCTAGCCGTGCATCATACAATGATAGTACTAGTAGGCGTGGCTGAGTCTAGCCGTGCATCATACAATGATAGTACTAGTAGGCGTGGCTGAGTCTAGCCGTGCATCATTCAATGATAGTACTTGTAGGCGTGGCTGAGTCTAGCCGTGCATCATACAATGTTAGTACTAGTAGGCGTGGCTGAGTCTAGCCGTGCATCATACAATGATAGTACGAGTAGGCGTGGCTGAGTCTAGCCGTGCATCATACAATGATAGGATAGTAGGCGTGGCTGAGTCTAGCCGTGCATCATACAATGATAGTACTAGTAGGCGTGACTGAGTCTAGCCGTGCATCATACAATGATAGGATAGTGGCCAAGTCTAGCAGTGCATGTGATGGTAGTTGGCCAAGTCTAAGTGCATGTGATGGTAGTTGCTGTGGCCAAGTCTAGCAGTGCATGTGATGGTAGTTGGCCAAGTCTAACAGTGCATGTGATGGTAGTTGCTGTGGCCAAGTCTAACAGTGCATGTGATGGTAGTTGATGTGGACAAGTCTAACAGTGCATGTGATGGTAGTTGGCCAAGTCTAACAGTCCATGTGATGGTAGTTGATGTGACCAAGTCTAACAGTACATGTGATGGTAGTTGCTGTGGCCAAGTCTAACAGTACATGTGATGGTAGTTGGCCAAGTCTAACAGTGCATGTGATGGTAGTTGGCCAAGTCTAACAATGCATTTGATGGTAGTTGCTGTGGCCAAGTCTAACAGTGCATGTGATGGTAGTTGATGTGGCCAAGTCTAACAGTGCATGTGATGGTAGTTGATGTGGCCAAGTCTAACAGTACATGTGATGGTAGTTGATGTGGCCAAGTCTAACAGTGCATGTGATGGTGATGTGGCCAAGTCTAACAGTGCATGTGATGGTAGTTGCTGTGGCCAAGTCTAACAGTGCATGTGATGGTAGTTGATGTGGCCAAGTCTAACAGTACATGTGATGGTAGTTGATGTGGCCAAGTCTAACAGTGCATGTGATGGTAGTTGATGTGGCCAAGTCTAACAGTACATGTGATGGTAGTTGATGTGGCCAAGTCTAACAGTGCATGTGATGGTAGTTGATGTGGCCAAGTCTAACAGTACATGTGATGGTAGTTGATGTGGCCAAGTCTAACAGTGCATGTGATGGTAGTTGCTGTGGCCAAGTCTAACAGTGCATGTGATGGTAGTTGATGTGGCCAAGTCTAACAGTACATGTGATGGTAGTTGCTGTGGCCAAGTCTAACAGTACATGTGATGGTAGTTGCTGTGGCCAAGTCTAACAGTACATGTGATGGTAGTTGGCCAAGTCTAACAGTGCATGTGATGGTAGTTGCTGTGGCCAAGTCTAACAGTGCATGTGATGGTAGTTGCTGTGGCCAAGTCTAACAGTGCATGTGATGGTAGTTTCTGTGGCCATGGCTTTTAGCGATACATTAGTAGTAGCGTTATAAATGAGCATCAAATCGGTCTACCAAGAACCCTTTAAAAAATAGATGTAAAAACAAAGTTTTTGGCTATAAATCCCTTATATATGAGACATAACTAAAAGTAGTGATTATGTTTAAATGCGACATTTACAGACTGAAACAGAATTATCTCCCCTGGTTTTATACCGGGCGCAGGGACGGTAGGGGTTGTGAACATCGACGGTCGGCGTCAATGCGTGAACTGAACTGTCACGTGAAAGAATTATAAACAAATGTTCGGATAGTCCGATCGCTTAAACTTACAAAGCAAGTTAATATAAGGGATTTAAAATAAAACAAACCCGTAAAAACAAAGTTTTTGACTATAAATCCCTTATATATGAGACATAACTAACAGTATTGATTATTTTCAAACATTTACAGACTGAATCCGTCTTAACTCAACTTTGCATCATAACCCTAGTGGGGGGGAGGGGTGGGTGGGGGGAGGGGAAAAGTCTGGTCACCGATTCGCTTGACCGAGCTCAGAGTGACACGTAAAATGTAAACAAAAGCGCCCCGTTGCTTCGTTGGGTCGCCTCAATGCGTCAGCTCAAAATTTCACGTGGGAAAAAACAATAACAAACCGTGAATTTAAATTACATACCTCATATAAGGATAAACTAAAAATGCATTAATTTAATTACGGTACGTTCAATTTTGATACGATGCATTGTTAGGTCAGACGGGTCAGTGTGCCAAATTTCAGCTCGATCGAATCACGGGAAGTGGGTCATTTTCGACTTTTGTTTTTCCGCCCGCCCATGAGATGATGAGAGAGATGATGAGACGGCCGCGAAGTTAATATAAGGGATTTAAAAATAATCTGAAAATCATCTGCTTCTCTTTAATTTGTCACGTTTACAGTCGCCAAAACGACCTTGGCCTTCTGATCGCACTGAACCATGTCTCCGTGGCTAATGGCGAGTTATTTTGGGATGACGGTGTATCGACAGGTGAGTTCACAAACAATAGATTATCTGTGTGTTTAAGGGTTATAATCAATATAAGGATTAGGGGCCGTCCATAAAGTACGTCACGCTATTTTTGACCATTTTTAACTCCCCCCTCCCCCCTGTCACAAACTGTCACACATCTCGGAACCCCCCCCCCTAAAGTACGTCACACTTTCGAACAAAAATGTTGTTTTTTATTAACAAAATAATCAAAATTTAATATAAAACAGCTGGACGTCACACATGACCGGACACCCCCCTCCCCCCTGTTACAAACTGTCACACTTTCTTACACCCCTTCCCCCCTCTGGAGCGTGACGTACTTTATGGACGGCCCCTTATCATTTTAGGGATTATATTTTTAGAGATTATATTTTTAGCGATTATATTTTTAGAGATTATATTTTTAGAGATCATATTTTTAGAGATTATATTTTTAGAGATTATATTTTTAGAGATTATATTTTTAGAGATTATATTTTTAGAGATTATATTTTTAGAGATTATATTTTTAGAGATTATATTTTTAGAGATTATATTTATGGGGATTAACTTTTTAGGGATGATCTTTAAGGGGTTTATGTTTATAAGGATTTTTATATGAGGATAAATTATTTTTAAAGCAATAGGGTCATATTCCCGTACTCACCCATGTACCCATCTGCATCAAATAATAAAAAATGATGTCCAAAAAAGCCTTTTTAAAAACACCTTGAAAAACAAAACTTCATCACCACTTTCACATCACTTTTAATATGATTTAACAGTTTTAATATGATATACCACTTTTAATATTATAAACCACTTATTTTGTTTATATTAGCCTTGTATTCTGTTGTTATATTAGTCTAGTATTGTGTTGCTGTATTTGGACGTTGCCATGAGTCCAGGCGATGTTTCTCAAACTGATGATATATATATATATATATATATATATATATAAATCTCTGTCTTCTCCACAGTCAACAACGGCACCTATAACCTCATCAACTTCACCATGGCTCAGGTAGGTGTTGTCATACAACTATGTAGGTTGGCTCAGTGTTGTCATACAACAATGTAATCTCTTATACACAAAACGACAGGAATACAAATTGCATGGCAACAGCCATACACAGTAAATCTCAGCACCAAATGCGTTCACTAACAAATACATTATTTAAATATACGAAGACACACTTCTTGAACAAATCGTTCACGCTCGGTGAATTTAAAGTATCATCTAGAAAATTATTTTAAAAAACTCCTGTGGCGAAAACCTAAAGATACTTGTAAACCAAAATTAACACTTACAAAATCCTTTTTTTTTAAAAATTGTTAGAAATCAATACGGATATACATGTATATATTTATCATTATTTTATAAATGGATTAATAAGAAATGATTACTAACGCTAACCATTGCTCTTCATTGCAATATTTACTGTTTATAGTTTGAAGTCGTATATTCTTACCATAATTAGTACATTTCTTCCCCTGCATGTTTATTTTTATCTCCGGAGTTACAGTTAGGCTTCATTTAACTTCAAATGTTCAGATTGCTTCCATTTCTTCTTTATTCCCACCCCCCCCCAATGTCAAGGCCGGGGAGCTGACCATCAATCCCGTGGTCATTTCTACGCAGAATGTGGGAGGAACCCTTTCATTTAAGACTATTGAAATCTATGGCCTGTCCCGACCTCCGAGTGATGTGTCCATCAATGGTCAACCCTTGCCCAGCTCGAGCGTCAAGTTTTATAATCAAGTAAGTTTTCTCTGTTGAAACAAAGGTTATTTATCCCATGATTATGACAGTTCACATAGCGAGATGACTAGCTGTGAAACAAAGGTTATTTATCCCATGATTACGACAGTTCACGTAGAGATGACTAGCTGTGAAACAAAGGTTATTTATCCCATGATTACGACAGTTCACATAGAGAGATGACTAGCTGTGAAACAAAGGTTATTTATCCCATGATTACGACAGTTCACGTAGAGATGACTAGCTGTGAAACAAAGGTTATTTATCCCATGATTACGACAGTTCACGTAGAGATGACTAGCTGTGAAACACATACAAAGTTCACTGAGGAAATAACAATGCTTCAAAAAGAATGGTCAGAGCAATAATCGTCTCTTACGATATGGATGTGTCTAATGAGAGTAGAGCAGTGAAACAACGAGAACGTTGACAAGACTATTAAGGCAATAAAAACGTTTACAAGGCTATTGAGACAGCGAGCACTTAGGCAAGAACATTGACACAAAGAGACCTGGTTATGTACATTTAAACAAAAACAAAACAAAAATGAAGATTTCGAGGAATACAGTTCAATACACTCTTATATATCATGTAAGTCATAGATAAGCAAACTTTTGAGGAAGTGGGTCAAAAAAAAATCATCTACTACTTTCAGTTAATTGTGTTCCATTTTAACACCCCTAACCTTTTTCAACAATATATTTTTTTTTAATTTCAAAATTCCATTAACGTTCGCCATCTTGAGTTCTTGTTGGTCTGTGTTAGCTGAAGGAGGACGTGTTTATTAGACCTACACATCTACACATCTGACCTTTATTTTTGACGGTGTTGACCAGATCTACATATCTGACCTTTGTTGTTGACGGTGTTGACCAGATCTACACATCTGACCTTTATTGTTGACGGTGTTGACCAGATCTACACATCTGACCCTTATTTTTGACGGTGTTGACCAGAACATCAGACCTTTATTGATGACAGTGTTCAGTCACGTGTTCAGTCACGTGTTCAGTCACATGTTCATCAAGAGCACGTCTTGGTCAGGTCCATTAACGATTATTATTCAAATGAGGAAATCGGTTACGGCCCTTCTTCTCAGTGATGAAATGTTACAAACTGTATTTCAGATCGTCCAGCTGGTTGACCTACCTGACCTCAACATGACCTCCGTTTCAAACGTCACGTGGTCTGTCTACTAGCAATTGATGGTCATCAACAACAAATGGAAGAAAATTTTCCAGGGGAGATAAAGATGTCTAGGTTTTTTTTTAAAATGAATTAACGAATTCTCTCCCATTTCTATTTCAATTTTCACGATCGGAAAACACAAGAGCTCTTCATTTATAATAGTTTGCAACGTACAGACACTCATTGTAAAAATTAATGTTTAAGAAATGTTGAATAATTTTCTTGATGATAATTATGTGTCCAGAATCGGTCAGGTCTGAAAACACACGAACAAGATGAACCAGGCGGAATGGATTGGTTGGGGATAGGGGGTCAATTTTTCAGTTATTTAAATGGGAGAGATGATGTGGTGGGGGGGGGGAGGGGTGAGAGAATAAATAAATTTTGTAAACACAGTATTTACTTTGAAATACTCCCCTTGTTATTCTCCAGTTGCAAAGAGAAAGAGTTTCCTCGTGAATAAAGTTTACGTTAGCGGTTTGAGAGCTTACGTTAAATGATAATAACTGTTGAAATTACTAACTTTGTTAAATAAAAACGTTAGTTAAATATTATTGATTTTGTTAATCGAAACTTTGTTAAGTGATAATAAATTTGTTAAATAATAACTTGGTTAAATAATAACTTTGTCAAATAATAATTTACATTGTTGAATAATCACTTTGTTCAATAATAACTTGGTTAAATTTTGATGATAATAACATTAATCTTATCTGTTTACAGACGCTCCTTCTATACAGAAGATTATTGCGTCCTAATAACATCATGCTGTCTCATTTAGCGTGGTGATCTTCCTTTTAAATAATAATAACACCAATTTTGAACTGATAATAAAGATATCTCCAAATTTAAACGAGTTAAATATACGTACTTAATAAGCTTGACGTAGGGGAGAAATTCATGATATATTTAATACGTATGTATGTATTAATTTATATATTTAAATATATCCTATATAATAAAAGTCAAGTTTCTGTCCTTTCTGTCCCGTCATCTATAGCGATTGGTCCCTCAAACACATATGAATCCTACAGCCAATCACTAGCGGAGAAAAATTTACATATTACGCGGAGGTTCAAAACGAGTTATTTTTGGTGCAGTTTTTTTGTCATAATTCATTATGTTGTTCCCATCTTGAAGTGATGCCTGCCGCTTATTCCAATGACAATTCTGTTAAATGCTTTTTCCTTGATGACCCTGGGGGGTAGTGGCAAGAGTTTTAATTGTTGTTTGTTTTTTGTTGCTGTTATTGTTGTTGTTTTGTTTGTTGTTGTTTTTTGTTGTTGTTTTGTGGTTGTTGTTTTTTGTTGTTGTTTTGTTGTTGTTGCTTTGTGGTTGTTGTTATTGTTGTTGTTTTGTTGTTGTTGTTTTGTTGCTGTTGTTGTTGCTGTTGTTGTTGTTTTGTTGTTTTGGTTTTGTTGTTGTTGCTGTTGTTGTTGCTGTTGTTGTTTTGTTGTTGTTGTTTTGCTGTTGTTGTTGTTTTTGTTTTGTTGTTGTTGTTTTGTTTTTGTTGCTGTTGTTGTGGCTGTTATTGTTTTTGTTGTTGTTGTCCACATCCCTTGCCCTGCGATGACAATGTCCTGCAAACGCTTCAGCATAACAACTACCAAAACATAGCGTCCATGAACTTCACAGGTCACCCTACACTTATTCCCGTCCTTAGGCGGGCTTTGTTACTAGTATAATAATAATATGCAATGCCAAATTCTCTGTTCACGTTTATTTCCTTTTTAGATCTGTTATGTGCAGATTCCACGGTACTTTTTGTTCACGTTACATTGAACACTGTTTTGTTGTTGCTTAAAAAATAATAATAACAAAGTCTGATAAAAAAATAGATTTTTTCTTTGTTGTCACAATTTTTACCACGTTTTTTATTAACTTCCTTTCTTCCTGTCTGTCTGTCTTTCTGTCTGTCCGCAAAATTTCAAATTTTCCAACGTAAAATTAAACCACTTCTGATGGTCCTAGAGATCTCAAAATTTTACCACTGATACGACCATACAATAACCCCTAGTCCTGGAGGGGCCCAAAGAAAATAGGTCACGTGACCTTACCACAGTCCCCCAACGAAAGTAGGTCAAGTGGGGAACGGGTCGAGTCTTACATCAACTTACCTGGTCTTTTAATGCGGTGTTCTGTTCAGCAATCCTCCGACCAGAAAGAGAGGCTCTCTTTTTTGCAGACCCATTCGCTGTTTTGAGACGTCCCTGTCAGGCTCACGTTTACCCCGTATCACCACACTTATAATACATCCGAACTTTGTAACCGATTTCACATTTTTAAAAAAAAATAATAAGTTTCCCTTGATTTTGGTTCTGAGGAGATCACTGAGAGATCTTTGTTATCAGAATAAGATTGTCGTTAACTAAATGGGACGGACACAGAAATGAAAAAAAAAGTCTGTGTTTCCAACTCTCCACAATTGTGTCAAATTTTATTTTGAATGAACTCAGGCCTAAACTTAATAAACTGTAAAACTAAGTACTAACTAAATACATCATCTTTTTTTATATTTTTTTTTATTTGAACAACAATTTTGTTGAAGACAGTGGTCAAACTTGATGTAAATTAGGAAGGCATTTCAAATTTCTCAAATAAGAGATCGTTGCAGTAATTGGGGTAATTAGATGAACACACGGCGTAAAGAAATGGTGGGAGTTCGGTGCGGATGAAATGTTATTTTATTAATTATTGTAAAAAAAAACAACAAGTTTTTGACTATAAATCCTTTATGTACGAGACGTAACTAAAAGAATGTTCCGTATAATACGCAGCGCAAGACCATCCAAAAATACAAAATTGTAGTTATGTCTCGTAAAACGTGATTAATATAATGACACTTTGACACCGATCAGGAATATGTTTATAAAAAGTGTTGTCAATATAATACGCACCTTATTGCGCGACAGCAAAGTATTAAAAAGGTCGTTCAATATAATACGCACCGCGAAACTCTATCTCAAAAATGTAACATGATACATAGAGATAAATAAAATAATATAAAAATTCAATAATTTAATGACAGTACATGCGATCGATATGAAATTTTGATACGTTGTTTTTATCATAGGCACGAAACTGCCTGCAAAATTTCAGCTCGCTATCTTACGAGGAAGTGGTTAAAAATCGATCCAAAATTTTGGCGACAAGCAAACAAGCAAACAATGGCTCAAACAAACAAGACACCACGAGTTAATATAAAGGATTTAATAAAAAAAAGAACCCGTAAAAAAACAAGTTTTTGACTATAAATCCTTTAGGTACGAGACATAACTTAAAGAATTTCATTATAATACGCAGCGCAAGACAATCCAAAAATACAAAATTGTAGTTATGTCTCGTAAAACGTGTTTAATATAATGCGCACCGATCGGGAATATATTTTTAAAAAGTATTGTCAATATAATAAGCACCAAATCGCGCAACAGGAAAGTATAAATAAAAAGGTCGTTCAATATAATACGCACCGCTACACTCTATCTCAAAAATAAACATGATACATAGAGATAAATAAAATAATATACACATTCAATAATTTAATGACAGTACATGCGATCGATATGAAATTTTGATACGTAGTTTTTATCATCGGCACGAAACTGTCTGCAAAATTTCAGCTCGCTAGCTTACGAGAAAGTGGGTTAAAATCGATCCAAAATTTTTTCGACAAACAAGCAAGCAACCAAACAACCAGACACCACGAGTTAATATAAAGGATTTAAAAATACCCACCACTGCCTATGTTTTTATAGTCATCCAAATACTGCGGCTAGACTTTACGGTCTAGTAAATGGATGGGATCGTTAAAAAAATAAGGTTCAAAGAAAGCCCCCCACCCACCAACACCCCCCCACACACACAACACACACACACAACACGCCGCAATGACAGACCACAACAAGAAATACTTTGTTCCGTTTATTGTTGTGTAACAGCGGGGACCAGGGGCCTTAACCCCTGACGTCCCCAAGGGGGGTGGAGTTGTGTGTCTTTGACAATTTGATGCGTGCAATAAAACCACCATTAATATATTATTATAATCTGGATATGCTCGGTGCCCATAATTCCCCTATCGGGGCCCTTAATGTGTGTGTAGGAGGGGGCGGGGACAGGTGGTGGAAGGGTCTGTCTCCCACGTTTTATTTATTTAATAACGATAACAGGGATAAGTCATGAAGGTCAAGGTTATACCGGTCCGCTGATGCTTAGGTCGCCGAACGTGTCCCTGTATTTAGGTCTACTCACCCTCCTCACACAAATTGAAACACTTCCAGAAAACCATTGGTTTGGACCAGGCAGGGAGCATCCACGGACCAACCCGTTTCAACTGACCTCTGAGCTCGTCAAGGGGGGTAAGTAACTACCCGTCAACTTAAAAGAGTTCCATATAACAGGTGAATACATTCCTATAATAGTTCTGATAACTCCAAATTTGTTTTTAACATTTACTATCTTATCTCATCTAATACAGATTCCCCTTCAACCTAGTTTTTATTATACCCCCTTTCTTTGTAAGTGTGTCTCGGTGCGACGCAAAATAGCGCGGGTATGTCGTATGTCGTATGTCGTACCACAGTTTGCAGTAGATTGACGTTGCTTTGAAAGGTATACTACTAAAATTAATTTGTTTTTTAAACGTAAATTTGTTTGATTCTTTTTAATCGTCGCCACGAGTCTGCCTGCAAATTTTCAGCTCGATTTGATCACGGGAAAAGGGTAAAAATCGATCCAAACTTTTTTGCGTCAGACAGACAAGCAGACGTTACGAGTAAATAAAACAAACCCGTAAAAACAAAGTTTTTGACTATAAATCCCTTATATATGAGACATAACTAACAGTATTGATTATTTTCAAACATTTACAGACTGAATCTGTCTTAACTCAACTTTGCATCATAACCCTAGTGGGGGGGAGGGGTGGGGTGGGGGAGGGGGAGAGGGGAAAAGTCTGGTCACCGATTCGCTTGACCGAGCTCAGAGTGACACGTAAAATGTAAACAAAAGCGCACCGTCGTTTCGTTGTGTCGCCTCAATGCGTCAGCTCAAACTTTCACGTGGCAAAAAAACAAAAACAAACCGTGAATTTAAATTACATACCTCATATAAGGATAAACTAAAAAATGCATTAATTTAATTACGGTACGTTCGATCGATCTGAAATTTTGATACGATGCATTGTTAGGTGACACGTGTCCGTGTGCCAAATTTCAGTTCGATCGGATCACGGGAAGTGGGTCATTTTTGACTTTTGTTTTTCCGCCCGCCCAGCCCATGAGACGGCGGTGAAGTTAATATAAGGGATTTAAAAATAAAACAAACCCGTAAAAAACAAACCCGTAAAAACAAAGTTTTTGACTATAAATCCCTTATATATGAGACATAACTAACAGTATTGATTATTTTCAAACATTTACAGACTGAATCTGTCTTAACACAAGTTTGCTTCATAACCCTAGGGGGGAGGGGTGGGTGGGAGGGGGAGAGGGGAAAAGTCTGGTCACCGATTCGCTTGACCGAGCTCAGAGTGACACGTAAAATGTAAACAAAAGCGCACCGTCGTTTCGTTGGGTCGCCTCAATGCTCAAACTTTCACGTGGCAAAAAAACAATAACAAATCGTGAATTTAAATTACATACCTCATATAAGGATAAACTAAAAATGCATTAATTTAATTACGGTACGTTCGATCGATCTGAAATTTTGATACGATGCATTGTTAGGTAAGACGGGTCCGTGTGCCAAATTTCAGTTCGATCGGATCATTGGAAGTGGGTCATTTTCGACTTTTGTTTTTCCGCCCGCCGAGCCCATGAGATGATGAGAGAGAGACAGAGAGAGAGACAGAGACGGCCGTGAAGTTAATATAAGGGATTTAAAAACAAAGTTTTTGACTATAAATCCCTTATATATGAGACATAACTAACAGTATTGATTATTTTCAAACATTTACAGACTGAATCTGTCTTAACACAAGTTTGCTTCATAACCCTAGGGGGGGAGGGGTGGGTGGGAGGGGGAGAGGGGAAAAGTCTGGTCACCGATTCGCTTGACCGAGCTCAGAGTGACACGTAAAATGTAAACAAAAGCGCACCGTCGTTTCGTTGGGTCGCCTCAATGCTCAAACTTTCACGTGGCAAAAAAAACAATAACAAATCGTGAATTTAAATTACATACCTCATATAAGGATAAACTAAAACTTGCATTAATTTAATTACGGTACGTTCGATCGATCTGAAATTTTGATACGATGCATTGTTAGGTCAGACGGGTCCGTGTGCCAAATTTCAGTTCGATCGGATCATGGGAAGTGGGTCATTTTTGACTTCTGTTTTTCCGCCCGCCCGCCGAGCCCAAGACAGAGAGAGAGAGAGAGACGGCCGCGAAGTTAATATAAGGGATTTAATAAAGGGAGTCAAAATTGTTTTAGACATTCTATTAAGAATGCTTTAAACTTTAACCCACTATACAGAAGAAACTACCTTTAAAAAAAAACAAAAAAAACGAAATTTGTGAAATCGACTTTTAAAGTTCAAGATATATTCAATGTATGGTTTGGAATGGCTACACCCAATCAAGACAATTGATTACATCTGTCAATCTCTAGTAGAGACGTTGTTTTTTTTCCCCTCCAGAAACACTTTTTTCCAAACTTTCTTCAATTTCTCAACCTCAGCGTCAAGAAAATAGAAACTTCTTCTATACAGAAGATTAGTGCGTCCTATTGGCAAGTATTCACAGACCACGGGTATGAGGGACCACGTTTTATTGATTCTGCAGAGACCATAGACGAGGTGACCATTGAAGCTCACGTCAGTTAGGTTGGATATGTTGATGACAGAAAATGTCAACTTTGAATTTGACAGCTGAGAATCGGCTCCTCCTCTTTTTATTTCGGTAATAAAAACATTTGTTTAGTTTCGCGGCTTGTAAAATCGAATCATGGCATGACCGCCGCTGGGCTGTGACGATGATGTGTGATAAGGTAAGGCATGGAATTCATGATGAATTGCTCCAAGTAACGCCTGCACGGAACTGGTTCCTGACTGGAAGCTTGCAGGTGTATGATGTGGTGTATTATACGGTGTATGATGTGGTGTATGATGCCGTGTATGATGTGGTGTATGATGTGGTGTATGATGCAATGTTTGATGTGGTGTATGATGCAATGTCTGATGTGGTGTATGATGCGGTGTATGATGTGGTGTATGACGCGGTGTATGATGAGGTGTATGATGTGGTGCATGATGTGGTGTATTATACGGTGTATGATGCGGTGTATGATGCGGTGTATGATGTGGTGTATGGCGCGGTGTATGATGTGGTGTATGATGTGATGTATGACGCGGTGTATTATGTGGCGTATTATGTGGTGTATGATGTGGTGTATGATGTGGTGTATGATGTGGTGTATGATGCGGTGTATGATGTGGTGTATGATGCGGTGTATGATGTGGTGTATGATGTGGTGTATTATACGGTGTATTGTGTGGTGTATGATGTATGATGTGGTGTATGATGCGGTGTATGATGTGGTGTATGATGTGGTGTATGATACGGTGTATGAAGCAGTGTATGATGTGGTGTATGAAGCAGTGTATGGTGCCGTGAACGGTGTGGTGTATGATGCAGTGTATGATGTGGTGTATGATGCCATGTATGATGTGGTGTATGATGCAGTGAATGAACAGTGCGCCAAGACAGAAAATCTTACAGTGCTGATATGCCCTGTTACACCCTCCCCACTCCAGTCATATTTCCCCCCTTTTAACCTTACACCTCGCAGCTTATTCCCCTGAAGATTACAGTCTTTCAAATATTCAAAACTCCCAGTATAATGGCTGTTACTTACAGATGTTGTTTCATGCATGCTGCAAACGCACACCAACTCTTGTTACGTTGTCTAACAGTACAAATTAAGAACATCAACTTGGAGTTGGAGCTAGATCAGGGGAGGTCATCACCAACTGTTGTTGCGTTATCTAACAGTACAAATTAAGAACATCAACTTGGAGTTGGAGCTAGATCAGGGGAGGTCATCACCAACTCTTGTTACGTTGTCTAACAGTACAAATTAAGAACATCAACTTGGAGTTGGAGCTAGATCAGGGGAGGTCATCACCAACTGTTGTTGCGTTTATCTAACAGTACAAATTAAGAACATCAACTTGGAGTTGGAGCTAGATCAGGGGAGGTCATCACCAACTCTTGTTACGTTGTCTAACAGTACAAATTAAGAACATCAACTTGGAGTTGGAGCTAGATCAGGGGAGGTCATCACCAACTGTTGTTGCGTTATCTAACAGTACAAATTAAGAACATCAACTTGGAGTTGGAGCTAGATCAGGGGAGGTCATCACCAACTGTTGTTGCGTTATCTAACAGTACAAATTAAGAACATCAACTTGGAGTTGGAGCTAGATCAGGGGAGGTCATCACCAACTGTTGTTGCGTTATCTAACAGTACAAATTAAGAACATCAACTTGGAGTTTGAGCTAGATCAGGGGAGGTCATCACCAACTGTTGTTGCGTTATCTAACAGTACAAATTAAGAACATCAACTTGGAGTTTGAGCTAGATCAGGGGAGGTCATCACCAACTAATGTTGCGTTATCTAACAGTACAAATTAAGAACATCAACTTGGAGTTTGAGCTAGATCAGGGGGGGTCATCACCAACTAATGTTGCGTTATCTAACAGTACAAATTAAGAACATCAACTTGGAGTTTAGCGAGGTCAGGGGAGGTCATCACCAACTAATGTTACGTTATCCAACAGTACAAATTAAGAACATCAACTTGGAGTTTGAGCTAGATCAGGGGAGGTCATCACCAACTAATGTTGCGTTATCTAACAGTACAAATTAAGAACATCAACTTGGAGTTTAGCGAGATCAGGGGAGGTCATCACCAACTAATGTTACGTTATCTAACAGTACAAATTAAGAACATCAACTTGGAGTTTAGCGAGATCAGGGGAGGTCATCACCAACTAATGTTATGTTATCTAACAGTACAAATTAAGAACAGGAACTGGAATTTTAGCGAGATCAGGGGAGGTCATCACCAACTGTTATCTAACAGTACGATTTAAGAACAGGGACTTAGAGTTTTAGCGAGATCAGGGGAGGCCATACTGGGTTGGGAGTAAAATAAGGAGGAATGGGGTAAAAAAGCGACGAAAAGAAGAAAAATTCTCACATAACATTATTTACATTGTTTAGGATCTAATTTTAGAATTATATGATTTTGTTGACGAAGTCGTTGAAACGTGAGCGTGGTTTGTGGTCTTATGATCAAATCTTGTTATAAATTCATGATGGACATTAATTCAATGTTTCAAAATGTAATTTATTAATTTTTTTTTAAATTAAAAATATAAAAAATATGATTTTTAAAAAAACCGCAAAGATTGTTTAATGATATCGTAATTTTTACCCGCCTAACAAAACGTTCATTTGAATTGATTTTAAATTCGTTAGGTAGCTGAACATTCCTACTCTCTAAACTCTAAACTAAAACCACCTCGGCAGTGAGCTATTTCGAAATCGAAACTATTTGAAAACACCGCACGATGTGTCACCTTGAAATCTTTAACATATCAAAACATATATATATTTTTTTTGTTTGTTTGTTTGTTGTTTTTTTTTGTGGTGTTTTTTTTTGTTCTTGCAATGCATGTATTGTATCCCTAATAAAAGGGATCGAAGTCAAGCGGAGTGCCACTTGAATAATATTTTTTAATTATTTTTTTTTGAAAATGACATATTTTATATGAATTCACAAATAAAATAAAATACAAATATTTGATTGTAACAAATAAAATGTACATTATATATTATTTCTTAAATCTTAAACATAAAAACCTTAATTATCTTCTGTTATGTTTAATATCATGTTTTGAATTGTTTGTCTAAACATGTGTTTCTAGTGTTATGTTTGTGTAACTGTGGTTATGGAAAAATGCTGTAAGTCTGTGATGCCATATGTGTTTTCTGTACTGTGAAAGTATTTTTAAGCTTATTGTTTGTTGTTTCTTGTTTATAGAGTCTGGTATTATGTTTAGTGTTATTGCTTTGTCTATATCTACCTTGTGTATTGTGCCTGCTTGTATGAATTGTTGGAGTGTGTTTTTAGTTTGTAAAATTGTATTGCATGTGAGATATAAATGTTGTTCAGTCTCATCAGCTCCTGACCTACAGAGTGGACAGCCTATTCTTGCCCCTCTGTCTTTATAATTTCTTGATGAGACTGGTGTTGTATTGTAAATTAGTCTGTATGTTATTTCTTTTTCTTTATTTGGTATTTCTTTGATATGTGTATTTTTAAAAGTTTCCTCAGTGTTTGTAATTCCATAAACTTGTGTCCATTTAATTCTATTGTTCAGAGGTGTTGCTTGTCTTTTTATTAAATGTGTATATATTTCTTTGGTTGTTTTGTGTAATACTTCTTCATTACCTTTTATTGCTTTGATGCATGCTGTATGAAATTGTGATTGATTTCTACCCATGTAATGTGCAGTGCTGTTATCAATTGCTATTAAATGTCCTATTCTGATTCCTAAGTAATAATGTGTGAATGTATTTTCTGATCTTTTTTTAATGGCTTGTCCTATAAATTTTATTCTGAGTGCTTGTATTTTTGTTTGTATGTCTTGCAAGTTTATTCCTCCATTTAGCTTAGATTGTATTAGTGTTGTATGTTTGATATTGTGTATTGTTCCTTGGAATATGTATTTAGTTATGTGTGAGTTAATTTCTTTTAAAATTATTGGTGGGGGTTCCCATATTGTTCCTGTATATATTGTTTTGGGGATGACATATGTGTTTATAATTGTGCTCCTTCCAAAAATTGTCTGTGCTGTGTATTTGTTTCTGTCAATAATTTGTTTAATTGATTGTTCAATATTCCTCCATATTTCAGTGTTTGTCTGTGTTTGATTATTGGAATAAAAGATCCCATAAATTCTAAGACTCTCCTTCCTAATTATGCCTAAGGGGAAATCTAGTCTATCTTGCCACCTACCTATCCCCATAATTTCAGATTTGTTTACATTAATCTTGGACCCACTACCTTTTCCAAAATCTTGAAAAATTGAAATTATTTTGTGAATTGACCTATCATTTGTGGGGAAAAATACCGTGTCATCTGCATAAGCAATCACTTTAATATCTCTGGCTCCAGGGATCCCTATTCCTGTAATGTTTTTCTCCATTCTGATTTTCTCTAGAAGTGGTTCAAAGGATAGAATATATAGATAAGGGGATAAAGGACACCCTTGTCTAACTGATCTTTTAATTGCAATGTTTTTTGAAATTATATTATTTATTATCAGATTGCTGATAGGCGTTCTGTATAGAATTTTAACCCAATTACAAAAATACTCCCCTAATTTATTGTGTTGTAATATCTTGTGAAGGTATGCATGGTCTACCCTGTCAAAGGCTTTTTCCTGGTCTAGTGATAATATGCATGTTTGAATTTGTTTTTCACTTGTATATTGAATAATGTCTCTGATTAAATGATTGTGGTTGTTGATGTCCCTGCCTTTAATGCTGCATTGTTGATTGACATGAATGAGAGTATTTAAATGTGGTTTTAGTTTATTGGCTAATGTTTTAGTAAGAATTTTATAATCTGTGTTGAGTAATGATATGGGCCTGTAATTTTTAAGTTGTGTTTTGTCTGTGTCTTTCTTTGGTAGAAGTGTGATGTATGAAGTGTTCATTGAATTTGGTAGTTCCATGTTTGTTGTAAGCTTCTTCTAAAGTTGCATGTAATATTGGGCCCAGTGTTGTAAAAAAGAAGTTGTAAAACTCTGTTGTTAGTCCATCTGGTCCAGGTGTTTTGTTTTTATTCATGTTGTGTAGTGTCACTTTCATGTCCTGTAGAGTAAATGGTTTGTTCATTTCCTTTGTTTGATCATCCTGCAGTGCTTTTGTAATTTTTGTGTACTGAACCTGTATATTTGCATCAGTTTGTTCAGTTGCAAAAAGTTGTGTATAGTATTTTTCAAAAGTTTCTACAATCTCTTTGTTGTCAGTTTGTGTTGTTCCTTCTGTGTCTATTATTTGTCTTATCTGTCTGCTTTTTTGTATGTTTTGTTCTATTGTTAAGAACTGCTTAGTAGGTGCTTCTGTGTAGTTTGTGGGTAATCTACTTCTAACTTGGGCACCATTGTATTTATGCTGTTGAATTGTTTCTAATTCTTCCTCTAATTCTTGTATGGCATGATTTGTTGGGTCGTTGTAGTTTTCTATTGATATTAGTACTTTTAGTTCATCTTCTCGTTTTCGGATTTGACTGTGTAGCTGAGTTGCAATATTTTGTGTGATGTGTTTAATTGTAGATTTTAAAAGTTCCCAGTGTTGGCCTATATTTGTAGTTGGTAGTATGCTGTATTGTTGAATTATTTTATTAATGATGTCTGTGTAGTGGTTGTTTTCTAAAAGTGCATTGTTAAATTTCCAATGAGGGGATTTTTTAATGATATTGATCTTTGTAGTATTGATTGTAATTTTTATCCCTTTGTGATCTGTAAAGTTTAATGTTTCTTTAACATGTTTTGCTTCATTAATTGTGTCTGATTTTGGAATGTAAAATCTATCTAATCTTGACTGAGTATTGAAAATATTATTCTTAAATGTTGTTTCTTTTCCTTCTTTATGAAGTGTTCTGTATGCGTCTACTAATGTATATGTATTTGTTATGTATTGTAACACTTCTATCCCCGTTGTTACTTCTACTATTTTTCCTTTCCTATTGGGGTTGGTTGTATCTAGAGGGCTTGTGATATAATTAAAATCTCCTCCTAAAATAATCTTTCCTCTCTTAAATAAATATTTCAAATTTTGAACTAGTGTATTGTAAAACAAAGGTTTTTCTTTGTGCTTTGCTGGAGCGTATATGTTTACAAGTGTGTAATTATCTTTCTTGTCTGTAATATTAAGCGTGACCATTCTTCCTTCGTTATCCCTGTCTTTATGTGTTATTTCCCATCTATCAGATGTCTGTACTATTCCCACTCCTTTAAATCTACCAAAGCTAAAGTAACTGTTTTTCATTCCTAAGGCCTTTGTATACATATGGGCATCGTGTTCTGTGGTTATATTTGTCTCCTGTAAAAAAATAAAATCAATGTTGTGTTTTTTTACTAGGTTAATTATGTGATGCTCCTTTTTGTTACAAGTCTTAACATTGAGGGAAAAAAGTGTAAGCTGTGTAGTCTCTGTATCTGATGTGACTGTGTTTCCGGACCCTTGTTGAGTTGAAGTGGCCGACAAGTCTGGCCAAAGCCCGAAGTACTAGCAACTGACAATTGTAATTCGGGCTTTGGCCGACCAATTCGCGAAGTAGATGGGTATCCTTGGCCAAAGCCCGTTGTGGTAAGGAATACTGCCCGGTTAGCGACACATCTGTCGCTTCTGGTGTGTTGGCGTGTACAGCGTACGGTGCAGGTAAAAGGGTGTCACGCTGTGACGATACTATAGCGTTAGTCTGTCCTTTTCGGAGGAGGTCCAGACATTGTGACTAGTTCTTATTATTCTGACACAGTGGTTTCATTGTGAGTACTGTATTACTCGTATTTATAAATCGAAAATATAAGTCATAGGGCACGTATAGCATGTGTCGTGGGGTGTAATAACTTAATAACACAATACTAAGTATACTGAGGCTATTAACTAATCATTAATTGTTAGCTACGACACGTTGTTCTGTACTGGAATGTGATCAATCATCAAATGAACAAGTCCATGCCGTTTCGACCGACCCTTTAGTTTCTTCACCTTAAAATTGTTTTATTTATTTATTTATTTTATAAATGATTTTTTTTTAAAATTTAACATTGAATTTATGATGGGGCGATTGAAACAAGTTTATACACTGACAACCTGTTAATATTCAATGTATGGCATCTGTCCGTCTACGAAAGACGATAGATTTATCTTTATTATCTGCAGCTCTTTGTGTGGCTGATGAGACCAATCCTTGAGTGGCAGTCTCTTCTGCATGACACACACGAAAGCAGTGGGGCAGTGTTTCCTGGCCTTTCTCCTCGCTCTTTTCCCGACTGCTTCTGCCCTAGTTTGCTCCTCTGCTCTTAGTGATCCTTCTTTCACTATAGCCCGCCACATGGACCTATCCTCTTGATATACAAAACTGGGAAAACCTGGCAGAGGAATATTCAATACGAATGCATGATTGTGGTATGTGCGTCATTTTCTGAGGTAGAAAGTCCTTCCAATCCTATCCAACTCCACCCCCATCTCGATCCGATGTAATCGCACATTAAAAAGGGTCATGTGGTCAGATAAAGGTACGTACATTCTATCTGCCCCACTCCCTTTATTTACCTTGCCCATAAGTCTTGCCAACACACGGTGTCATGTGGTCGTCACTTAGTCTAGCCCCCGTAACATGTCACTATGTAACATGTGCCAGCCAACGAACAGTCCCTGGTCTCGGTAGACTTCTCTTAATCGCTCCACCCCAATCAAAGTCGCGATGTAATCGGACAATAATTAAACAACCCGTAAAAACAAAGTTTTTGACTATAAATCACTTATATATGAGACATAACTGTAACTTTATATGTCACAATATTAATCTTAGGGCACTATTATCCACTGAAGAGCTTGTTTATCCAAAACAACTTTAATATATATACTATGTACACATAAATATCATTTGAGGTAATACAACGTGGAAATCTTGAGGCGCACACATACACTATCTCCTTCCTTGCCGGAAGTCTCTTCACAACTGCTCGCCCAACACTTTCAACCAATAGGAATGCTCTTTTCTTCCCGCGTCCACCATTCACGTGACCTTACGTCACAAAATTATGTTAATCACATGTGACAATAACTAAAATTATTGATTATGTGCAATATAATTTGCTGAAAAACTGGAGGATGTGGTCATAGATGTATGAAGAACAAACGATTGTGTAATTCAAAATGCCATAAAGTTCATCCTGTTGTAATAAGTGATAACATAAATAAATAGTTTACTATACTTATTAAGTTTGACTTTTGTAACTGGTTTTTATTATTCGTAACTAACGAGCAATGTTAAGTATTAAATATTACTAGTCAACCTTCAATCTGCCCATGACTGCTTTCTTCGGGCTTTGGCCAATCGACCCTAGCCATTTCGCGAACTGGCCGGCTAATTTACAGCATCATTGGCCACTTCGCGAATTGGCCGATTTCGGGCTTTGGGCGTAACATATATATTCTGGTATATATGTTGTAGAGGATTTAGAATTTTAAAACATATCGATCTTGCAATTTTATCACACAACAAATTGCAACATTGTTATAATAGCATGCATATTTTGATTGGCTATTTCACAAATGAACAGCTGCAATGCATTTAAATATTTCGTATTGTATGCTAGGAAAACATACAGTCCATTTAAATCTGATTCAATTACATTAGTAAATACAAGAAGTGTATTTCTAGATCTGGAAAATGTAATATGCTGATGGACAACAAAATTTTTAAAAAACGTAATAAGATATCCTTGATTACATTCATTTGGGTCATTTTCTTTTGTATTCAATAGAGGATTACTCCTCTTACACTTTAATTCAACTCGTATTATCTCCAGCTGTTTGATACCAGTAATTGTGTTCCGCCAACACCTGGTGTTCAAGTGACTTTGAGCACTAGAAATACACCTGATCAAACTTGAACGGTGGGTGTTAGCCATGTTCACCCTGAGTTACCTGTGCTTGGTTCTACTGGTCGGTGTCCAGTCCAGACCACGAGAAGTCAGACAGGTGAGTGAGTGATCAGGTAGACAGGTGAGTGAGTGGTCAGGTAGGCAGATGGGGTGAGTGGTCAGGTAGACAGGTGAATGAGTGGTCAGGTAGACAGGTGAGTGAGTGGTCAGGTAGACATATGGGGTGAGTGGTCAGGTAGACAGGTGAGTGAGTGGTCAGGTAGACAGGTGAGTGAGTGGTCAGGTAGACAGATGGGGTGAGTGGTCTGTACTGTTAATTGTATGTAAATGTACCATGCTGTAACACGTATGTGTATGTACCATGCTGTTACACGTATATATATGTACCATGCTGTTATATGTATGTAAACTTTCAACAACCTTCTATACTCAGGCTACTCCCAATGGTGATGAGTTTACTACTGTTACCACAACTTATGGACCTCTTAGGGGCAGGAAACTTCACATCAATGACGTCATGGACCTGGACGTGTTTCTGGGCGTCCCATATGCCAGGTCTCCAACAGGTGACTGATATCGCAACAATCGACTGACATCGCAACAGCTGATTGATATCGCAACAGTCGACTGATATCGCAACAGGTGACTGATATCGCAACAGGTGACTGATATCGCAACTGGTGACTGATATCGCCCTACGGACCTGTTGTTTTAAAGCGTACTGGGCATTGAAAATATCCTCTTGTGATGATATACATTAAACGGGGTTGTAAGCCTATTGATGTCCAACTGTGCTGATGTAGATGTTACTAGTTGTATGCCTGTTGATGTCCAACTGTGCTGATGTAGATGTTACTAGTTGTATGCCTGTTGATGTCCAACTGTGCTGATGTAGATGTTACTAGTTGTATGCCTGTTGATGTCCAACTGTGCTGATGTAGATGTTACTAGTTGTATGCCTGTTGATGTCCAACTGTGCTGATGTAGATATTACTACTTGTATGCCTGTTGATGTCCAACTGTGCTGATGTAGATGTTACTAGTTGTATACCTGTTGATGTCCATGGCATCAACTATTAACATCTAGTGCGCGGTGTCGCTGACTTCAAAATAGTTAACGAGATGGATGGCAAAGGAGCAATGAAGCTTGATACCAGAACATTGAGATTCAGAACTTGTATTGGCGGCACATCTATACGCCGTGGCGTCACTAGGGGGATACGGGAGTGCGGACCGCACCGGGTGACACTATCGCAAAGGGTGACACAAAAATTAATGTAAAATTTCGTATGTTCCCATTTTTTTTTGGTGCTGGCAGACTGGGGGTAATTGTAAAGGCGGTGGCACCTTGAGCTACCGCACTGGGCAACGCAACCGACGTGACGCCTCTGACTATACGAACCGTACCGAAAAAAAAATGGGACATTCTCCACCACGGGACATTCTCCACCACATGGACATTCTCCACCACGGGGACATTCTCCACCACGGGGACATTCTCCACAACGGGGACATTCTCCACCACGGGGACATTCTCCACCACGGTGACATTCTCCACCACGCGGACATTCTCCACCACGGTGACATTCTCCACCACGGTGACATTCTCCACCACGGGGACATTCTCCACCACGCGGACATTCTCCACCACGGGGACATTCTCCACCACAGTGACATTCTCCACCACGCGGACATTCTCCACCACGGGGACATTCTCCACCACGGGGACATTCTCCACCACGGGGACATTCTCCACCACGGTGACATTCTCCACCACGGGGACATTCTCCACCACGCGGACATTCTCCAACACGGGGACATTCTCCACCACGGTGACATTCTCCACCACGCGGACATTCTCCACCACGCGGACATTCTCCACCACGCGGACATTCTCCACCACGGGGACATTCTCCACCACGGGGACATTCTCCACCACGGGGACATTCTCCACCACGGGGACATTCTCCACCACGGGGACATTCTCCACCACGGGGACATTCTCCACCACGGGGACATTCTCCACCACGGGGACATTCTCCACCACGGGGACATTCTCCACCACGGGGACATTCTCCACCACGGGGACATTCTCCACCACGGGGAAATTCTCCACCACGGGACATTCTCCACCACATGGACATTCTCCACCACGGGGACATTCTCCACCACGGGGACATTCTCCACCACGGGGACATTCTTCACCACGGGGAAACTCTCCACCACGGTGACATTCTCCACCACGTGGACATTCTCCACCACGGTGACATTCTCCACCACGGTGACATTCTCCACCACGGGGACATTCTCCACCACGCGGACATTCTCCACCACGGGGACATTCTCCACCACAGTGACATTCTCCACCACGCGGACATTCTCCACCACGGGGACATTCTCCACCACGGGGACATTCTCCACCACGGTGAAATTCTCCACCACGGGGACATTCTCCACCACGGGGACATTCTCCACCACGGTGACATTCTCCACCACGGTGACATTCTCCACCACGCGGACATTCTCCACCACGCGGACATTCTCCACCACGGGGACATTCTCCACCACGGGGACATTCTCCACCACGGGGACATTCTCCACCACGGGGACATTCTCCACCACGGGGACATTCTCCACCACGCGGACATTCTCCACCACGGGGACATTCTCCACCACGGGGACATTCTCCACCACGGGGACATTCTCCACCACGGGGACATTCTCCACCACGGGGACATTCTCCACCACGGGGACATTCTCCAACAATGGTGCCCCCGTCTACGATCCGTACAGCGGCTGTAATCATCTGCCTACCTGCCTAGCTAACCCTAGTGGGACTTCGACGTTCCTCGTCGGGACTGTTAGTTTCAGGCTTCGCGTGCCCTACTTATCCAGAGGACCCCGTAAAGGTCAGCCCCTTCCTCCGGTAAGGTAGTGAGACGATTCTACCCTTCTTACCTTGTCGTATGTCGTTATTCGTTATGTGTTGCAGTTATGATGTGTATCTTTTACATTGATTATTATATTTATGTTTTACATTATTATATGTGTTTAACTATTTTTATGTAATGCGCTGTGAGCCCAGCTACTTGATTGGGCACAGTGCTATATAAATAATCACATTATTATTATTGTCTTAAATCTGTGTGTTAAGGTTAAAGTTAAAGGACATATTAGGGTTATTGTTATGGTGGTATAGAGAGAAGTTAAGTAAGCTTTAAAAAAGAAACCATCTCATGTTTTAAGGGCATCTCCATATGGTATGAATAGCCTTTTAAATAAACTTTATCTATAGCCATTTCCTCTGATTGTATGAGAATTAGGGAGATTTCTACTAATGTTTTTTAACGTAATTTCCCATGGGAAAAATTGCGTTTAAATATTTGAAATGTCTGTCCTGTCTGTTCGAGCTTGATCATGCAACTCCTCCTGAACCATACCAGATAGAGGGTTCGGATCTTTTGCAAATATGTTAAGGATGTTCGAAGGATGTGTAGTAGTAAGTTCCCTCTCAGACCATGAATGGCCTATGGGGCAAGTGAAACAGCGTTCACAAGTTTCAATAGCCACGGCATACGAGGGGATTGTGTGGCTAGCACAATGTACCACGGCATACGAGGGGATTGTGTGGCTAGCACAATGTACCACGGCATACGAGGGGATTGTGTGGCTAGCACAATGTACCACGGCATACGAGGGGATTGTGTGGCTAGCACAATGTACCACGGCATACGAGGGGATTGTGTGGCTAGCACAATGTACCACGGCATACGAGGGGATTGTGTGGCTAGCACAATGTACCACGGCATACGAGGGGATTGTGTGGCTAGCACAATGTACCACGGCATACGAGGGGATTGTGTGGCTAGCACAATGTACCACGGCATACGAGGGGATTGTGTGGCTAGCACAATGTACCACGGCATACGAGGGGATTGTGTGGCTAGCACAATGTACCACGGCATACGAGGGGATTGTGTGGCTAGCACAATGTACCACGGCATACGAGGGGATTGTGTGGCTAGCACAATGCCCAGCCGCCTTACTACCCCAACTGATGTCGGGTACCCACTAAGAGCTGGGTGGACTCAGGGACGCCCTAGGCACAGGGGAACAAATCCAAGCCTTCACATGGATTCGAACCCGTGACCATCGGAACGCTTGTCGAGCGCGCTGCCACTCGACCACCGCGCCCCCATCTGAAGGATGTGTACGGGCCAAAAAAAATACCAAAAAGGTTTACTGGATTTCCTGGAAAACAAAAAAAAACGAAAAAAATATCAGTATTTTGTCAATTTCTCGGCAACCACAACAGCTATCGGGTTGAAACAAACGCCAAACGATAGCTAATAATATTTAGAACAATGTTGGAGAAGGAATTTTGAAAAATCTCTTTTCTTTCGACTCCGTATATTTAACAGCAATTTGTAGATAGCAATTGTTTGGTTTAGTTTCATAATTATTGATTTGAAATGACTTTTATTGTAATCTAGAATGATTTCCCTTGAATAATAAAATCGGAAATTCTTTGTTGGAAATTGCGTTAAAATACCCATTCGCGTTTTTATCACTTGTTCATATTTATTTTGAATCAATAAACTTTAAAATATTTTTTTTTAAATATCACAAAATTTTCTACTGATTAGGTCAACGCCGATTCGCAAAGCCAGAGGTTCCCAACCCGTGGACAGAGACGAAAGACGCCTTGTCACATGGCGCCAAATGTCTACAAAGGATTATTCCCGAGGATCCGCCACTGGTCAGCGTCCCTTTCGCAGAGGATTGTCTTTTCCTGGACATCTATACCCCAAGGTAGAAAGGGTTGACCACTCAGACAAAATTACGTTCGTGTTCCTTAAGCTACTGGGTCTTTGTACTTTGTTTCATTCATTGGAAGTTGTTTATTGTTTATTAACAACTTCTTTTTACGGTTGCCTTACACTTGTCTTACAGTTACAAAAATTCCACCAAAGTTCCGACGATGATGTTCATCCATGGGGGTGGCTTTTATGGAGGTACCGGGGCCCTCTACAACTTCACGAACGTGGCACTCAAGGGCGTTACGGTTGTCTCGGTCAGTTACAGGTGAGTTTGAGTCAGGTCACTGTGAAGTAGGTCAGACAGGCTAGTAGGTCACTGTGAAGTAGGTCAGACAGATGAGTAGGTCACTGTGAAGTAGGTCAGACAGGTGAGTAGGTCACTGTGAAGTAGGTCAGACACGTTACTAGGTCACTGTTATGTAGGTCAGACAGATGAGTAGGTCACTGTGAAGTAGGTCAGACATGTTAGTAGGTCACTGTGAAGTAGGTCAAGACAGATGAGTAGGTCGCTGTGAAGTAGGTCAGACATAGGCAGGCTCAGATGTACGCATGCAGATGTTTAGATCAATCGTGATAATGACTGCGCGTGCTTGTTGGCCCCAGTATGTAGCTGACAGATTAATACCTTTGATACAAAAAGCTGGCGGAGTATTGGTGGAGGTGGGGGAGTCTAGTTTAGTAATGGGTTTTTTTTCTTGTCACGTGTAAAATAAACCCGCTGCAGGAACACAGATGAGCTACATATGTAGCCAATGGGCCGTCCATAAAGTACGTCACGCTATTTTTGACCATTTTTAACTCCCCCCCCTTCCCCCCGCCACAAATCTTGGGCCCCCTCCCCTAAAGTACGTCACACTTTCGAACAAAATTTTGTTTTTTTTATTAACAAAATAATTAAAGTTAAATATAAACCACGGTGACGTCACACATGGCCGGACCCCCCTCCCCTGTCACAAACTTTCACACTTTCTTACACCCCTCCCCCCCCCCTTCTTTAGCGTGGCGTACTTTATGGACGGTCCCCAAGGGGTTTGAATTGAATGAGCATGAAACTTAAGACAGCTTTTCATTTTCTGTATTAACATTGAACAATCAAGTCTGCACAGACATTTTTTTAAAGAGAATATCACGCCAATTATTACTTGCTTGCTTCTGAAAGCATCTTTGAAGGACACTGGTCACACTTGTCTTCTCATAATCAACAGCAAACTCCAAGACTGCATGAACACTTATGATTAGTTTATTGCTTCATTCATTTACTCCAACATAAACTCTAAATTCTAAATTCACATCAGTACAAGACTCACTGTCCTAAGTCCAATTCTACTATCTACTGTTTACCATCTACTCTTTGCAATCCCCTCCTCCTATCTGTCCATGTCCGTAGTTCGTCCCGTTCTATAACCAACTCTAAGTCCTGAGGCCACGCCCCCAAACAACTCACGTCAGTCCATTGTGTCCAGTCTTCCGTCAGTCTCTAATTGTAATAGGCTCACCATAATCTGTCAATCATCTCGTATTACCCCCCATAGATTGACTTGTGCGGGGGTGGGGAGGGCCGGTTTGACATAACCGTCTCTGGTGTACCCCTTTTCATACCCCCGACCATACCACCTGCACCTCTGGTCATTCCTAACTACCCCTGGGCAGATTTAACACCTCCGGTCTCCTCGCTCGGCAACTCCTTTCATCGCCGAATCAACTGACCGGGCCAGTTAACACCCGAATACCATTTAACGTCTTGTGGTCAACCTCCGGTGGCCACGTGCAACTTCAAAGGACCAAATGTCTCTTTGAATGCTACTAACTGCGCGTAAGATCTCCACAATATTAGTGAACATTTAATAGATTAAATGAAAATACTTTATATATTCTTATTATTCATTCTATCTTTAAAAATAAAAATAATTTTTTTTTAAATAAAAAATTAAAAAATAAGAATTTTTTTCTAGTTAAACTTTCCTTGATTAATGAAATTATTTATAGTTGAGCCTTTCTTAATTAATGAAATGAACAAGGTGAAAAGATGAGAGCCAGGGTCTCAAAGAGTCTCTACTTTGAGTAATGTTTGGTGAACATGACAGCTGATATCGATGAACATGACAGCAGACATCTGTGAACATGACAGCTGACATCTGTGAACATGACAGCTAACATATGTGAACATGACAGCTGATATCGATGAACATGACAGCTAACATCTGTGAACATGACAGCTGACATCTGTGAACATGACAGCTAACATCTGTGAACATGACAGCTGATATCGATGAACATGACAGCTAACATCTGTGAACATGACAGCTGATATCGATGAACATGACAGCAGACATCTGTGAACATGACAGCTGACATCTGTGAACATGACAGCTGACATCTGTGAACATGACAGCTGACATCTGTGAACATGACCGCTGACATCTGTGAACATGACAGCTGACATCTGTGAACATGACAGCTGACATCTGTGAACATGACAGCTGACATCTGTGAACATGACAGCTGACATCTGTGAACATGACAGCTGACATCTGTGAACATGACAGCTGACATCTGTGAACATGACAGCTGACATCTGTGAACATGACAGCTGACATCTGTGAACATGACCGCTGACATCTGTGAACATGACAGCTGACGTCTGTGAACATGACAGCTGACTTGACTGAAAATATTTTGTTCACAGACTGGATGTATTTGGGTTTCTCTCAACGGAGGATGAATTTATCCCTGGCAATTTCGGCCTGCTGGACCAAATACTGGCCCTGGAGTGGATCAAGGTGGGTTCTCTCTCATGTTTGGACATCTCTGGAATCTTTGTTGAAATGTGAAAAATTATTGTTATTTTAAACAATCTATTTAAACATGATTTTTTTTGTTTTTTTTATTTGACAAACATTAGTTTTTGAACAATCCATTTAAAGACGATTTTTTGGTTTGTTTCTGTTCATCAGTCAAACGTGGAGCTATTTGGAGGGGACCCAAATAAAATCACAATCTTTGGGGGAAGTGCTGGCGCTGTCAGTGCCTCTATCTTAACTCTGTCCCCACTCACCAGGGGGCGCTTCCAAGGAGTAAGTCAGATTTCAAGATATTGCTCTTTCGTGTGTTATTCGTACTAGATTAAAACACTCAAGATAGAATTGACTTCTGTTTAATGAGAAATATAAAATTTCTCTTTTTTTTTAAAGAACTGTGACGTAACATCAAAAAGCGGAGATTTAAATTAAAGTTTCACTTAAATATTTGATTGTTTAAATGGCTTCACACGTGATACGATATTAGAATGTAGCCAAACATTAAATACATGCTTAAATGACAATAAAGTGATTTGATACATTGTCATTTTCAAATAAGAAATACGGCTTTTATTTGGGGGGGGGGCTTGTGACGTCATATTGCACGGGATCTACGTTTTTGTGACGACATGTTACGATGGGGAGGGGGGGGGGAAATCGGCCGAAATCGCGCGACGTCATTTATGGACGGCCCCGCCCCAGGTATAATTGAATCTAGTAGATGGACACATGTTTATAATTGAATCTCGAAGATAAAGACATATATTATGTATAACTTAATCTATAGCCGTTTGGCACACTTTTGAATATTAATATCTAGTAGCTGTCCTTCAGCTGTGTGCATGATTTAATCTATTAGATGAACACATTTTTTTTTCTCCAGGCCATCTTCCAATCAGGCGTGGCCAGCTGTGGGTGGGGTTACCATGACCCAGACTCCAGCTTCGCCCGACCTCGAGTCACGGCCAGGGAGATGGGCCTCGTGTTAAACTGCACCCTCCCCGCCGAAGAGTTCTCCCGGCGACTCCTGGATTGTCTCAGGGCCGCGCCAGCAGAGGCGCTCATCAACCAGAGTGTAGCGCTCCAGGTAATAAGTTACCTTTAAATAGCTGGGGAACCCTGAAAGATCCAAACAGCAACATTGTGTCGGCTGACTGTCGGGAAACACGACCTTGTGTAGCCATGTGGCGACGTCACATAGAGAACAATGGGGCATCACCCCACAGTAAAAAAAAATGTGGCAACATTCAACATCGCATAGAAAACGATTGGCAACATTACATAAAATAATTATTATGGTCAAAATAATATCATTCGTAATTTTTGTTCCCAAATACAAATTTTAAAAAACAATTAAGATGCTTTACTCTTGAAAATATAATATTTTACTAAAATTATGTGTGGAATATGATGGAAAAACCTGTCTAAGAGCACACAATTTCCCTTAACCCGCATTTTGTTCGTTTCCTATTGCTTTAACATACTCGTTCTTCCCCCCCCCCAACCCTTATCACAAATTTTCCTTGATAGATGGGGAAATATCAAGGGAACTCACTCTTCTATCCGGTCATAGAGAAAACTTTTGGTGTCCTCCCCGAATCTCCAGCCAAGCTCCTGCACGAGAGTGACCGGAAGTTCTACATCCCTACCATCTACGGCTACACCCGAGAGGACGGCTCCTGGCTGGTCAGCGACCCCGAAGACGATGGCGTCAGCCTGGAAGAGTTCAAGGCCACCATAGAGGGCCTGGTCGGCGTATTCTACCCAGACAAACACCGCAGCTCCGTGGTTGCCAGGGCCATGAGGGGTTACCTCCCTCCCAACGCCACGTCCCTGACCAAGTTTCAGATCCGAGATCGCCTGGTCCAGGCGGCCACTGATGGCTTTGTCGTGGCCAGCGCGGTCCGAGAGGCCACGCTCTTCAGATCCGGGGTGGAGGGGTCGAGGACGTTCGTTTACGAGTTCAGCCACAGGCCGAGCTACTCGCGGGCCCCTGGGTGGATGGGGGTGGGGCACGCCGACGAGAAGGGGCTCGTCCTGGGGCTGCCGGCCGGGCCCGACCCGTTCAAGTACCCGAACCATTCCCTTGACGACGCAGCCGTTGCGGACTTCGTCACGACAGCGTGGACCAACTTTGCTAAATACGGGGACCCTTCTTCTTCGTTCATCGCCTGGTCAGCTTTCCGTCCGGCAGACGAGGGGGTGATGGTGATCGAAAGGCAGCCCCGCACCGTGAAGTTTGACAGGCGAGTAGCCCTCGATGTTTGGGTTGTTGATGACACCCAGTCCAACAAAGGGGCGTTATCCAATGCACATTATCGCTTTATCTGTCCCTTAGTTCTGCTGCACTTGGTCGTTAATGTTAATTAAATTGTAGCCCGAAATTATATTCATGTCTGTGAAGGAGTGTGTCTCTTTCCGAGGTCCATATTTGTATAAATAAGGGGTGAACCGGATTCAAAATTTTAAAATCCAGCCGGAGCCGGGTTTGGTCGGATTTACGAAGTGAAATACGGCATATTCGGATTTGTAAAAATGGCCGGATTTTGTATTTGCCGGAGCCATTATATTTATATATATATATATATTTGGGCGTTAGGCTAGCCGGATTTATGAATTGAAATCCTATCAGAGCCGGATTTGTAAAAATGGCCGGATTCTGGATTTGCCGGAGCCGAATTCCGGTACACCTCTAGTATAAATGATCTGAAGATATGTGTACCCAAAATGTTGTTTTTTATTAATAATGTTTTGTTTAAATGATAATTTTTTTTGGTACATATTTTTGATTAATATATATTCACAAAAATAATTTTTATGTTTGCCAAAAAATGCGTAAATTTTATTTTTTAATTAAAAAAAAACACGTAAAATTCAACGTTTTTCTTACTACAAATTCTTTATATTTGAGAGATTCCTTAAAGTATTGATTATGTTCAATCTAATACGCACCACGCTACAGACTAGCATAGGCATTTACAGATCGGGAAAATATTATAAAAGTATGTTCAATGTAATACGCACCGCGCCGCGCGACAGGAAATTATTAAAAAGGTTCTTCAATATAATATGCACCGCGTGACAGACTAGCACAAAAACTTACATGTAAAAAATAAGTGACATAGAGATAAACTAAAAATTCATGAATTTAATTACGGTACGTTCGATCGATGTGAAATTTTGATACATCATTTTTATCGTTGCCGCGAGTCTGCCTGCAAAATTTCAGCTCGATCGGATACGGGAAAGTAGGTTTAAAATCGACTCGAAATTTTTGCGGTAAGCAAGCCGACGCCACGAATTAATAAAGATTAAAGAGGATTTAAAAAGTGATAATTTTTTTTTAATAACGGATTTATCTTGTAAAAATTTTTAAATGTTGGTTACAATATTGTGAAATAATGTTACAGATATGTCATTACATGTTCATGTGATTGAATCTACTTGGTTTGATAACTATGCTGTCTTGTGTCTCAATGACTTTGCCTTCATGATGCTTCACTTGGAATGACACATAATTTAAAATAAATTGGTAAAAAATAATACCGACACCACTACACTCTTATCATGTTCTGTTCTCTATAATTTTATAATTTATTAATTTTTGTAATAAAAAAAAATAACACTATGGTGTTATTAAATTTTGAGTACTCAAATGGGCTGGAAAGTTTCCCTTTATACAGGAGACACGTGGCTTTGTGTCCTAATTCAAACGGAGTGGTGTGATCTGTTGTTCTATTGCATCCTTGCAGCATGGGTTGTGTGTGAACTCTCCATTAACTCTCTATTGACTCTGGTCAGAAAGTGAGCGCCCCCCCCCCAAGTCCAATGTTCCCTCTAAGGTTCGTTGGTCCGTGTGCAAAGAGGAAAAAACTCGCGTTCAAAGTTGCTCAGCGTAATTTTTTGTGAAATAGTTTACAAAATTTACTGCGCGGTAGTTCTAAACTACTGCGAGGCGTCAGCCAGTTGTCTGCGCGGTTGCGCTTAAAGGGAACATTGCCCCCAACCACCACTCATAAACAGTAGGATTGCTTGCAGGTGTTTCCCGTTAAAAACATGAATACATGGATTACAGAAAAGATTTTTTTTCCACAACAGCGAGAAAAAATTATGGAGGAACACCTAGTCTTAGATTACAAGAGTGTATTTCAACATGTCATTCAAATAAAAAAACTGATAAAATTGTATAATTTTTATACAGACCGGGTAATCACTTCAAGCATTTTTTGAGTAAATCGTCAAAGGGATTTACCAAAGGTTGACCCTTACACAAATTTGACCTCTGGGTCTAAATCCATGGGTTGACACACAGATTTAACCCCTGAGTCTAAATCCACGGGTTAACACACAAATTTAACCACTGGTTCTAAATCCAAGGGTTGAAACTTACACAAATGTAACCAATTGTTCTTTATCCACCATCTTACAAATATTATTTCTCACGGCATCAATTTAAAAACATTGCATTTTTAATCAAACATTTCAGAGAAAAAGACAAATAAAAGCAAATGAGAATCACTGTGAGAAGTATGCGATTCAATGGGAGACGTATGGGAAAGTATGAGAATCACTGTGAGAAGTATGCCATTCAATGGGAGACGTATGGGAATCAATGGGAAAGTATGAGAATCACTGTGAGAAGTATGCGATTCAATGGGAGACGTATGGGAATCAATGGGAAAGTATGAGAATCACTGTGAGAAGTATGCGATTCAATGGGAGACGTATGGGAAAGTATGAGAATCACTGTGAGAAGTATGCGATTCAATGGGAGACGTATGGGAAAGTATGAGAATCACTGTGAGACGTATGGGAATCAATGGGAAAGTATGAGAATCACTGTTACTCCCACAGGTTGTTCCCGTTCCAACAGTTTGAGATAGTACTAGTATGATGGGGTGACAGTGTAGGCAGGATCCAGAAAAGTGTTTGGTGGAGCATCAATTTTCAAGATGGCCTGAAATATGTAACGATGTGCCTCACATTATGGTGTGTGTGTGTGGCAAGTGTGACTAGACCAACTAGATCCAGAAAACATAACTTACATTTGTTTGGTCAACTGCAAACCCATTAGATGCAACATGCAACATTGCACACATGGAAGAAACCTCAACAAAAAAAAATTTACATTGTAACACATCTGCAGCAACCACCATGATTACAACTTATTGAATACAACACAACATCTTGCACATGGTGATCACCATAATTACAACTTATTGAACACGACGTCCCGCCGTCCCATCACACCGTCCAGGAGCTGATGTGCCAGATAGAAGCCCCTCGCCTGGAGATACTCTGCTATCTGCAGGTAGCTGTCGCCGTTGCCAGTGTCCCGTAACTCGAGGCTGATGATTTTGATGGTGTAGTTCCTGAAGTCGATCGACTTGATCAGCTCGAACTCTCCACCGTGGAGGTTGACAATCAATAGATCGATGTGCTGGCGGTTGATCAGGCGGAAAAACTCCTGAGGTTCGATCTCTGCTTCAGAAAGGGAGGTCATCTGAAGAGGACAAACAAGTGGTAAGTGATGGGAGAAAATATTTGGTACATTGTTATTAGTGAATCATTGATACGTTGTTATTAGTGAATCATTGAAACATTGTTATTAGTGAATCATTGATACGTTGTTATTAGTGAATCATTGATACATTGTTATTAGTGAATCATTGATACATTGTTATTAGTGAATCATTGATACATTGTTATTAGTGAATCATTGATACATTGTTATTAGTGAATCATTGAAACATTGTTATTAGTGAATCATTGATACATTGTTATTAGTGAATCATTGATACATTGTTATTAGTGAATCATTGATATGTTGTTATTAGTGAATCATTGAAACATTGTTATTAGTGAATCATTGATACATTGTTATTAGTGAATCATTGATACATTGTTATTAGTGAATCATTGATACATTGTTATTAGTGAATCATTGATACATTGTTATTAGTGAATCATTGATACATTGTTATTAGTGAATCATTGATACATTGTTATTAGTGAATCATTGATACATTGTTATTAGTGAATCATTGATACATTGTTATTAGTGAATCATTGATACATTGTTATTAGTGAATCATTGATACTTGTTATTAGTGAATGATTGAAACATTGTTATTAGTGAATCATTGATACATTGTTATTAGTGAATCATTGATACATTGTTATTAGTGAATCATTGATATGTTGCTAATAGTGAATCATTGATACATTGTTATTAGTGAATCATTGATACATTGTTATTAGTGAATCATTGATACATTGTTATTAGTGAATCATTGATATGTTGTTATTAGTGAATCATTGAAACATTGTTATTAGTGAATCATTGATACATTGTTATTAGTGAATCATTGAAACATTGTTATTAGTGAATCATTGATACGTTGTTATTAGTGAATCATTGATACGTTGTTATTAGTGAATCATTGATACATTGTTATTAGTGAATCATTGATACGTTGTTATTAGTGAATCATTGATACATTGTTATTAGTGAATCATTGATACATTGTTATTAGTGAATCATTGATATGTTGTTATTAGTGAATCATTGAAACATTGTTATTAGTGAATCATTGATACGTTGTTATTAGTGAATCATTGATACGTTGTTATTAGTGAATCATTGATACATTGTTATTAGTGAATCATTGATACGTTGTTATTAGTGAATCATTGATACGTTGTTATTAGTGAATCATTGATACATTGTTATTAGTGAATCATTGATACATTGTTATTAGTGAATCATTGATACATTGTTATTAGTGAATCATTGATACATTGTTATTAGTGAATCATTGATACATTGTTATTAGTGAATCATTGATACATTGTTATTAGTGAATCATTGATACATTGTTATTAGTGAATCATTGATACATTGTTATTAGTGAATCATTGATACATTGTTATTAGTGAATCATTGATACATTGTTATTAGTGAATCATTGATACATTGTTATTAGTGAATCATTGATACATTGTTATTAGTGAATCATTGATACATTGTTATTAGTGAATCATTGATACATTGTTATTAGTGAATCATTGATACATTGTTATTAGTGAATCATTGATACATTGTTATTAGTGAATCATTGATACATTGTTATTAGTGAATCATTGATACATTGTTATTAGTGAATCATTGATACATTGTTATTAGTGAATCATTGATACATTGTTATTAGTGAATCATTGATACATTGTTATTAGTGAATCATTGATACATTGTTATTAGTGAATCATTGATACATTGTTATTAGTGAATCATTGATACATTGTTATTAGTGAATCATTGATACATTGTTATTAGTGAATCATTGATACATTGTTATTAGTGAATCATTGATACATTGTTATTAGTGAATCATTGATACATTGTTATTAGTGAATCATTGATACATTGTTATTAGTGAATCATTGATACATTGTTATTAGTGAATCATTGATACATTGTTATTAGTGAATCATTGATACATTGTTATTAGTGAATCATTGATACATTGTTATTAGTGAATCATTGATACATTGTTATTAGTGAATCATTGATACATTGTTATTAGTGAATCATTGATACATTGTTATTAGTGAATCATTGATACATTGTTATTAGTGAATCATTGATACATTGTTATTAGTGAATCATTGATACATTGTTATTAGTGAATCATTGATACATTGTTATTAGTGAATCATTGATACATTGTTATTAGTGAATCATTGATACATTGTTATTAGTGAATCATTGATACATTGTTATTAGTGAATCATTGATACATTGTTATTAGTGAATCATTGATACATTGTTATTAGTGAATCATTGATACATTGTTATTAGTGAATCATTGATACATTGTTATTAGTGAATCATTGATACATTGTTATTAGTGAATCATTGAAACATTGTTATTAGTGAATCATTGATACATTGTTATTAGTGAATCATTGATACATTGTTATTAGTGAATCATTGATACATTGTTATTAGTGAATCATTGATACATTGTTATTAGTGAATCATTGATACATTGTTATTAGTGAATCATTGATACATTGTTATTAGTGAATCATTGATACATTGTTATTAGTGAATCATTGATACATTGTTATTAGTGAATCATTGATACATTGTTATTAGTGAATCATTGATACATTGTTATTAGTGAATCATTGATACATTGTTATTAGTGAATCATTGATACATTGTTATTAGTGAATCATTGATACATTGTTATTAGTGAATCATTGATACATTGTTATTAGTGAATCATTGATACATTGTTATTAGTGAATCATTGATACATTGTTATTAGTGAATCATTGATACATTGTTATTAGTGAATCATTGATACATTGTTATTAGTGAATCATTGATACATTGTTATTAGTGAATCATTGATACATTGTTATTAGTGAATCATTGATACATTGTTATTAGTGAATCATTGATACATTGTTATTAGTGAATCATTGATACATTGTTATTAGTGAATCATTGATACATTGTTATTAGTGAATCATTGATACATTGTTATTAGTGAATCATTGATACATTGTTATTAGTGAATCATTGATACATTGTTATTAGTGAATCATTGATACATTGTTATTAGTGAATCATTGATACATTGTTATTAGTGAATCATTGATACATTGTTATTAGTGAATCATTGATACATTGTTATTAGTGAATCATTGATACATTGTTATTAGTGAATCATTGATACATTGTTATTAGTGAATCATTGATACATTGTTATTAGTGAATCATTGATACATTGTTATTAGTGAATCATTGATACATTGTTATTAGTGAATCATTGATACATTGTTATTAGTGAATCATTGATACATTGTTATTAGTGAATCATTGATACATTGTTATTAGTGAATCATTGATACATTGTTATTAGTGAATCATTGATACATTGTTATTAGTGAATCATTGATACATTGTTATTAGTGAATCATTGATACATTGTTATTAGTGAATCATTGATACATTGTTATTAGTGAATCATTGATACATTGTTATTAGTGAATCATTGATACATTGTTATTAGTGAATCATTGATACATTGTTATTAGTGAATCATTGATACATTGTTATTAGTGAATCATTGATACATTGTTATTAGTGAATCATTGATACGTTGTTATTAGTGAATCATTGATACATTGTTATTAGTGAATCATTGATACATTGTTATTAGTGAATCATTGATACATTGTTATTAGTGAATCATTGATACATTGTTATTAGTGAATCATTGATACATTGTTATTAGTGAATCATTGATACATTGTTATTAGTGAATCATTGATACATTGTTATTAGTGAATCATTGATACATTGTTATTAGTGAATCATTGATACATTGTTATTAGTGAATCATTGATACATTGTTATTAGTGAATCATTGATACATTGTTATTAGTGAATCATTGATACATTGTTATTAGTGAATCATTGATACATTGTTATTAGTGAATCATTGATACATTGTTATTAGTGAATCATTGATACATTGTTATTAGTGAATCATTGATACATTGTTATTAGTGAATCATTGATACATTGTTATTAGTGAATCATTGATACATTGTTATTAGTGAATCATTGATACATTGTTATTAGTGAATCATTGATACATTGTTATTAGTGAATCATTGATACATTGTTATTAGTGAATCATTGATACATTGTTATTAGTGAATCATTGATACATTGTTATTAGTGAATCATTGATACATTGTTATTAGTGAATCATTGATACATTGTTATTAGTGAATCATTGATACATTGTTATTAGTGAATCATTGATACATTGTTATTAGTGAATCATTGATACATTGTTATTAGTGAATCATTGATACATTGTTATTAGTGAATCATTGATACATTGTTATTAGTGAATCATTGATACATTGTTATTAGTGAATCATTGATACATTGTTATTAGTGAATCATTGATACATTGTTATTAGTGAATCATTGAAACATTGTTATTAGTGAATCATTGATACATTGTTATTAGTGAATCATTGATACATTGTTATTAGTGAATCATTGATACATTGTTATTAGTGAATCATTGATACATTGTTATTAGTGAATCATTGATACATTGTTATTAGTGAATCATTGATACATTGTTATTAGTGAATCATTGATACATTGTTATTAGTGAATCATTGATACATTGTTATTAGTGAATCATTGATACATTGTTATTAGTGAATCATTGATACATTGTTATTAGTGAATCATTGATACATTGTTATTAGTGAATCATTGATACATTGTTATTAGTGAATCATTGATACATTGTTATTAGTGAATCATTGATACATTGTTATTAGTGAATCATTGATACATTGTTATTAGTGAATCATTGATACATTGTTATTAGTGAATCATTGATACATTGTTATTAGTGAATCATTGATACATTGTTATTAGTGAATCATTGATACATTGTTATTAGTGAATCATTGATACATTGTTATTAGTGAATCATTGATACGTTGTTATTAGTGAATCATTGATACATTGTTATTAGTGAATCATTGATACATTGTTATTAGTGAATCATTGATACATTGTTATTAGTGAATCATTGATACATTGTTATTAGTGAATCATTGATACATTGTTATTAGTGAATCATTGATACATTGTTATTAGTGAATCATTGATACATTGTTATTAGTGAATCATTGATACATTGTTATTAGTGAATCATTGATACATTGTTATTAGTGAATCATTGATACATTGTTATTAGTGAATCATTGATACATTGTTATTAGTGAATCATTGATACATTGTTATTAGTGAATCATTGATACATTGTTATTAGTGAATCATTGAAACATTGTTATTAGTGAATCATTGATACATTGTTATTAGTGAATCATTGATACATTGTTATTAGTGAATCATTGATACATTGTTATTAGTGAATCATTGATACATTGTTATTAGTGAATCATTGATACATTGTTATTAGTGAATCATTGATACATTGTTATTAGTGAATCATTGATACATTGTTATTAGTGAATCATTGATACATTGTTATTAGTGAATCATTGATACATTGTTATTAGTGAATCATTGATACATTGTTATTAGTGAATCATTGATACATTGTTATTAGTGAATCATTGATACATTGTTATTAGTGAATCATTGATACATTGTTATTAGTGAATCATTGATACATTGTTATTAGTGAATCATTGATACATTGTTATTAGTGAATCATTGATACATTGTTATTAGTGAATCATTGATACATTGTTATTAGTGAATCATTGAAACATTGTTATTAGTGAATCATTGATACATTGTTATTAGTGAATCATTGATACATTGTTATTAGTGAATCATTGATACATTGTTATTAGTGAATCATTGATACATTGTTATTAGTGAATCATTGATACATTGTTATTAGTGAATCATTGATACATTGTTATTAGTGAATCATTGAAACATTGTTATTAGTGAATCATTGATACATTGTTATTAGTGAATCATTGATACATTGTTATTAGTGAATCATTGATACATTGTTATTAGTGAATCATTGATACATTGTTATTAGTGAATCATTGATACATTGTTATTAGTGAATGATTGAAACATTGTTATTAGTGAATCATTGATACATTGTTATTAGTGAATCATTGATACATTGTTATTAGTGAATCATTGATACATTGTTATTAGTGAATCATTGATACATTGTTATTAGTGAATCATTGATACATTGTTATTAGTGAATCATTGATACATTGTTATTAGTGAATCATTGATACATTGTTATTAGTGAATCATTGATACATTGTTATTAGTGAATCATTGATACATTGTTATTAGTGAATCATTGATACATTGTTATTAGTGAATCATTGATACATTGTTATTAGTGAATCATTGATACATTGTTATTAGTGAATCATTGATACATTGTTATTAGTGAATCATTGATACATTGTTATTAGTGAATCATTGATACATTGTTATTAGTGAATCATTGATACATTGTTATTAGTGAATCATTGATACATTGTTATTAGTGAATCATTGATACATTGTTATTAGTGAATCATTGATACATTGTTATTAGTGAATCATTGATACATTGTTATTAGTGAATCATTGATA